>OX122885.1:9000000-9316050 GCA_944738645.1 Eristalinus sepulchralis | reverse complement strand
TGCGCCCCAGCGTCCAACTCCCATCAATCCGTGGCGCGTATCTTTACAACTAAATTTCCCATGTCGATCGCATCTAATAAATTTAACTAATTAATGGCATAACGCGAGAAAGTTCAACCCATCAATTCGCGGCGTCCGCGTCGGGGGATAGGCCGGGCTGCCGCTGAATTAAGTGACTACGCGATAGTGCAGCCGCAAACCAGGTCCCGTCCGAGGCTCCGAGACTCCACACAAGAGAGGCAGCCGTTCCACTGGAATCCAGCCGCACTCCTGGCATCCCCAAACTCAGCGCTGCGCTGCGCCGTAGCGAGGAACAACTAAATTGTTTCTCATTACCCGATCCGAGACGATAGATACGATTCCTTATCATTAATTAAAGGTAAGCATGTTGCTACCGTGTTAAGATTTCAATTTTCAAATGATGCCCTGGCGGCGGCGGTCTGGAGCGGCCGTCGAGAATTTTATCATCGACATACGATCGGTCGAGAGCTGCAGTAGCTCCGATGGGCAGGATGACGACGGCGGCGGTGGTGGCGGCGACGATGCAGACCTGGTGTGAGAGCGTGAGGAACGTGAGCTCTCTCCTCTTGATGGCTGCTGGTTGGCCGTGCTGCTCGAGGGGCCGCACTGGGAACGCGCACATTCTGGACGCGCTGTTTTCGGTGTTTGATATCTGCCGTGCACATTTGCATTCCAGCGCGGCGGATACACCCTGCAGCCGCGTCGATATTGAATTAAATACCAATATTCACGCGCAGATACAAAAGGCCCGCTGGCCGCTGCCGGTGCTGCTGCTACTCCGATGGAATGATTTCCTTAAATCCATAGCTTAGCGGTCCTGTCCCGCCTCTCGCAGTCGCCGGTGGGAACTGACCCGAATGCGCTCGACTATGGGCCGGCGATGGCGTGGCGCAGATGAATTCAAGGACCTCGTCGTCGTCGTCGTCGTCGTTCGCCTCTGGCCAGCCGATTACGAGGTGTTATGCGTATACGTGTTCATTAGCGATAACCATCATTAGCACGTCGTGTACAATGCCTCAATGTCGCTTCTAGTTTATCTCTGTGGGTTTGGTCTCGCGTCGACTTGGTGGCTGCACGTATCGCCATCGCTGCTGCTGCTGCCGCCGTAGCCGGGCTTCGAGCCGTGTGTTAGATATTCGAGCTGACATGCGTTCGGGTTTATTGGCATAACTGCGGAGATGCTGTGCCGCAGATAGTATTGCTATTGAATGACATTTTGGCCGGTGATGGAGAGACGCGACCGTGCGCGGGACAAGTGAATGTCCCGGAGTTCTCTCCTCTCGCCAGTGTACTTGCGACACACACAAAAGATACGAGATTAGTACTAATCAAGGCGGATTATCACGTAAGCGGTAACTGAGCCCACACGGCTGACGGGCCTGTGAAAACGTCAATTCGAACGGAAAGTGTGCTAATTTTTGAGAGGGAGTGAGCAGTTTACGTGCGAGATGGAAAGGAACACCTGCGCGTTGGTTGCACTGTGCAACTGGAGTGTGATCAGCAGCACTACTGATGACACGTCATGACCTCGATGTGGTGGGTAAGGATTGAAAAAGGGATTTTGGGGGAAGTCCGGGGTGGACCTGAACCTCAACAGGCATGCTAGTACGATCGCCCGCCAGCTGGCTCTAATAGCTGCGCACGGGATCCACCTCTACTTGTGTGCGCCATTCCAGCCCATGTCGTCCTCTGTTGCATTGTCCCAATGGCTCGGATTGGAGGACTTTTCTGGGCGGTGCAGTTGCGTCCATACGCCCTACATGACCCAGCTATCTGAATCATTGTATCCGAAGACGCTTGAGCAGGAGCGCATGCCACAGCCTGTAAAGTTCGTGATTCAATATTCCCCCCGCCCCAGGTGCCATCAACGCAAACAGAACTGATCAAAAAGTTTGAGGCCTTCCTCAGCTACGTCCGATCGTGCCTCTGGTGTTGACTTGTGAGTAACGCACGATCTTCTTAAGAATACTGATGGAGAAGCCACATGACAGCTCGCCGCCTTGTCTAAATACTTTTCCGACGTTGAATGTCTCGTTGAGTTGGCTACCGATCTTGATGGAGCAGCGAGAGCCCTCCCTTCTCATCCTACAACATCTGACTTCCAAAACTTGAGTGAACCCCCTTAAGACTCCCCATTACCATCATCCACACAAAGATCCAATCTGAGTGGGATTTTCTTTTCATTTTCCCACGTTGTAGTTGACGCCAATAAATTTCAGGATAAAATAGATCACAACACCTGTCCAGGTCGGTGCAACCAAATGAATTCCATCAGGCATTAATCTTTCCCGCTGACACCCTGTGCGCCGCTGAGCTCTGAATGTAGGGACAAGCAAGGAGCAGCAGACACAAACTCTGTCCTTAATTCTCGTGTTCCCCAATTCCCAGTGGTGCGATGCGCGATCGCCGCGCCATCGCTATCCACTCGGAATGACATCAAACGGAAAAGGCCGCATTAGTTGGGAGCTTTGGCCAGAAGCCGCCACCGCCACCGCCGTCGCTACCACCACCAATCTATGCGGCTCAGCCGACAAGCAACCATTTAGAGAGACACCACCCGGAGTAGAGATATCCCCCGACAAATAGCAGGACTATCTATCACATCAAGCGAATGGCACTAGTGCTACCGCTGCCGCTTCTACCACGGCCGCTTGCATCGCATCGGTTCCGTTGGGACGGGTGATATGCATCTTCAGGTGGCCGTTTATAATGTGTCGTCTGGCGGTATAGGGTTTAATTCATGCCGAAGGCAGCATAAATCGTCGGGGAGTCACGATAAGGTGTCGGCTATGCGATGAATGAGCTCGTAATACTTAATTATGTGCCACCGTGCAACCAAGTGGCTGTCTCTGGGTGCATTTAGCTCCTCCGATATGCACTTGTGTAGCGAGTTCTGGCTGAGGCGACAGATGTTCTGCGGTTGCTACTGCGCTGCGACAGGGCAGATCAGCAATCGGACAAGTGTCACACGGGGGTAAACATCGATTTGAATGTGGTCAGAGGCCACACGTGACTTGGGTGAGTCGAGAATTGTTCTCTGAGATGTGTCCGGGCGGCCATTCTTCGATTGTTAACTTGGCCTTCGAATGGCGATTGTGCGCGCAGCTGAAATGAGTTATCGAAGGCGACGATCACTTGAAGTTTTCCTTTTCTTTGCCGACACGGCTTTGAATGAGAGTCTCAGTCTCAGTCTCAGTCTCAGTCTCAGTCTCAGTCTCAGTCTCAGTCTCAGTCTCAGTCTCAGTCTCAGTCTCAGTCTCAGTCTCAGTCTCAGTCTCAGTCTCAGTCTCAGTCTCAGTCTCAGTCTCAGTCTCAGTCTCAGTCTCAGTCTCAGTCTCAGTCTCAGTCTCAGTCTCAGTCTCAGTCTCAGTCTCAGTCTCAGTCTCAGTCTCAGTCTCAGTCTCAGTCTCAGTCTCAGTCTCAGTCTCAGTCTCAGTCTCAGTCTCAGTCTCAGTCTCAGTCTCAGTCTCAGTCTCAGTCTCAGTCTCAGTCTCAGTCTCAGTCTCAGTCTCAGTCTCAGTCTCAGTCTCAGTCTCAGTCTCAGTCTCAGTCTCAGTCTCAGTTCTCAGTTCTTCGCCAACCACCTTCATCCCAGCACCTCGCCTCCAATCATCGCACACAATCGCCGCGCATCATGTTAACACAAGTCCATATCTCAGGACAACAAAGTCTATTCGCTGCCCGTCTAAATAAGATGCAACTACAAGCGGAACACACTCACAAGTGCGAACCAATTTCGAGATTTCAATCGGACGCCCAGGCAATCGCGCACGGCTCTCCGGCTCTAGCCGTCCGACGGCTGCACTCAGCCGCGGCCTGTCGACTATCGCCGAACGTACTTGTAGCGATACACCGCAGCCGCATTCCCAGCATATGTCATGCGGACCGTCTATCTGGCCAGAGATTCCCTTTGTTCGGCGCTGCTCCGGGCTGCCTCCCGGTAAATTACCATACGAGACAATTAAGGCTATCGGGCGTTTCTAACTGAATTCATGCGCGGCCATAGATACTTTTGCTCGCTCCGTCCCAGGCAGCGGGAGATCCCTCCGGCTTGATAGATTCGCCTGCCCCAGTCCAGACCGCGGCGGCTGCAGAAAATTGGTGAGATTTCTGAGCGCCCACAGCCCGGACAGCACCGCGGCGGTGTTAGTGATGCCAGTGCTGCTGATGGTGCTCGCTGAATGCCCGCGCGGCTTATCGCCGCCTTCGTATCTGTTGCTGCGCCGCGCATTCTGCGCTCGGAATACCAATAATATTCCACCGTGTGCCGTACCACGCCGCGCACGGCCGATAATGACGAAAGGGTAGCTTGCGACACACACGACCGGCCTGTCAACACCTCGCCGATCGTCATCTTCCGGGAGGAGATGCCAATTAATTCGCCGGCGTGTTGGGTGTGTAATTAACACCATTAGAGTAATGTTCGATCATTTTAGTCGGAACGCGCTGGCCGGGCAGATGGGATCTGCTGCCGGTGGGTGCGTGGCCGGGAGGCCGACACTGCGCTGGGGAGAACCTAATTAGCCAATTACTGGGTGACCTGCGAGGCGGGTAATTGAAGAAATGTGTTCGGCGATGAGCCTAATGCATCTGCATGCGAGGCATGTGTTTGATTGGACCCGCTTGTAATTTGTGGATTCCACGCCGAATGCCGCGGACTGCCGCAAGTGCTGCCATCGGGAGGCACTCGTCAGTGGGAATTGAGCCATTCCGAGGCGGGAGATACGAGTACGTGCTAATTAAGCAATTTGATTGGTTTTGTTCGGCTGCGGCTGGTGCCGTGGTGCCTGGGAATGCCGGATTTTTAGGCCAACGAATGGTTGGCGTTTGTGCGGACTATCGCGCTGTGATCACAAGTGATTGGTGAAAGTGCGGTCTTACCTAGCGGGGATTGTGCGTGGCGCACACTCAGCTCCAGTCCCGCCCACGGGCTGTGATGGAGGCAAGAGTTTTGGTGTTGATAGGGATCAGGGATGTGACGTCTACTCAGGTTGGCAAATGGAAGTCAGTAATTGGTGGGGGCAACAATCCGTGACTGACCAGAGGCTGATGAGGTGATGAGACTGTGAGGGACTCACTTTAAGACCATAGGCAGAGAGTGGAGAGAGGTGAGAGATGATTGTGACTAGACCAGGACTAGAACCGTATTTGGTGTATGAATCATATCGGAGACTAACTTCGTAGTGAGTATAACAACCCTAAGGGTCTTAAGAACTGATTGAAGCTGTTACTTTTTTGTGCATACACGGAGGGTCATCTAGGGCGCAATTTCCTGCTCAAAACTTCGAAGAGCAGGTCACTGGGAAACTTTGGAAAATATTGAAAGCCGACATCTAAAGTGAGTGACTCGTAGCCCTAACACTGACAAGATTTGGTTAAATGAATCAACCGCGAGATCTGTACTCAGAAGTTCACGGGACGGACGGGCTATTGGTCAACATTCATTGACCCCGTTGGCGTGCAAATGACCATCGATGAGAATATGGCAGATATGGTCGAGAATGTGAGATTCAATTCAAGAACTGAAATTGGCCATCGATCGCAGCAGACGAAAATTCTGCACAAAGATCTTCGATCCATCTCCAATTGACTCAGCAGTTGAAAGACCACGACCGAACTCTTTTGTAGTTTGGGCTTCAGTCCAGTGATTCGGGAAGCATAATCATCTGTCCCGATGAGACGAAAATTTTATCTCGGTGGCTACAGTAACAAGTCTTGGACAGGTATCACATCATTGCTGAGAGACCAATGCATCCACAAAAATTGACAATTGGCAAAGGATGGTATGATTTGTCTTCGAAAAAGTGGATTTCCGTCGACGGTGGGCCTTACTTCATTTCTCCATTTTCTAAATAATTGAAGACCTGGACTTGGACGGTGTTTGGTTTGTGGAAGACGGCGCACCATGACACACAGTCATTCCCAAAAACTTCCTCCCTTTTGCGCATCAAATTCCCAAAGCTTGCTATCAGTTGGATTGGTTGCGACGGAGCTGCGTCTTGACCCCTTAAGGCATCACTTTCTAGGGAACTATGAAGAATCTCAGTCAAGCCAACAGTGAAATGAACTGATTTAAAACCAATATCATTTAAGGAATCTGTGAAAAATGGTTGGGGGTGAAAAATTGCGCGATTCTGAAGCACACCGAGGCAACTACTTCTTAGACGTTGTATCGTGTAGGTAATGAGAATATTTGTCAAAATATTTGCGTCGGCTTGAGAGAAGAAAGTGAAGTGTACCCTTCTCCCTTCATGCACTTCGACATGCTGTAAAGCAGGAACAGACGGCGGTAGCCATTGCGCTTTGTACAAAGGTATGCAAATACGGTTGCAAATTCAAGGACATTTTCATGCTGAATTTTTTAAGCGCTAAGCTCCATTTCGTCGTTAACGAACTCACCGAGGCAACATACGCCTGGTCAAGCGTCTTCGGATAGAACACTCAACAGGGCTACGGCATACAGTACTCGAATCAGAGCCATTGCGACAACGCAACAGAGGATGGGCTAGGTTGTGGCGTAGACAAGTGGAGAAGGGTTTCAATCAACTTAAAGTGCGCAATTGGAGGCAGCTGGCAACAGATCGTTCTAACCGGAGAGGCACGCTGGTTGGCATTTGGGTAGATAAACCATTCAACAGTAGGCTGCTTGAGATGAAGAGTTGAAAAGTCGTCGTCCAATCTAATGCAATGTTTTTTCTCAAAGGAAGGATATTTCACGGTTTCAAGTTGGTAGCGCACTTGATTCCTGTGGTGGTCTCGTTTGAAGTGTCAAAATATTGGTTGTATCCATTGCCATGGAACGCATAACAATCGAGTAAAGAATTTGAATGATTAACACTCTCTAAAGGGTGTTTTTTTTTGACAGCTGACAAAATGGCCTTTCACTGATGCAAACCTCACCTTCTAAACTTCTAAAAAATACACGTCACAAAAGAACATTTCCTTCAGTGATAAGGCAGGAGATAAATGTTATCTCCTGCTGCCCCTGCGACTCAGAAAACTGAAAAGTGAGTGAAGAGGTTTCTGAGTTGATTGAGTGAGAAACTTCTTGGTCGTCATATTTCACATTTTGGCAGCTGATGCCTGGCTACCAAGCTTATGAGAGTTGATGTCATTCGATTTATTTCTGTGGAGCTAGGCACAATAATGTGTTTCCAGGAATAATCTTCGAACACTAGACTCGTCAGGGGGGTAGCCGTGGGGAAAAGGCTATGTGCGCCGGCTTTCATGCCGAAGGTCCCAGATTTCACTCCGGTAATGAAGACTTCGATTTTTTCACGGCACCACCTCTTTCGAGTTACTGACAACACTCAAAGAGTACTAATTGTCTGAGAAAAGCTTCTCAAATCTGACCATTTGGAGTCAGCTGGAATTTGTACACGTAAGAAAACAGTAGCAGGCACAACACGAGTGCTTGTTGAAGGAGCTTGGTCCTAGTCCCTTGTTGACTGAAGTGTCATTCAATTTATAATATTTATGCATGCATCAGTATCAGGCCTGCGACTCATGGAGGGTCTAAGCCTGAGCTTCCATTCTTGACGGTTCCGTTATCAGGATCAAACTGTCTAGCGTCTGCAATCGCTTGGTCTCTATACCGGAGGTTCGGCCTTCTACTCCTTCTCAAACCCGGAGGCTAGGATTCGGATACCCTCTTAGCTGAAGCGTTGTTGTCCATTAGCTCGATGTGGCCGAGCCACTGTAGTCGTCGGATTTTTACCTCTCGCACTACATCCAAGTTCTGCTTGCAATTTTTGGTCCTGTTTGCATTGATGGCATCTGGAGGAGAAGATTTAACCACGAACTGTATGGGCTGTACAGCGGCATGAGCCTAGTCAAGCGTTTACGGATACAACGCTTAAGATGCCTAGGCCATGTAGAGCGTATGGACACCACTGCTCCGGCCTGAAAACTCTTCAAATCTGAGCCATTGGGACAACGCAACAGAGGACGGCCTAGGCTAAGGTGGCGCACACAAGTGGAGAAGGACCTCAACCAACTTGGAGTGTGCAACAGGCGGCAGCTGGCGAAAGATCGACCTGCCTGGAGAGGCATGTTGGTTGAGACCCAGGTCCACCCCGGACTGTAGCGCCACAAGAAGAAGAAGAAGACTACATTCACATCTTGGTACATCACATAGAACTCGCGGTTGTTACTTCTCCTCCATTCGCCTTCTTCGCAGGAAGGTCCATATATTCGTCGCAGAATTTTTCTTTAAAAGGAACCAAGAATCTGCTCTGCCGTTTCGCTTATCGTCCAGCACACGGTTCCGTATAAGAGGACCGGTAGGACTAGCGTCTTATAGAGCATTATCTTAGTCCTTCGAGTCAGGAGTTGACAAACCGAAATAACACCCGTTGCCAAGAGTTGGTCTGCGCCGAAGCTCCACTAAGGTGTCGCTTATATAGTTCACGTTTGACGCGAGGTAAAAACGGTCCTTAACTACTTCATATATTTACACTAGACTAAAATTACACAAGGTGTGACCAAAATACCGTCTGAAATGAGCAAAAAATTGGTGAGAAATTCCCACAAAATACTCATGCGGCACGAAACTTTCCGAAGTGACCATTTGAAAGATTTTGTCTATCACATTTAATGGCAAGATTCAAGCTTTATACAGAACTTAAAACATCCTCAAAAATGTGTCGTAGGTGCGTGTTATTAAGCTTTACTTTGGAGAGCAAAACATGAATATCTCTGTATTTGCTCCGACGACATCACCCTTGCATGTGCTCACAAAAAGTGTCAGAAAATGGAATGTAGGTCAAAATAACACAGCTGGGTGGTTCTTTGCCATACTGCGGTCGTATTTGATCAAAGGCGCTTTGGAAGTTGTCCTGAATGGTAATTTCAAAACCACCCTCTCTGCTACTACGCCATGACCTTGCACTCGACAAGGCAACAGTCAAATCGATGCGATTTTCAAAATGTGGCACAACTTGAACTAACGTCTTAAACTTTTGTCAGTACGTGTCTCATGCCTTACTCCAATCCAATCCACTCCTATCCACAGCAAGGCGGAGGTTAACACCTCAAATCATGCCCATAACCCCCTCATCACTGACGCTCATCTCAGCGAAAACAATGCGGAATTCGAAATCTCAATCACGATACTGTCACACCATTCAGTTGCCGGCATTCCCCCGATCCCGATGGTCAATGTCAACATTGCCAGCATTCTGTGAACTCCTGTAGATGCACTCAACCCTCTCCCCCCACCCCCACCAACCCCTTGTGGGTTTCACAATTTGCTGACTTTTAATTTTTCCGCTGTTTGCACTAGTACCCTGGAATCCCTGTAATCCCTCCGTCCGCACCGACATCGAAGTCGGCCCGGCTTGTACCGACGACGAGGTATGTTTGCCAATATCGCAATAAAAATTATAAATGCACAAGTCACTGGCAGGGGAGATGCGCGCACGCTTGTCCTCGCCGAAGAAGGTGCACATCCTCATTTCGCGAAAAGAGTCACATCACCGGCACTGACTTCGGGGGGGGGATGTCGGCACTCGATCGGTGCACGGTACGCGGTACGCGGTACTCGGTAGTCCATAGTCGTTGTTCTCGGTTCAATGCTAGAGATCAACGGCAGCTACACAGAGAGACGCGGACACTCGAAGCTGAAGCCGCAGTCGCAGCCGAAGCGCTGTGAGAGTGCGCGCCTGCAAATTTGCATAGCGCGACTTTGCGCGCTGGAAAGGTCGTCGAAATTGGCATATCTTCCCTCCTCCGGGATGTACACACAAATATGTGTAGCATCCATTCGGCGGATTATTATAGCGTCTTGGCATTGGCCTTCGTTCCGCGGCCAGCAGCGCGCCGAATGAAAGACATCCCTCCGCCACCGGCGGCAATCTCTCAGGCAAATCACTTGGATCATCATCGTCGTCATCGGATGGTGGATGTCGTTGCCGGTGAACGGTCGACGGTGGACGGTGTGCTGTTCCTCCCGTGCACCGGGAAACACGGATCTTATGCTTGTTAGAGAGGAAACAGAAGCCGATGCTAGCCGCAGAAACAACATCGCGGCCGGTGCGCGCAAGAGATTTGCTCGGCTTAGTGGGTTACACAGGCCGAGCCGTGTCGCTCGGGGGCCCTCTCTCCCTCTGGGGCGCGGTGTGCACCTGAATCGAAGGCGCGCAGTGCCCGAGCATGGCTGCCGTGTGTGCCCCCGCCCCCGGATTGGCCACGACTCATCACACAGCCAAGGGAGAAATATCCAGGACCGCATATTAGAGTTCCATAAATAGCTTATCGTGTAATTGAAATGAAATTAAGTCAGAATAAATAATGTCGGGATGAATTTATTTAGTGACTTGTTTGCTCTTCCATCGTGTAGCCGTGTTCCATGCAGATGAGCGGATGAGTGCGCGAGAATCACTCCGAGTTACACAAGGAAGTTGTTGGAGGCACGGATGGGCATGTATGTAGCTGCTGTGCTTGTGGAGGGGGTGGGGGGGAGAGGATTTGTTTTATTGGTTGTGCCGTTTGCCGGGCAGATCGATTGTGACCGGTGGGAGAATGCCAGGAGGAAGATCGCGGAATTGCTGGACGGTTCGATGAGTTGCAGATATTTCACCGGCAAACGGTTGATTTCGTGTGTGAATTGAAATGGAACTTTGTTCAGGGACTCGCATGGGCTGGATGAAGATGGCTGCGGATGGGATCTGCGTGGATTAGACTGTTAAGTTAAGGTGCTTGAATGAGCCAACTTAGGTGGACTCAAAGTGAGTGATGGTGAATTGGTGGATTGTGGGAGGGAACTTTGACTGAAGTGCTTTGAGCCTTTCACTGCGAAGTGCGTGTTTATTTTCACAATTTTGTCGATTGTGTCAAGGACGTCACCTTAGATCCTGCTTTCCTACTTCAAACTGTGTACTCTGATACACAAAGTTAAGAAATTTTCACTCAGAAGAAGCCCTTGATAGCTTTTTGTTAAGTTATATTTTCAGGACATTTCTTTGTTCTCAGAGATGACTTTCCTTGCTATATTTGAAACATAGCTTTCCAATTGTTAAAGACACGAGGTTTAGAAGAAGGAATTAGGTGAGAATACAGTCCACAACGAGCAAGTTGCTCTTGTTGATGGGAGCTACAGTTTATTACCGCCTTTGGATGACGAGAATACATAATTATTGCTCTCTGATTGTTGTCAGCAAGTGCACAGATGTGGTGCGAGATCAACTATCCTGTAATCGAGACTGAAACCTTCATCTTGGGAATCGATCCACTTACTCACTACATTATTGCGCCAACAGTAGGTTTCATTCAAGTTAAGGATCAAAGCCCCTTAGACAGTGCTCTAATGTCTAAGCCTGATCATACCCAACAGATTGCAGACTGCTTTTTTGCGGGTTCCGTAACAGAATGGGGAAAGACAGTCTAATTGAAGCGTCCTTTCTTGACGGAAGCATATACTCTGTTTTGTCCTCTTTTGCCAGTATGTCTATTTGCGCTGCCTCCTCCTTCGTTGTTTCACTGCTCTCAAGCTCAACAAATGAGTAGCAGAGCTCTCTTTCGAAGAACTAACATGGCATAACATAACTCCTTGATCATCCCTGTCCGGATTTGTGACGCGATAGCCTGGATAATCTCAAGAGCGGATGAAGAAGTATTTTTTGAGAGAAAAATTCTGCGTTCAATTTTTGAACCTGTTTGTGCTCAGGGTTGTAGGAAAGAAAATTTAACCACGGACTTGATAGTGACATGAGTCAAACCAACTATCTATGGATCGGAACTCGAAGACGGCTAGGCCATGAAAAAAACATTGACAACACTGTTCCAGCTCAAAGAGTCTTGAACTTCGAACCAGTAGGTCAATGCATGTCGGATTCATTAACTCAACGACGGACACGGACCCAATGACGCACACAAAAAGGCCTGGGTCTTCCAGGCGAAAACGTTTGCGATCCTAATGGCGGTGTGAGAAATAGGTAGAAAAAGCGAAATATCTGCGTCTGCAGCTACAGCCAAGCTGTGCTAAAGGCCCTACTCAACCCTTGAACCACTTCCAAGATAGTCCAGTAATGATAGTCTTCCTTTTAATTTGGTCAGCAGACTGAATTCGCTAAGATTTGTCTGTGTCCCGGGACATCACGGCATCCTGGGAAACGAGATTGCCGATGAACTAGCTAGGCAAGGTTCAAAGGAGGCATACATAAGGCCCTAACCCACGTTGGGACTGTCCGCTTCCTTGTTTAGGGCTTCCTTCGACAGGTGAGTCTACCAACAGCACAACCAGAGATGGCATGACTGTCGAGGATGCAGACTGCAGAGCCGCTGTAGAGGATGGAGCCTGAACTCAGAATTTGTGCCTGATTTCTTGCCCCCTTTCATTGCACCCTCAGCTCATAGATGGGACCTTAAAACAAAAAAATGTAGGTCATACAACCTGCATAAGGTTAGATGGTTGGTTTGTAGAAAAGTAAACGTGAGTTTGACAGCGCCTTATGTCTTTTGAAGAGGTTAAGGTGGCTTCAACCGAGTTTCATCGCCGGTGTACATTCCTTCAAGCTACGAAGATGCAGCCTCCAATGAAGTTTCTAGTATGCCAGCTTCAGCTGCGCTTTTGCATCTTGAACAAGCAGACAGAATACAGAGATTTGTTTGAAATTTCAGTAGGTTCGCGTTAGAAGAATTTTCCAAACTTCCCTATGACTCAGACGACTTAAGCTTAAACAGTGACAAATGTTGTGGGGAGTGTCCTTCAGTCTCTTTCTATCCCTACAGCTAATGCAGATGCAGTTGTAGATGGGATTCCTTGTCAGTTCATGATACCTTAGATGGTTATGACGCGCCTTTCTGAAACTACACTTCTGTGTTTTTCCAGGCATTCTCCAAAGATGGATATGAGGGCATGAAATCTCATTTTTAAATTTGCTCAAATCCAAGCATAAACCATTGCCCTAAAGCAGAGCTCTGCGCCTCTTCCAGTAGTTTCGATCCAGATGGTTCATATGAGGATCAGCCATCAACCCCAAACCCGACATACGTGGGTCACATTATCTGTTTGATCACATGAAGAATGAAAGATGTATCAGCTGCGGTTCCATGCTTTCAGAACGACTTAAACCAAAACTGCTGAAATTCAGTCTCTCGCTGCTTGCATTTCAACTTAATGGCCTCGTTACATCTCAAAAACTGTCCAAGGCAGTGACCCTGAAGTTATGCCTGAACCTCACAAGCAAGCATCCTGTGAAGGCACGACGCCCACCACAGGCAACTACTCTGCTGTATATCCTGACTGGGAAGACTAGCTTGCAAAGTTCACAATTCTTAGCAATAAACGACTTCAGCACTGAATATGGTCGCCATATCTGGCACATGAGACTAGTGACACATCTCTCGGTCAAATGATTTGTCACCATGACTCTATTCACCTTCAAGTAGCCCACTCATCCAGTCGGCACATAGCCAGCACAGTTCCTCTTGTTGTTCAGTGCTTATGTAACGACATCCAAAGAACTTCCATTTAGATAGTTCTCATTGCAGCTTGGAGTTCCGACAGGTTTTCTGAGAATCACACGCACTCGCTGAAAGTGAAATCCATCAAGTGTCAAGGGAAATTCTGCTTCCGGCAGATTCTGATTGATTCCACTCCGGTTGCCCCGGTACATGAGTCGTGCTCTGGCAAGACATCGCCTTTGACTCATAACCGCGTGCCTGTGCGCCAAACAAGGAACTATATCGTTCAGCGCGCCTCAAAAAGGTCTCGCTGGCTGGCTGCGAGGGAATCGCTCGCAGAATGCAAACAATGCGGTGCAGACGTCAGACAACGGTGTCGATTACCACCTGTACTCGGACGGACGAGAGCGTAATCGGTTGTGAAGCGTCGCACTTTCATGTCGATCTGGAGTGTGAAATTAATACAGCGCGCTGCACCCAGATTCGTGGGCATCGTCCCGATGATTTATCGTAATTGAATTAATGACACTCCGCCGCCGTGACTCCGTGGGAATTCGCCGTCAAGGTGAAAACAAGGAGAAAGAGGCCCCACACAAAAGGAAAGCGCGCGCAAAAATGGAAAGCACCCGGCCTGCAGCATGTATCTTTCACCTCGTCAGACGGAAGAGATGATGACCGCCGATCTGATGATTTATTGCATTCCGGGTGGTGGGGTGGCGGGGGGGATTAGTGTGTCGTGTCGCATCGGATCACCTGCGAATTCAAATTGTCTCAAACCGTCTTGACCGACGACCGTTGTCTGCCGTCAGCCAGGCACTGTCGCCTGTCGTCCACGGATGGTGGATGGTGGCTGGCGGATGAGTCCTCGCACGGCCGCGACTGTAATCCGTCAAGTTCAGTATAATGCAACTTTTCTCACTGTCAATCATCCGGTTGACGGAACCAAATGCGGAGGCTGGCAATTTCATAAGCGGGTTTCTTGGCAATTCATCGGCACAAGCCCCGATAAATGTCAGCGGGATGATGAGTAATTTATCATGGAGACGTTGTAGTTTTGATTTGAATTACTTTGGACATGTGACGGCGATGTGGTGGCGGTGAAGGTGCTGACTTTGATGACACTCCATCAGGTGTGAGGTGTTTGTCGGACCGATATGGTGTGCTCGCTGACAGCGAATTTGGTAGTGCGGCGTGCGGTAAAAGCGCTTTGAGATGGATTAGGGAAAATGGTGGTCATTAGTGGTGATGTTAGTCCTTAAAGGGGTGGCGGGAGAAAGTTTTCACTGCACAAGTGCTGGGAATTATTGGCTTTGATCATGGGCACCCACGCCTTCACTTACTCTCCTGTCATTTGTCATATGATGGGGAGAGAGAGAGGAGCTTGACTTATATATGTGGGAAAGTTCAGTTCTAAGGAGTGAGTGGCGTATGGACAAATCGATTTGTGTGTGAAGTGGAAGGCTGTTGAGTTGGGCGGCCATGGAGAGAAGTGGAAAAAAAGACGTTTGCTTGCTCTTGCTCATGAGAGGTTTTGCGGTTTATCGCGCTGTCTCTTAACGAAGATTAGCTGATCATTTGGTCTGTACAGACTATTCACGGCAGGTAAGGAGAACGTATGAAATTGACTAAGTAGACGTATTGCGTTCTCTCTTGAATTGGATCATGTAGTTGTCACTAGACCGTTCTCGGAGGTGGAACAGCAACACTTTTTGTGAAATGGAGCACTAGGGACGAAGAGAAATCCAACCGGCTGTGGATCAAAATCCAGGAATTCAGCGTATACGGGTAAGGAAGTGTAAATCGTCTGATCTCTATTCTAATAACGAACGCGGTGCTCTCAGGCACCCGTTGTCAGTTGGTCTGCTAACCCTCCTTAAGTCTTGAGGGCAGGAATGTCTGACGAATTATTCTAACTATGCACTTCATGGTGCTAAACCAATATAGCCGCCAGACCTTTGTGTTCCCTTATTTATTTGGTTAGCTAGCGTAGCTCAAACCCACCTTGAAAAGCGGTAAGGAATCGGTACTGGAGGTCATTGTATCGTTAGGAGCTCAGTTTCGAGTAGTGGCCAGGGCTTAGATTCCTAAAATAATCTCTTTGTATGTATGCCAGCTACTCGTCTCTATGTCTCACAGTCATATGAAGCCTAGATGTCGAAAAAAGGTGGGTGTGGCGATCTTTATCTATTGGGTCTTATTTCTTAATCTGCCGTAGCGCGACGATTTGGTCAATGGTGGCCATCCCTGTCCCGAAACAGCACCCTTTGAGACCTACTAGATCATTGACGAACGTTTTGAGGCATTCAAGCGAAACGACAGAGGAGACATTGTAGCCGACGTTCAGGCCTGTTCCGTGGATAGTTGGCGTAGTCAAAGGAATCACCTTTTTTGTGGATCGGACAGACGGCGCTAAGATTCCACTCTTCCACTCATCGGGCATGTTTTCCCTCGCCAATGTGTTAGAGATGAGCTGGTGCCTGCGCCCAATCATATCATCTCCAGCTGCTTTGGCAGTCCTTTCGCTTCAGCAGTGTTATCCAACTTCAGTTTAGATATCGCTATCCTGACCTCGTCTTAGTCGGGAAGACTGAATTCTTGTTGATGTTCATCTTGGTCTAGTCCCGTGTGTATGATTCGCTTAGTGCTAGGGTGCAAAAGTAGCTTAGAGGTTGAGGCAAGCGAGAAGTTTTCATTGGAGTCGCTCAATGGGCTGGTGTCATTTTAGATTGACGTCAACTTTTGCAGAGATACATTTTCGGGTTTTATGCAAACTTACTTTCTCACTTACTTACTTACTTACTTACTTACTAACTT
This sequence comes from Eristalinus sepulchralis, assembly GCA_944738645.1. Classification (NCBI taxonomy): domain Eukaryota; kingdom Metazoa; phylum Arthropoda; class Insecta; order Diptera; family Syrphidae; genus Eristalinus; species Eristalinus sepulchralis. The sequence continues at coordinate 9,299,811 of OX122885.1, read as the reverse complement.
CTACAACTCGTTGAGAGTCTAGTCTTCAAGACCGTAAGCTGTAACGTCGCTATGATTGGGTCAATATACCGGAACTTCAGTCTTCCTCTTTTTGTCCTCAAATTATGGGGTTCGCATTGGAAGGCTCGCTTTGTGGGCACACTGGTGTTCATGCACTTGATGTGACTGAGTCAAATCAGTTGAAGGATATTTACCTTCCACACTTCATCCACATCTTGGTATAGTTGGCGGTTAAATTTTTCCTGTCACTCACACTCCTCATAGAAAGGACCATATATTCGAGGTGGATTTTTTCTTTCAAGGACTCCAAGAGTCAGCTTTGTAATTTTCCCTATCATCCAGCTTTCGAATCTACAGCATACAGTGGGACTAGTAGAATAAGTGTTTTGCGGAGCGCAATTTTGCTCAATTGAGTTTTGAGTCCACTTGTTTCGATAAACCAAAGAAACCCCGGTTGCCAAGGGTGAATGGATCTCCTTTGAGATGCAGAATTCACATTTTTCTCAAAGTGGATAAACTTCTCTAAAATCCCATTTGTAGAGCCCACAGTTGCTACATTGTAGACAAACTCCTCAAAGACCTCAAACTTTGTAGCTGTTCAACATAGTGTCGTCTTGGTGAATGACGGATCGATGCATTTATTTCGTCTTTTCCTCAAACCTTAACACGGCTCGTTTCGCCTCTGCTTTAGTAGCTGTGAAAGTCTCTACAAGGGCACGTTGGGAACATGCTATGATATCAATGCTATCCGGACTGGCTTGTAGACAGTAGTGTCTTTCGTATTAACAGCAACTCATCGCTCTATCTTCTGCAGAACTAAATTAAAGAATTTATGGCACAGATCAAGTTGACATACAACTCCTGATGGCAGGGCCCAGCAAGTAGCCTCTAGAAGACCAGTTGCGAGTGAAGCAATGTATGTAGCGAACGTCCTAGGTAGCAGGGTGCGTACTTATCCCTGATGGAGGGCTGACAGTCCGCCCACATAAAGATCCCTAAAGTTGTGGAAGAGAATCCTGCCTTGGATCAACAAACGGAGTATCAACCTGCAGTTCTACAATTCCTCTAAAGCTTGGCGCAAAAAAATTGTACTTCTTCGAATGGAGCAACAACGTAGCAAGCAACCATTCTCCACTAGATACAATTTCCCAACTCAATCGTCATGAAAATTGTTGCCACCTATAAGACTTGTCTTAATCCACGTCTGACCAAAGTACACACCTAAGGCAAGTCAAAAATCGGCTTTACTGACTTCCGCAAAGAGGAAACTTGCCTCAGTCGAGGCAACACCCTCATCGCTTGTCACATTCTCTGTGGACAGCTTACTTTACCGAAATATTTTTCTGCACAGACGCAACAAGCATTGGAAATCATCAACGTGCTGCCATGACCGGCTCATTTTGACGCTTTATCGGACCTTCTTGATGGTTGAAACTTGTGGCTGCATATGTTCTTCTCCTTCTTCTCAACTCTAAAATACCAGAGTGCCAGAGCCTTGTCTTCCTCATTCAGGGCAGTTCCGGTTAAGAATCCGTCTCTCCGGGCTCTGTGTCACCCTGTCCCGCTTAACGCGAAGATGAGGAAGCAGAAATCGATTTCCTCATGCTGGCGCCAGGAAGCTTCCTCCCTCTCGCGCACACAAAAGTCACATTTTCATCATCAAATCAGCCTAACCCCCGTTCCATCAAACAATCAAGTCACAACCAGACGTCGAACCGCTCAATCGGCATTGCCGCAGCGACACTGCACTCGCAGCCATCCGTCCATCCGCCGACACGGGAGGCAGGTGTGTCCGGGTGTCTGTGCAAGAACGACACAAAGAGCGAGAAACAAAACAAGCCACACGGCCGATCTGGGAATGTGTGTAATTAAATCTTTTAATTTAAGAAACGCTTCGAGAATGTTAATTATTTTGGCGCCTATTAACGCATTCCGTACAAAGCCCGTGCAGCACACGGCGACTTTTAATTAATTTTCGCTGCACTTCGCCGTCCATGCATAGACACACGCTGACCGAGCGCGGAATCTCAGAGCCGCAGCAGCGAGTGTGTGTGCCGTGCACTTGACGCTGATCCAACTGGACACTGGGTCCGTGGATTGCTTCAATTGAACTCGCTCAAATGTCAGCAAATGCCAGCACGCAGATACCAGAGCAATAGTTCAGGCCGTGCATCGATTTCAGTACCGGCCGTACCGCACGGCCGGACGGAGCTTGACACTTGGCATATGGACTTGGCGCGGTGTTTTTGCATTTATCATGCGAACTATTAAGACGAGCGTTCGCTCGTTAATCATTTTGCACTCCCCAACCGAACGGCCGGTCTCGTCTCCGGGGAACGACGGCCGAGCGGGCACGTCCTTAGAACGATAAATCCTAATTAAATGGGTTGGCTAAATCTACTCCATCATCCTTTCTCAAGCGCACACGTCTGACAGATGCATACACACGCGCGCACGATGAGCGTCGTCGTCCGATGCGATGAAGACATCTACGACTGCCACGCAGCAGTCTCAATTACCGAGTAAACATCAGGATCCTCGGAGAAAACTCACCAAACATCACAATACAATCGGACTGTACCGCAATCCACATTATTGATAGCTCAAGATGTCCGGTCTTGTAAAATAATTATGATGATGCATACGAGTGGGGCCCTCCGCGGCCCGCGGATGCCGCCGCCGGTCGGGCGCAGTATCGCCCCTCGACGCTGGATAATTGCAAAAGTCGTTTAGCATCCAGTCGGCCGGTGCTGTGCGCTCGCTCGCCGTTTGTTTCCTAGGCGGAATGCCAAAGTTTCTGACGAGCTGACGGCAGTGCGACGGTGCTCGGTGGACGTGGAGTCCCGTGCGTATCCAGAGAGGGAGACAGAGACATGTCATATTTTATGCTCCATGATTTATGACAATATTCCGAACGATTTCCACACACAACGCGGCGTCCACTTGCCGCCGCCCAGCCGCAGCCAGCGTGGATGCGCCCGCGACGCAGCTACAATGTGCCATTCACACGACCTAGCCCCAAAGTGAAGCCGTCTGACGTGATGTTTCGCCGTTCGTGCGTCCAGTGCATACCAAAAATGGTCAGGAGGAAATTGAGATGAAGCTGCCCCCACCCCACAGGCCACCCCCTCGGCCGGGGCGATGCTGCTGCGTCCACTGCCGCCGCTGATCTATCAATTATTGCCAATATTTCAGCTCTCATTGATTGGAATTCGAAATTGATGTTCGGCGGTCTGTCGGGCTGCGGCTGCGTGGTTGCATAACAAACAGTTCTAAGACGCGACTCCGGCTTAGACGTGTTCTAGACGTCTACGTCCACGTCGACATCGACGTCGGGGAACACACAGCCGGTGTACGACCGTCGAGCCACACCGACAACCAGACCGATGGTGACATACTTCACCGTCAATGCAGCTCATTGCCGCTAATCAAGCGCCGCCAGATTGGAGCGGATCAGATCGGATTGGATCTGGCCGCCTCGCGAGGGACGGCAGGCGATGCCTTGTCGCGAATATCTTTCACATCGCATTATGACAAGTTTGTGACAAGTTAAGAACAAATTGATTGGATGGCGAGGTTTTTATGGGCGACAATCGGCGGCCAGACGTCCACTGCCGTCCGGCGGTTTGAATTAAAGATGCTGTGTGTGACGGACAGACATGGCGCTAAGGTGATAATTGCTGCAAAATTCCACGGGAGCCAGATGAGTGCGCATACAAATCGCTGCGAAGTGAAGTCATTTGTATCCTGTCACGTATCTCATTGATTTACGAGGCATGTATCTGCTGTGAATGCATCATGTTGGCGCAACAATTTACGAGGCAAATCAGTGAGAGGGTAAGAGAAGTGAATGGCAGGACCTGTCAATGCCGACAAAGGACTGGAATGGGTGATGGAGCTGGATCAGCTTATTTAATGGATCACTGCGCGCGTCGTTTTACTCTAGGCGCCTGATAGTGAGGCTGTGGGGAACTTTTGTTGTTTGATGGTGACGGCTTGTGGGACAATTTGTCGCTGGGAAAGTTTGCTTAAAGATTTGACTTTATGTGAGATGGATGGTTAGGGGAAGGATTGGGAAACTTTTGTAGGCTCCTGGTAGGGATAGGTATTTTTTGTCATTTTCATTTTTTGCTTCAGCAGATTTCATTTTCAGACCAAATTTTGTCAGTAGGCTTTATTTCAAACGGTCTTCTGCGACAGGAAGCAAGAGATTAGGTTCTGCGACCATTATCTGTCATCAGGCAGGTCTGGGGAAGGTCAAAGAAGGCAGTTGGGTGCAGAGTGATGATCTGCACGGGTCTAGGATGAAGGCGTGGGCTATGGATACGTTGGACATTTCTCACTGTCGCTTCGTCTTGGTTGAGTTTGATGTAAGACAACGACACATAAAACTGAGAGGTCTGCGAGACTCACAGATCAACACGAGATCTGTGACAAATTCGAACGCCAGCTGACTTACGTGGACAACATTAATGTGACTTATGGAACAGGGTCCGAACATTATTGAGGCTGAGGCAGACATGTACATCAACCTAAGCGATCGAAAGGCACCTGGTGGCGAGTGCCATAGGATTGACATTTTGAGAGGGATTTCTCCATTTGAAGTAAAATTTTTAAGATGGGCAGAGACAGAGTTAGAACACTTCGGGAGGAAATTTTGACAAAGAAAGATCAATACTTCAAAGCCCCTATATTCGCAGTCAAGGCAGTGCTAGACCTCATCTCTTTGGCTATTCCGAGAGTTAATTGAGTTCCTTCTTTAAGAGTCGAAATAAACTAGACAAGGGTTTCGTTACTTATTTGATGCAATCTTCCAGATGCAAGCAATCCCTTCTTTGGAAATCTTAAACCCGAAAGTCTTGCAGCAAATTTAAGAAACTTCGAATCTCTGGAAACAATCAAGCGATTGACTAGCATTTCCCGCAGCTGCTTAGTCATTGAAGCCACCAATAGAGGCATCAGTCGGCCGAACATGGAACGCCTTATGACGTTTTCTTAAAACCTGGTTGGTGATGCTCTGTGTGGCTTTAAGCCAGTAATTCAAAAAATACTTACACCACGGCGAATCTTGGAAAAGTCCTAGAATCGACAGATCGATACCCACCAGCTGTACATCGATTTTGAGGCAGCATCTAGTTGCGTCTATAGAGACCAATGTTTAGTTCTCCCATCAAAGCGTCAGTTTGTGTAGAATAGCTTTAGAAACTGACCGCCGCTTCATTAAGGTCGGTAAGAACACACCCGGCGTCGATTATCATGCGGCGTCGGTTATCAAGCGGCGTCTTGAACATCGTTCTTGAAGGATTTGTTCATAACTTGCCCACCGCCACCAGGGATACAAACTTTAAGAAGTCCGTCCCAATCAACGCCAATGATTTTGGCAAAGTTTTGTTGGCATTGTAACCGAGAATGGACTGTCAACGAGAAACGATACCCAACACCAACATCCTGTTCAGAATGGCACATTAGACGCATATAGTCAAGGACTTTGTGCACCTAAGAACAGCTATAACCCGAAACAGACGAAACAGTCAGACCAGCGCTGACATAGAGCAACTGATAATTCTTGCCTACTTCTTCTACTTTTGGCTAAGAAAGCAATTGACAAATAAAATCTTTCAAAATTAAGCGCTAGATGTCCTTAATGTTTCCAGTCCTAATATATAGCCCAAAGGCCTTTGTCAGATCTCCCCCCCATTTGCACTTGGGGGGGAGATCATTCATTTGTGTCTATTCCAATCCAGTGAGTGGAAGAGGAAGTTAAATAATGAACTCTACGATACGAGCAGCGGTATTGACATGGCCAGTGGACTTATGATCAAACAATAGAGATGGAGAGGTCATACACAGGAGATGGAGGCCAATGCTGCGGGGCAGAAAATCTTCGAATCTACCACCGATGGACCCAAATCAACTACTCGTGGAAAACTTTAGACAGCTAGCAAAAGATCGGGCTGGCTGGTGACGCTTGTTGTTTGAGGACTATAATCACCCTGGAATATAGGACCATATCAAGGAAGTAAGCTTACCAAGCAGAGAGAACATGCACCAGATCATCCATAAAATGCGTTGAGATGGATAACCCACGAGTTAACTACAAGCTCCTTATGCTTAAAACAAAATGAAGGCTGTTCTATCAAATGGCGTTATCGGGGATGTACCGTAGAGTTGCATACCCCCACAAAACGCCGTTTACAAGATCCAGTACAGCACACTGCTTGAAGGTTCTGAACTGGTCCCCGCACCTCAAGGGGACTATAAATCAAATTGACCAATCCGGGAAAAACCCTGTGAATTCCTAGTTGAAACACAACTCTTCGCCGCATGCGTCACCAGCCATAAGACGCCGAGTGCCGAGGGCCAGATGTCATCCTGTAGTGTCGCATAACGCTCACAAGGCCATTATTCATCGTCCGTCCCATTGCCTTTGTCGTTCTCTTTAATAATTGGGTGGTACTACAACCCACAAGGGACCAGAGTCTAGCTTCTTCAACCATTCATTTTGTCATTCCCCTTTCACAAGATTCAATTTAATGGCGACCCCGGATGAAGAGTTAAACAAGGGAAGGAGTTTCATAAGCTCTCAAGGCAATATATGACCCGTCTAGGGCTCCTGTAACCAGAAGGAAGACAATTCGTGATGACGTGTGGAGTTTTGTGATAATTTCAACGTCCCCCAGGCATCTCAGACTTACAACACAATACTTACCACAACGGCCAACATGAAACACTGCGTGTGGCTCCACCTCCCCAACATCATTCCAACCATAAATGAAATCACTCAGATCCGTTCGTCCTTGCACAACTGGCTGCCTTCAATCTCCCTCAACTGCGATCGCGATCATCAACTCTTTCAACGATCACACAGATCGCTTCCCAGCGCATCTTCTGATCCAAATCAATTTCGGTTCCCTCGAACCGTTGATCCAACCACCAGCGAGCTCAACCCCTCGTGACGTGGTTGTCGCAATATGTCACCGGATTACATGTTACCTCCATGTTCCTGCAATCACAGATAATCATAGATAAGACCTGCCACAGCCCCCCGACACACCGAATGTGGCAAGAGCCGGATTCAGCTCAAATGGAAATTACACCTTTTATTGCCACATTGGACCAGAGATATCCCGAAATCAATGTGATGCCGATTGCGCTTGTTTCGTGATCCCCCGAGCGGCGGAAGGCGCGCAACAATTTCGGCTAAAACAGAGCATCTCCTCCTCCTCCTCTTCGTCCTCCCTTACCGCTGTTGGTGGTGCTGGTGGTAATTGTGCAGCACTGCTAGACTTGGAAGCGCATCCTAAATGAGAGCCGTCGCTGGCCCGTCTCGTCTCTGTGTGGAAATTAAAAGTTTCCATTTATAGGTTTCGGCTTTAATGGAGTAATTGCTTGGCCGCCGCTTCGGGGCCGGTGCCGGAGGTGAGGCTGGGAAATTAAGTGCACGATCTGTTTGTTTAAGATCGAGGTCGGAATTCAATGTTAATTTCGGAGCAGAGCACTGAGGACTGTGCTTGTGTGTGTGTAAGAGAGCTGTGATCGAAATCTCAAAGCGTTCGCCTGGCGTGGATGTCTTCACCGAGTGACTGCAGTGATTTTTGTGTGCTTGGTTCCCAGGAGAGGAGCACCGATTGCCTAGTTTGATACGGTCCCCTGTGGAAGATAAGTGAGCTTGAGGTACTAATTGGATTTCGATGCAAGGTCAGGGGTAGATAATTAAAATTGCTTCACAGTGGAGGTTTCCTTAAACAGATGCTTACGGCTTGTTGTGCTTTACGGTGGGAATGCTGGTGAGGTGAGCAAATACAGATTTTGATGAAAGTTGCTTAAAGTGCTGAGTTAAGCTAATTGTGGTTGACAGATGATGTCCACTTGAAGCAACTTTGTGGAACTTTCACTTGTCGGTGCTGCGGCCGTGAGGATTGAAAAGGTGGCAAGTTGGGAGAAGGTGCAAGTACAAAGATCAAAGTTCAGAAAAATTAGAAATGAAGAACTTGCGTACTTCCCTGTTCTTTTGAACTAAGGAAGTGAAGCAGGCGTCTGTCCCAGAAGGAGTCAATTTAAGACTAGAGGGTGTTTCTCAAATGTTGTGTTGCTCCTGTGGCACACCCGACATCATTTTAGCCAAAGATTCGGATGATTAGTAGACAAACGACCGTGTGTCAGTTTGGTCTTCGAATTTCCATTCTGATGACCAAAAATTTGGGGTGAAAGATGTTTCTTTTCACCAACTGTTCGTCGAGCCCTTTTGCTCCACCTTGAGCTAGAGTTCAACAATAAGTTTGAAAGGGCTTGAGGTAATCATCAATCAGCCAGAAAATATCAGAAGTATCCTCTTTTTCCAGTGCATCACCACACTCTCTGCATGTGCAGTCATCTCTGAGACATTTTTTTCATAATAACTGAAATCTTGTATTGTTGCCCGTTTGTAATGGATTATACTGTTGGTCGTTGCATAATCGAACAAAGCTGCTGAAGCGGATGGATTGTCCCCAGAACTTTTTAAAGCAACTGGAGATGACCTGGTTGGGCACATGGAACAGCTCATCTGTAAGATATGTTCGGAGGAAAGCATGCCCGATGAGTGGAATCTCAGCATCGTCTGTCCGGTCTATAAGAAAGGAGACCCCTTCTACTGCGCCAACTATTGAGGGATTAGTCTCCTTAACATCGCGTACAACATCTACTCTGCCGTATTGTGTGAACGCCTGAAACCATCTGTCAACAATCTGATTGGTCCTTATCAGTGTGGTATTTGGACTTGGAATATCGACCAAATCTTCAGACTACGACAGATCCTGGTAAAGACTCAAGAAGTGCAAATCGACACTCACCACCTACTCAAGACGAACAGTGTCTAGTTTTGGGATTCCTACCAAACCCAAACTCGTCAGATTGTGTAGGATGACAATGGAGAATTCTCGCTGCTCCGTCAAGGTCAGCAACAAACTCACCGAGTCAACACCAGAGAGACGATCTTCCAAAAGTCAGCTCAATTGCTAGCTTACGCCACGGCATTGACGTAATGGGACGAACACAGTGAGCCGTCAGTGAAGCCTGGTGGTTAATGAGGGCAAAACTAAGCACATGCTGTCATCGAGGGAGGACACACAGCATCGACGTCTCGGAAACAGCGTCACACTAGGCAGCAGAAATTTCGAAGTAGTTAAGGACTTCGTCTACCTCGGCACCGCTGTAAATAGGGACAACAACACCAATACCGACATCAAACGCAGAATGACTCTTGCCAATCGCTGTTTCTTTGGGCTCAAAAGACCATTGAGTAAGAGAGCCCTCTCTTGGAAGACGAAGCTTGCTTTATATAACAGCTTGATCATCCCAGTCCTACTCAATGGCGCGATAACCTGGACGTTACTAAAAGTGGATAAGGAAGCCCTTAGTCTCTTCGAGAGAAAAGTTCTGCGTGCGATTTTTGGTCCTGTTTCCGTTGATGGCATCTGGAGAAGAAGATTAAACGACGAACTCTATGGGCTGGACAGCGACATGCGCCTGGTCAAGCGTCTTCGGATACAACGTTTAAGATGTTTAGGACATGTAGAGCGTATGGACACCACTGCTCCGGCCCGAAAAGTCTTCAAATCTGAGCCATTGGGACAGCGCAACAGAGGACGGCCCAGGATGAGGTGGCGCACACAAGTGGAGAAGGACCTCAAAAAACTTGGAGTGCGCAACTGGCGGCAGCTGGCGAAAGATCGTCCTGCCTGGAGAGGCATGTTGGTTGAGGCCCAGGTCCACCCCGGACTGTAGCGCCACTAGAAGAAGAAGAAGAACGAAGAACTCCACGAATGCAAGGACTCTGTCCAATAGTCAAAATCTTCTGCAGAGGCAGAGGCTTCAGTTTCTTCTTTGTCATCGGATGGAACTTGCTTACTGAAGGCCTTCTGTAAACATTTCAGACTTTACGGAAGCAGACATTTTGAACAGTTCTGGAGGAAATAGGTTTTGGGTGGCCACCCCCTACTGTGGGGGCTCACTGTAGGATTTGGTGAGTGGACGGAATTCGGATGACTTAAGCTTAAATAAAATTTGATGGCTACAGTTTATATCCGACGCCTAACTGCAATCGCTTAGGCGATTTTCAAAAATGTCAAAATGACACTAAGCCTGGTTTCTATTGATCGACAACCTGTGCACATTAAAATACACATGACGCCGTTAGTCCTGACTGTTTTGACACCGATCGCGCGATTCTCCCGGCTGTCGCACTCTATTTGTAGTCACCCTGCTGTAGTGGGTAAGTGCATCGACCGCCCCACAGAAGGTCTAGGTTCGATTCCCGGACTGAACATCTCGCATTTTTCACGCCACCACCTCTTTCGAGTTGCTGACAACGCCCAAAGGGTGCCAGTTGTCTATGAAAAGCTTCGCACCTCGCCGGTAGGAGTCGGCAAGAAACTGTAGGTCCCTTCTACTTGTGAGAGAACAAAAATGCACGCACAACGCGAGTAGTTGTTCTAGAAGCTAAACCCTTAAGCCGCTTTATAACGACCAGTGCGGTTGTTTTTTTTTCTATAAGTCTCCAAAAGAATCAAACGTAGGACTACAAATACTATGAACGTGGCTCCTTATATGCAATCATCAAGTTCCTATCCACTCGCCTCACCTCAAACCCCACCATAACCACGCATATGGTCACCCATGCTTCCTGACATCAGTGACCATCACAAAATGCCACACTTTCAACTAAGAAACTCATAAAGTGTATGACACACAATTATCGTCACCAGGTATCTTCCGCAATGTCTTACCGACAGCTGCTAACAGATGACGATGCAGACGATGATCCAATTCTACGCAACTTTGTTGCAGATCGCTCGTCCGGCTAATTGAAAAACCCGTGCAGCAGCTTAAGGTCGACTTGCGTGCGCGCCAGCTCCAACTGCTACCTAAATCACAGCTCATTAGTCTGTGTGCAAGCCGGGCTATTAAGCAGCAATGGAAGGTGACTCCTGGCACGGCTAAGTGTTGTTCTTGGGAGGGGGATAGACACACATTCTTTTAAGTGGTCATAGATGTCACCTCTCGATGGCATGTTGTTGCCGGAAGAGCATGAGTGTGAACGGCAGTTTTGAGAGAAGACTTGGATTTCTATGAAGGAGGAAACGCACTCTTGGCGGAGCTGGATGGGGAAGAGCCACTCAGGTGGCTCCGGATGTCAGTTTTGAACGATGCAAAAGCTAATGGAACTGCTAGCCAGGGGAGTTTCTTAAAGGTTATCAGTCGCTAAACTCCTTTATGTAGCAGAGTATATAATGGAGGTCTAGGCATAACCCCAAGAGCACCCAAGAACCGTCTATCATCTCCAGAAAATTTTACACAACGAAGAACTTTCTATTCGCTACGCTTCCCATCCCAGCTTGTGGCACATTCAACTCCCCTGTCCACTTAGCCACTTATAAAGAAGCCCCCTTGCCAAAGAGAATGAAAGGCAGCAGAACCCCTATCCCCTCCCGTTTTGCCCACAAATTGAGTTACTTGCCCGTAGCGCCTTGACTGCAGAACACATTTACACAATCTTGACATTGGCACGCCACTTTAATGACGCCACCTCCTCCGCACATCGCTCTCCCCCACCAATCGATCCACAGATCGATGAACGATGATCAGCGATCGAAGATCAGAGACGAAATCAGTGTAAGACAACATTCCCGACTGACGTATGCTAAAATTACGCGTGTGTACTGTCCGCAAATGTTGGCGATAAATTAAAATTCTTATTAGCATCGCCAGCGGTTTGCGTATCTGATCAGTGTATCTACACCTCACCCTATTCACCGGGGAGACACGCTGTAATATCGCGACGGCTCCCCCAAGCCAACATGGCACAAGGTGTTAACGTTCGCTCGCTAATGACCAGCCGGCACACACAAGTGGTCATCGGCGGAGCGAACGTGCTCTGTGCTGCTTGGAGTCCGTTTCCTCGCGACTGGTGTTGATCAGGTGCAGGGCACCCACGGAATGACGTGCGCACGCAGAACGAGATCCTCGCACATCAAAAGTTCCCATAAAAGCTTTTTCCCCCACCGCTCGCTCTCTCTCTCTCTTGAGCGGGTTCCTATAATTTTTCGTGCAAGCGCAAGCACACATATTCAGCGACACTCTCTTTCGGTGGCAAGAGAGCGCTGGCTTACATCGTTTCTCTCTGCAGCGCTCGATCGGTGTTGCGCTGTTCTCTTTTATTATTTACCCACCTGATGAGTGAGTGGACAGGTGGTGCCTGTGTCGCGATCTGCTGGGGCGATAGAAATGCGTTTGTTAGCACACCAGTGTAACTAAAGAGTTATGTGCCTGCCATAATGACCAATGGCAGGATGATCTGTGGCCCGGAGCGCTTATTACCGATATTGGACCGAAGAAGGTGGGAATGGACAGAGACGCGTTTTGTAAGTTTCTTTTGTTTTTCTCTCATTTTGATTTGATGATCGGCCAAAAGATGGAGCTGTGTGTATTGATTTGGACATCTGGCAGGGAAATGGAACTCAAGCATGTGTTGTGTGGAATTGGAAGAGCTTCCTATTTTCATGTGTTAGAAACCTGCTTACATCAGACATCTGCATCGCAAGGATGTCGCACGCATGGACGGGCATGCTTTAAGTGTAACTGTGTCCAAATCGTTGTCAAAAACCAATTATGGTCGAAAGGCATCGAGAATGAACTTAGTTCAGCGGTTCAAGCAAAACAAAGTTGAAATTTTTGGAGCCAATGAGTTTAATTGATCGACGAAGGTGGTATATTTTTGTGAGATATGCGTGTCGTCGAGAAAGTATATTCCTAGGTGTCTGTTTTTAAGGCTTGTTAAAGCTAGGTAGGTGGAGGACGATTCTTGGTTTCGACTCCGTTCATACAGCTCCTGCAGAATGCCAAGTTTGCTTGCACACTCACCACTCACACAGTGCCCAGTTGGCCACGCAGCGTTCATTGAGCTCTGAAGCGATTGCGTTCGCTGCGACACATGCGACGGCAACCAGAAGGACCCTTTCGGACCGAAGGATCCACCCAGCTGCTGTTAAAGGAAAACAGATCCAGATGCACGAGGGAAGCAACGGCGAACGGACACGCAGTCACAGCGTTCATAGACCTGGGAAGCGATTGCGATCACCAGGGAAGCTGGAATGAAGTGCGTACAGGATGACAGACGACTGAATGGGTTTGGAGAGGGGCCTGCCATACCGTTGGCATGCCGAGGTAGCCGTTCATGAACTCCGCTTGGGGTGCGATGTCCTGTCCTCATCCTAGTGCCGGATGAGGGTCAGACGTACCCAATGCTGATTGGCCGAAAGTTATTGGACCAACCGCAGGTGAAAGTGGTGAAAACGCACGAAAGCGTGACGATTACAGACTGTATGAAGGGGAAGAATACAGGCCAGACTGCTGTGCGAGGAGCTGCCGACACTGAGAAACGGAATATATTATCTCTGGACGGTAGGTGAGCTGAGCGAAGGAGACACACGAACAGCTGGGGGCATTCCCCAATAAATTCCGGAATTGTTTCTCCAAGAACGCGGAAGAGGTGGGGGAGTACAGCGTTGGGGAATGCGCCATCGAACAGAGAGAGACGTTGAGGATGGTGTCCAGCATGTTTAAGAAAGGCTTGATTCATCCACCGCATTCCATCTACTGTGCTCCGGTCACACTCCCAAAGAAGAAGGACAACAAGGATCGGTTCTGCATCGACTATCGGGGCCTGAACAAGGTGACGGTCAAGAAGAAGTTCCCCGTGCCTGTGATGGAAGAAATGGTCGAGTCGCTAGCCGGGAGCCTATTCTTTACGACGCTTGATTTGGCGTTGGTGTGAGCTTCCGGACGGAGGCGTCGACGAAGGCGACAGCGATAGAGAAGGTTTTGACCTCGGGGGTGAGATCACCCAAAGGATGGGCGAGATGTAACGCTGGTCTCCTAATGCATGCGAACAGTCTCGCGTCCGTTGTCCAACGAGAAGCAATGACAGTTCAAAGAAGAAGCAGTAGAAGCGTTTTTTCCACGTACAATAACAACTCTTTTCCGGAGTTTCTCTGTGAGCATGGTCTTTGGTTTTATGATATTGGTTGCCGGTATGTTAACGGTACTCTTATTGGGAAATTTAATCGACTATGGCTATCATTGTTTGGGGATATAAATTCGAGTCTCATTTAGTACTTGGGTAACTAAGACGTCTAGTCTTGCATTATATATGACTCTTGGGAAAATGGACGCCGTGATATATGCCGTGAGGCAGGTGACACTACTTGAACATTGGAATAGTTTGAAGTGCCAATCAGAGAGTAGAGTCACCCACATTTATTCCATTGAAGGCCCATAATAATCATCGCCATCTACTCTGATCTGCATGTTCGACTAAAGGTGCAGTGGGGGCAATGCACGCTTGAGAGACCTCCAGGCCTCTCGGTCCTCCGCCATCGACTCTCACTCATCAGGAGCTTTTCACCAGCTTAACTAGACGAATTTATGGATTTGATTCAATCACCCCGTCCTGAGTCTGCCGAGAGGTCGCGTACTTGATAGAATTGTTATCCGTTGCCATCTGTCTCCCACTGGTTTGTGCATGGCGTTATTTTACGAGACCACTGCCGGGTTGCTCGCTACTCCTTCATGGTGATTCCGAGTGGGACAGGTCGACCACCAGATGCTCGCATACTGCCACCATTTACGCCTGACTCCAATGGGGCCCTGGAACACCAGGATAGGTGGTATCCGAGGCTGTCCTCGGTCGTTTCGTGATTATAGTGTGGTGCGCTTCATAAACAAAGCTTCACACACTCCCTGCACCACGAAGAGGCCAACTGCTGATATTCTTTCCAGCAAACTGTGTGAACGGCAAATCGAGTATAGATCAAATTTTCATACTAAAGCAAATTCTGGAAAATACCAGAGAGTTTCAAATTGATCGACACCATTTGTTTATCGATTTTAAAGCAGCATACGATAGCATTCATCGCAAAGAACTTTACAACGCGATGGCCGAATTCAGGATTCCGGGAAATTTGATCAAGTTGTGACGCACAACGCTAACACAAACGCGTTGCACCGTGCAGTTTGGTTCGAGAACCTCTGAATCATTCCAAACCTGCACCGGATTTTGACTAGGAGATGAGTTGTCATGTGACTTCTTCAATTTCGTGCTGGAGAGGATAGTGCGGAGGGCAGGTGTTAACACGGAAAGCACTATCTTCTAAAAATCAGTGCAATTGCTGGACTATGATGATGACATCGATATTATCGCCCGTTCCCAGCAAGCCGTTGTAGAAGCATTCACGGCTATTGAAGAGCAGACGAAAGGAGCTGGTCTTAGAGTGAACGAAGATAAAACGAAATAAATGTCGTCGCCCAGGAATCGATTCGTTGAACAACACCTAGGTCGGAGTGTGACAATTGA
Organism: Eristalinus sepulchralis; assembly: GCA_944738645.1. NCBI lineage: Eukaryota > Metazoa > Arthropoda > Insecta > Diptera > Syrphidae > Eristalinus > Eristalinus sepulchralis. The sequence goes on along the minus strand of OX122885.1, from coordinate 9,284,420 downwards.
CAGCTACCACTTTGAGATAGTTAAGGAGCTTGTCTATTTCGGGGCAAACGTGAACTCCATACAGACTCCATACAGAAGGACTTTAGTGGAGATTCGGCGCAGGCCCACCCCTGGCAACCGGTGTTATATTGGCTTGTGAAAATTGCCAGGGTCGAAACTCCTGACTCGAAGGACTAAGATAATGATCTACAAGACGCTAAACTTGCCCCTACTCTTATATTTTAGCCGAGTGCTGGACAGAGCAGATTCTTGGTTCCTTTGAAAAAAAATTCTGCGATGAATATATGGTCCCGTCTGCGAGAGAGGCGAACTTAGGAAAAAACACAAGCGTGAACTCTATGTGCTGTACCACGATGTGGATGTAGTACGACAGGCAAAAATCCGTCGACTACAGCCTCGGCCCCATCATGCGAATGGGAAACAACCATCCACCTAAGAGGGTCTTCTGATCCCAGCCTTCGGGTTCGAGAAGGAGAGGAAGTTTAAACCTCAGGTATAGAGACAAGTGATTGCGGACATTAGAGAGCTTGGTTATGAAAACTGAAAGCAGTGTGCCCGGGACCGTCAGGAATGGAAGGCACCTATAGCTAAGGCTCAGACGCGTCATGGGTCGAAGGCCTGATACACGCAGACACAATTCTAAGGTCCCCAGTGTCCACAGAATATAAAAATCATTGACAGCTGGTGTTCATCGATAACAATGTCTCCAAATGAGATTGTTTTCTCCTTGATATAGGCTACGAAGTGTCTGCGGAGACCGGAGGGAATTTGCATTTCTTGCCCATTCCTAGAGCTGCGACAGAATTCATTGTGGGGGCCGTAATCTACTTTCATGTGTACGTCTGGCAGAGTTCCCTGTAAAGACAATGTTTTAACCCCTGATGCATTTAATTTGCTTAAAACCACGGATTGTGCCTCTAAGATACGTGTTCCGCTGAAGGAGGTTTGATCAGGTGTACCTGAAGAAGACTGCAGCGAGGGAGTCTCGCATCATCTAAGTTCATGGGCTATGCAATGTTACAGTACTCTGTTACCCATATAAGGTGGATGTTGTAGAACTTGACTATCACATCGACAGACAGGTGAGACAATACTTATGTATAGGAATAGGGGCTTGGCTCTGAGAACTTATAACAACATCCTATTTAAATATACGGATGAGGATGCCCATGGTCTCTTCGAGAGAAAAGTTCTGCGCGCGATTTTTGGTCCTGTTTGCGTTGATGGCATCTGGAGGAGAAGATTCAACCACGAACTGTATGGGCTGTACAGCGGCATGAGCCTAGTCAAGCCTCTACGGATACAACGCTTAAGATTGCTAGGCCATGTAGAGCGTATGGACACCACTGCTCCGGCCCCAAAAGTCTTCGAATCTGAGCCATTGGGACAACGCAACAGAGGACGGCCCAGGATAAGGTGGCGCACACAAGTGGAGAAGAACCTCAACCAACTTGGAGTGCGCAACTGGCGGCAGCTGGCGAAAGATCGTGCTGGCTGGAGAAGCATGTTGGTTGAGGCCCAGGTCTACTCCCGACTGTAGCGCCATAAAAAGAAGAAGAATTTAAATATAGCGAATACAGACCGGACAGATCTGCTTCAATGTTCTACACCATAGGTTCCTTTGTTTAAAAAATGTAGCACCAGAAGGTACACCAAGTCGCACTTGTATCAAACGAAGCGTACATCAAGGCAAGGCGTACATTCTCGAAACAATTTTGGCAATTTTTTGGGGAACTGAAAATTTAAGTTTTCATGTGTCACAAGCTAGCGAATTGAAAAGAAAGTGGTTCCTAAAGAAACTCTCCATTCACTTGCCCACTCTCTAATGTAGATGAGGACACCTCAAGAAGAACCTCAAGAATAACTCCGAAAATTCCAGAGAAGGTGCACGAAATCGGTTACGTTTTCTTTTCAAAAGCATGACTTACCAAATTGACGCCGAGTCTGGCCATTTTTAAAGCAGGTCTTGATACCTGAACCGCCAATGGGAAGCCGAGTGTTGTTGTTCAAGCGCAATGGGAGTCGGAAACTTTTTTCACACGACTCCTAAAATCAGTCCCACTACAGCATTCCTCCCCAAAAATCCCGTAACTTCCAGATTTCTTTCTATGGTTCTCGTCTGTCTCATTTGTTACTCACCCCACCCTTACCACAAACATTCGTCATTCCACTCTTCTTCACTCCTTTCCAAAACAAAGCTGAACTAGAATGATGCACCGTAAGGTCTCCTCCTTGCACGTGCCCATATCTCATCCTCATCCACCCACCACTCATGTCTACCTTTACTTCATCAAGTAAACGCCATCAAATCAATTAAATCCCCCTCCGGCATCAGGCATCACGAACTTCAGCCAATTCCCTGCCCACGCACAATCGATCAAAATTCTAAGAATTCATCACCTCAACCCTCAGCACGGACAGCCTAGATAAGTGATACACAAAGCAATCCAATCCATCCCATCGGCCACGGGTATTCCGCGGAGCACGTCTCCGAACCCTATCTGAACTTGCATCGCAATTAAGCCAAAGGACATAATGGCCCCTTTTTTGGCCACAATGAGGCAACAAAACACACTCCAGGCGCGGTAATTTGCTCTTTTGAATCATTTCGATTAAATCTGGAGTGCGGGGGATGCGGGGCTTCCCCAGCACAGCTCGTGTATCCGTCAGTTCATTTCAGTTGTGTCTATCAGACGGCCATTGTTGGTCGGTCAACACCGTGACCGAGTCCTGGCAGAGGGGAGTGCGGGGGGGGGGGGGAAGTTTCGTAAACAATTACGCCGCCAAGACCGTCGCTCCATTCACGCGGCATTGTTGTGGGTGTCATTACAGCTCTCTACCACCGGTAGACGCTACGCGCTACCACCGCACCATTGTTGTCACCGACTTGAGATGCCACAGAATCCATAGATCGGATGTTTACCGATTTGGAGTTTCTGCCGGGCATTGTGTGCCAGAGGGAATGCGGGAGGAAATCAAATTGTGGCAGCAGCTGTCGACGGCGGCGGTGATTTGTGGTCGTTTTGACAGGTTCGTTGAAAAGTCCAAGATACACATTAGTGCGTCGAGATACTTTTGTCAGATCAATTCAATCGGCGGAATGAGATAAATTATTCGGATTAGAGGCGAGTGAAGACAATAGTGTACACGAGTCATGGACACTTGAAATGAATTGAAATGTTCACAGTTGGTGGGGGGAGGGGGAAGGGGGAAGCAACAAATTGGTTCATCATCCACCCACAGGCGGTTCGGGGAATGACGCGATAAGTGATCGCATTTGGCGATGAGTCAGCTGGTGTGGAGAATGGGAATCTTTGATGTAACTGAACATCGATAAGGTTCCAGAGAGAACCGGAGGCTATTCTTTGGGAGAGTTCTTTCGGAAAGGTACCAGTTGAGCGTCGTGCTGAAAATCAAAGATTTACTGGAACTATGTGAAGTTGATTTTCAGTTAGCCTTTGAGATGCTTATCAAATCAAGGACCATTCCTAGCGCTAAAATCCACTCATTGTCTCGATATGGCATGCCAACGGCCAATCGGAACGGTGTCCAAGAGCAAAACTTTCGTGTAAATCACGATTTGGATCGTGAACGAAGTCGAGCAGTTCATGTTAATCCATAAAAATGAGCTTGACATTCCTGAGATAAGCCACACGTTTTTGTGCAGAGCACATTTCAATTTGGAAATTGAAGAAAATGTGGTTCAGGATCAAATGGTTTGTCAATGGACTTCTTTCCTCGACTCTTAGGAGGACACCAGACTAGGGCAGGTTGATGGGGAGATGAAATAAAATGAAAGAGAGACTGAATGTCCAAAGTGAAGAAAATTCGACATCACGACATGTGCAATATCTTCTCGAAAAAAAGACGAGAACCACCACCGTCCGACGAGATTGACCAAGCATCCCACTCCTCAACATCAAGGATGTTCCACCAGTCAACTCACTGCAACTATAATCAGTTCGAGGTTCGTGAAGAATTTGTTTTCTAAGTGACGATTCAACCATAGCCGCCCTGACTGACTGACGTGGGGACCTTTCTCTTGATCATCATCTTTTTCAGCAACTGAAGAAAAATCGGCCTCTACTTCCCTTCTGTTTCATGAGAGTGACTGTATAACTGTCAGAATCAGAATTATTTCGGGGCTCCAAACATCACCCTCTTTCATCTTTTCCTGTTCCAAATTGTGGCTGAATGTTGTGGATAGATCTATGGGAGAGTCCACAAATCTGTTGCCTCCGTGTCCGTTGTGAAGATTAAGGAAAGTTTTCAAAAATCTGCTACACATATGAATATTAGCAGTGTCTGGGTTCCTTTGGACTTTAAGGCATCAGCCAACCGCGCATCTACAATAAATGTCATCCAACTGTGCGCGTTTCATACCGAAACTTGCATTGCCAGATAACAATATCGTCCAGCCACTCAATCATCCCATACAGTGCAATGTTAACCAATTTTTTGTAAATTGCCCCATTAGGTGAATCTGACTGCCCGTTTGTTTAGTTTTCTTGAGATACTTAGACTTGTCCGGGTCCCGGGACACAACGGGGTCATGGAAAACGAGATTTTCGATGAGCTTGCCAGACAAGGATCAAAGAGGCGCTCAATGGATCGGAACAACCCACCTTGGAACTTAGTTAGGGCTTCCGTCAACGGTTAGATCTGTCAATATAGATGAGAGAGAGATACAGACCAAAGATATAATAACTCTCCAGGAGGCAGGTTGTTCAAGTGCATGCTCCCAAGTGGCAGAAAGAAATCCGAGGCTTTTCTCTGCTTCTCTCCAGATAGGAAAGACTGCAAACGACAGCTCACTTTTGCTAAGCACTTAAGTGTGCTTGGGCTAAGTGATGATACCCTATGCGATGCCTGTGAAGAAAGTGAAGATACTTTTGAGCACTTTCTCTGTCAATGACTTGTTTTGAGCCAGTTTTCAAGTTTGAGCGCTCCACTGCAGTGTTTTCCAACCTGAAAAAAAACAAAGCCTAGATTACCGAATCCGAACCGCAGGACAACGCAGCAGAGGACGTCCTAGACTGAGGTGGCGCACACAAGTCGTAAGGGACCTCAACCAGAGTGCCCAATTGGAGGCAGCTGGTAAGAGATCGTGTTAGCTGGAGAGGCACATTAGTTGAGACCCAGGTCTACCCCGGACTGTAGCGCCATCCGAAGAAGAAGAAGATTACGGAATATGACCTAACTCATCAAAGATTGACAACTTGTCATCGACTGTACTTCATTCAATTTCAAATTCAAACTTTCCCACTCTAAGACTTACTAAGTGTTACAAGGTTCGATTCCCGACCGGGACACCTCGCTTTTTTTCACGCGACCACCTCTTTTGAGTAGCTGACAACACTTAAAGAGTATCAATTATCTACGAAAAGCTTCTCAAATCTCTCCGTTCGGAGTCGGCAGAAAACTATAAGAAAAGAAAACTATAGAGAGTATGAACAACACCTTTTTATACCGAAGGGGACTTCCAGAGCGCACTCGAGTGAAGAAGGACCTCAACCAACTTGGCGTGCAAAATTGGAGTTAGCAGGTTAATGATCGTTACAGCTGGCTTAAGATCATGCCAGATGGCAAGGCTTGTTGGTTGAGGGCTAGGTCTTCCTCAGACTGCAACGTCACATCAAGGAGAAACAGCTGTGGAGCCCCTATATCCCATCGGAACTTAAAGAAAAAGAAGAAAGGGTGTTGTCTAAAAATTGACTTTTTACGTTATAATCTCCTTAAAATGACTGGCAACAGCCAAATTTAACCATTCGAAGTCGACAATAAAGCCTTTGCCTTGTCTACTCTTGAAGAAACAACAGAGCACATAATTAGGGGAGCTAATGGGCTATTGTGAATTTCATTATCATCTAGTTGTATTATGTCCAAGAAGTGGGATGACAGCGCATCGGTTGTCTGAACCATATTCTTGAAATCAAAGGTCTCGGTTATTTCTTGATGAAGCAGATTGTATTCCCTATCGTCATTTTACATAATCGGACGAGATTGGTAGGAATGCTAAGACTAGATATTGCTCTGTATTGGTCGTCTCTATAGATGAAACTATACAGTGCCTTAAGATAGATGATTAGGTGTTGGGTATCGACCTGATGCTTCTAAGAATTTTTTCTCAAAACTCAAATTAATGCGAATATTTGGTAAAGTATGGATTTCCTTGGCCGAGAGCCACTCTAGAAGTGACCAACCAGGCTGTTAACAAATGGCTTTAGGCATACGCATGGCTGCCATAACAAGTGTATGCCTAAAGCCAACAGCTTGGTCCTTCGTCATTAGATAATAAGACAGATGCCACAATATTTGCGGCAATTCGGAGTGTTTTAATTTTTGTGGATCGGGCAAGCAATGCGCCGTCACTTTCGATTTCTTCATAATTTTCCAATTTCCACCGCGACACATTTGGTTCGTACAATAAAGCAGCCTGCCTGGGGATTCCTCACCCAATCAGTGTGTCAGGGGTTACTACGCTCTTGACTGTGCCAGTAAGCAGACGAGTTGCGTGGTGGTGAACACATCCCCTTAGGTGTGACACTAAGAAAACCGCCGGCCTTTCACCACCTTAGTTATTCTTATACCTCATTCATCTAGAACAGACGATGTCTTGGCTCGTCAATCGATAATAAATGGCGAGGGAGCGGGAGGGCGATTGTTATAACAGACTGTCGATCATCTTTCACAGATGAGCTGTCTAAGTCATTCCCTGCTCTTTTGTAAGATTCGCCTGATGGGCTATCAGCTCTAGCAATCTTGCTTGATTTCAATTTGGCCTTTACCTTTCACTCACTTCATGCAGCTATGTGGACGTGATTGTCGCTCCTATTCCTTTGGAATGAGCGGGACATTCTACCTCACAGTGTGTTTCATTTCATTTTCCTCATTGCCCTTTGAAAGCCTTCAGAAGTGGTTCCTTCATAGTCTCAGCAGTGATCTGTGATTCTATTACAATGCACAAATATAGTCCACAAAGGCGTTAGAACCCTGACTGAATAATTATACCCTCAGAAAAAAATTCCCCGTCCCATTGCTTCATTTCATCCTTTTCTTCCTTCTTCTTTTTCACTAGGGAAGCATCCTCTTCTGCTCGTAAAGCCTACTTGCAGCTCTTGTCCGTTTTTACAGTCCCATCTTGTGAGACCCTTGCTTAATTGCATCCATCTGCCGACACTCAGCCTTAGACCAGGAATTTTGTTGCGGTGCCCAAGTGAAACCCAGTACATCTGTGGAAGCCTCCCTGACAGACTTTTAGGGACATGTGTCTTGAGTTGGAAAACTTGCTCTGCCCCACCACAATTTATCTTTTTTCGAAACACTTTGCCTTGTGTCCTCGGTACGCCTACAAATTAAACAGTGGCATTGTTTGCGAACCTCTGATGGTGAGAGGGAAAATATGAATCCCCTCCAAACGAAACTCTCTTCAGTCAGATGAGGAAGTATTTCCTGATTAAGTCCGTCACCTCTTTAAATGTGCTCTCGTCCACTACCCCCACATCCAGCATTCTCTCATTCATTCATTTGAAACGCCAATATCACATTAAATGCGATTCGTGAACTAACCGCTTGCTTGTCACTGCCTTTAGGGCATTCACCAAAAAAAGCAACAATACATGGCCCCTCGTGGAAGAAGCGCTCAACATCTCCTGTGACATAGACGGCAGCGCAGCAAGTCTGCAGGGTGTGCGCGCCGTGCCTCGTACAAATCAGACTCCATAAAAGTGATAATAAAAATCTCAAAGGACAATCGACTGCTATCGCTTCTGTGAGGGGCGGAGGAGTCCAGGAGGACGAGTGAATGCTCTGACTGAGAGGACTGCACCTCGACACACACGTAGCACACTCCCGACTGATCCGACTGCAGTGTCGATTTGTTCAGATAGCATGGCACAAAAGTCCCTTTAGGGTCCTCAGCTGGATCGCTGAGCTAAATTGCCGCAGTTATTGGTGGTGGCTATTGGTGACTAAGAGCGAAACAAGAAAAACAAAACACCCGGCGACATAACACAAGCGCACAACGATGTGCTTGGAAACGGGACGAGCTTGAGAAGATAAATCCCAGGAACGTGTGCGGTAGACGCTGGGCCGAGGGGAACACGGGGCAAGCTTACACACATTTGTCTGCGCACAGTAAGTAACAAGATCGCTTCGCAGATCGTGAAATATTGATAACTCGATGGACATCATCTGCAGGAAGGCGAAAAAAAATCCGAGAACACGATTTCGCGCCTCGCTGGAGGGGGGAGGGAGGGGGAGGAGAGGGCTTATAAATCAAAAGAGTGTGCAGTGTTAGAAGGGCTCGCGGGAATTGATCGAGAATCGCTTTCAAAGTGTCACTGCTTCCTGGAGTCTGTACCCCTTCCCCCGGTTTCTACCTTCCTCCAGCCGGTACTTGTAGTTCCACCAGAAACCACTTAAAATCCAATTAAAACTGAGCGCGCCCCCTCACACCCATCGGCGACGGCGGGCGCGCCAACAGTAGGCAAGAACACACGTAACTGTAGCTTAAGTACAAGCACCCTTCAGTAAGCAGGGAATAAAACAGAATTCCTTCTCTGCGTCACAAGGCTACGCAGTTTTGTGTAAAATTTACACTTTCCACCGAAAGCCACTTCGCCGGCCGGCGGCAATCCAAGTCCAAATTGAATCTGGCCAGCACAGCGCACACCGAGGACAACACGACGACGAGGATGGGATGGCGCGACGCACGACCCCATCGGATAAGTGTCGCACGTTAATTCGAGCAGAAGCCGTAACAAGCATCCAGCAGCTCGTGTTAATCCACATGAACCCACCGTGAACATGGACACACCGGCCATTCAAGAGGCCAATCGCTCGCTGTCGCCCCATCCACCTCTCGTTCGCCGGCCGGGAATAATAGCGCCAATTCCTTTTCCGTATCAATTTACGCCAATTCCGTCTCTCGGTACCAGTGTTGGGACACAGCCGCTGCATTATTCGGTTCACATTCGTCGCCTTGGTGAAACCACTTAACACTGGCTGCGTCTTGCTGTGTGTGTGTGAGAGCGGGGGTAGGGGAGGGCAGGAGGAGGTCGAGCGCAAGAAGGAGGAGGATGAGAAAAAAAAAGAAAGGACAGCAACGCGCAGACACAATTTCCAATTGAACACAAAACCTCGGCTGGGACATGTATAGCGAAGCATTTTACACGACTTCTGCCAGATATTCAATACTTTTCCGAGAGGAGATCTCCCGATGTATCTTGTTCGGGTGCATTATGGATGGAGCTGGCCGTTGGGCTGTGGTTGGCTTGTCTGCGCCTGTTCTGAGATGTGAGATGGGTAAAAGGCGTACATGCGAGTCAGTGCTGGGAATGAAGTGAGCGGTCGATCTGAGGTCGTTCCTGAGGGAATGTTCGATAGATGGCATGACATTTTGCCCAACTAGATATTGTCTCGGCTTTCTGATTGGATTCTGGATGATGTCTAGACGCAGTGATCTTGGAATGTGACAATATCTGAGCGGAGCTTAGGTTAGTTACTTGTCCCATCACTTTGTTCAGTGGGTCAATATTTTCTTTAAACAGAGAGCTTCAGTGTCGTGTTGGAACATTTCCTTCGTGTCGTCAAGATTTTTCTGTCTTTTTAAGAGTCACTTAATGGACCAGAGAATCGATGACTTAAGCGAAACAAATTCCTTCAGTTTGATGACAAGGACATCCGTTCAGATTAGGCATAAATAGTGAGCTCCACAAGATGTGCGAGTGCGAGTTCATCAGCAACGGTAACATGAATCACTAGATTCCCTTAAGGGGGGTCAGTCTCTTCAATTCACAAGGCTCTGTGGAAGGAAAAGGAAGCTTTGGCAGGATTCCTCTTGTTCTTTTCCTTTTTCTTCTTCCCCGTTCATCTTCTTCTTATTCCTAGCATTACGTAACAGTCTGGTGTGAATGTAGAATCTAAGCAAAAATAATTTCCACTGATAACTCCGCGAGACTGTTGAAGGCAGTTGCGGATGATCTGCTTGGGTTAATGTCTGCAGATCTCATCTCATATTCAAGGAGATCAGTTACTTAACTTATTGAATCTCAAGAGAGACACCCTCCACTGTCCCAAATTTCGAAGAAGCAGCCTCCACACCATCGTGAAGGGTATCCTGATGGCTCATTTATGTGAACGCCTGAAATTGTGGAAGATACTGCCGATATTATCTTAGTTCAGCTTGATCATCCCAGTCCTCCTTAATGACGCAGAAGGAAGGAAGCCCTTAATCTTCTTTTCTTCGGCATGCGATTTTTTCTGGGGGAGAACATTCAATGACGAACCAGGCCTATAACTGTACGGCGGCATGAGCCTGGTTAAGCATCTTTGGGTACAATGCATAAGATGGCTTGGTCGTGTAGAGCGTACGGACACCACAGCTCTAGCCAAGCTTTGAATCCGAGCCATTGGGATAACGCAACAGAGGACGGCCTAGGCTAAGAAGGCGTACACAAGTGGAGAAAGACCTCATTTAACTTGGAGTGCGCAATTGGAGGCAGCTGGCAAGAGATCGTGCTAGCTGGAGAGGTATGTTGCCTGATACCCAGGTTCACCTCGGACTTTAGCGCCAGTAAAAGAAGATGAAGAACTACCTGGATTCATTGGATCTTATCGGAAAATATTCTCCTCCAACGAATCCATTTAAGCACTAATCCCCGATGTCTTCGCAGCCCCATCAAACTTTACCGTATCACCTATTTCTCGTGTGCTCCTAGTTGCCTAATGACTGTGCATTCTTTTAAATTTTTTCACTCAATGTCAAAACTTTGAGCATGTCTTCCCAATTTCTTCTCTACCTTCCTCTCCCCTCCTTAGGCTTAGATCGGCACGTTGAGGCTAAATTTTAGGTTTGTCTGGGAGGCAGTACCTCCCTTCTAAACAAAATCAAATCAAATCAAAATTTTCTGATTTTGAACTCTCGGGTGTTTTGGTTTCTTGTTTGTCTTCTGACTGCCACCACCCATTTGATGGACTCATACGTAGTCACTGGTGGAATGATGCTGTCAACAGAAACGACCTATGCAAGAATTCAGTGTTTCCTTAGTCTTGCCATCAGGGTCGCTGTGGCGTTGTCGATAAATGGTCGACTCAAACGCAAGGGTCCCAGGACCTTCTTGAGTTGCTGACAACAGTCAAAGAAGCCTCTCAATCTTGCCGTTCGGAGTGGACAAGAGATTGGTGGTCCTTTCTTCTCTTGAGAGGACATTAGAACGCACTGGTCGATAAGTTGCTTAAGAAGCTAAGTCCTTGTCCCTTATGGGCTTTATTGTCAGTCGTCTTGGCATTCCTTTCAATCGCTTCAAATTTTCCAGGAAGGCTGCAATATCAAGATCAGACTTTTTAGAAAGTTCAATGTGAAATATAGATTGAAGACAACAACATTATACCCAAAGAGAACTTGGAGGGTCTCGAGTTGCCGGCATCGTGTCCGACGTCGATCGCAATTTGATGAGTTTGGTTGACAATTGTTTTATTAGGAGACCACCGCCCAAGACGCTACTTTTAACCACTTCCAATGGTGGTGACTGTGTTTGCCAACTCCTCTAGCAATGATGCTCTCATTTGCGGACTAAGCATTAAAATCTCCTTCTAGCTAAGCTATAGCAGGATTTATCGTTGCTGCTGTCATGCTTCTCCCATCTCGTAGCTTGAGTGCAAATGAAGCTGATAAGCCCTAGAAATAAGTCCTTACGCAGATGACATCTCTTTGTCTGCATAGAGCAACATATCCACCCCCAAGTAAGTGCTGCTGCCTCTCGTTATAATGGTAGCAGATCGCAGGTTCTCGCCCTCCTTTTACACGTTTCATTTTACCATGCTTCCTGAACTAATATAATGTCTGTTCATTAACTAGTAACAACTTCTTTTGTGGGGTGCTGTCATTAAGTACACGCGCCCAATCCAAAGCCGGCAGTCCACATTCATAACACATACCGTCAGAAAGAGGGTCATCCCTCACCTTGCCTGTGATTTAAGGAGCAAACCAGTATCCAGAAGAGTTCCTCTTCGCTCCTCCTGAACACTCTGTTAGTCTCTACGGTCTTTCAAAAGAAAACAATCGTCGATCGTGCCGATTCATTCAGACTCAGTGCAAATAAAACAAACTGAGAGAATTTTTTCCCATCATGAGCTTCAAAGAAATTCAGATCTCAGACACAGACCAGAAATTGGGAACTTTAAGAAGCGCTGCTAAGCCCTACCCCTGCTTAGTCCTGAACTCTCGAAAGGTATGTGTCCGCATCTCTGACCACATTTGATCCCAACACACTGACTGCCTCCTCCCTACCTTCAGAACAGAATTCAGTTTCAATCTAAGGAAGTGGCAAGCAAGTCGATCAGACATGCAAAACTCACTGACTAGCTGAAAAATTTCAAATCACATCGTCTTGCCCTACATCCTCAACAGTCTCAGTGCTCTTTCTCTCTCTCTCTGCAATGAATCACTCACCACAGAACACAGTCTCTATCGCTGACGTGACTCATACTCGCCTCCGTCGTCAAAAGAAACTGGCAACATTCTTCCGCACGACCCATCCTCGCCGCGAACCCGATGGTGCATGATGCACATATGTCATAGCTCGGACAAACCCAATTAATTTCACCTCCACCCCGGGTTCGAGTTCGGGTTTGAGTACACGTCAGCGCTGTGTTCGTTGCCCTCTTGTGCGGTGTGTCGGTGCGCCTATCGCCTCTCGATCGCCATCACCCACCATGCCATCCATCGTGTGCGGGGATGCATCCACGTATGACCCCAGGAATGGCTTTTCATTTGAACCCGCACATACCATGCGCCAACCCAGCGCCACAAGGTCGGCTGATCCTTTCCACCGCAAAGCAGGGGTGGCGCGGGAGCACGGACGGCCGGTTGACTCTGTGTTTGTTGGCAGGGAAGTTGGCGGTTCGAAATCATAAATTAACTGTAAAATCTAATCTAGCACTTTTAATCGATTTATGTCGCACAGCATGAGTTATGGAAACCTCTCGCGCTGACATCCCACCATCCCGACCATCCCAACCAGCCCACTCCGAAGCTCCGATATTGGGTTGCGCCGTGCACAAGTGCATCCTCATCATCATCATCGGAGCGGCAATAAATTTCTGAAAAACTCCAAAGTGCCACTACCAACGTTAGTTGGTTGCAGCAACAATGCAGCCACAACACAGGCCGAATCGCAGCCGCCAACGTGACGCGACGCGACGCCGCGCAACATATCAGTGAAAACAATATCAAAACAGCAACAGGGCCGAGCAGCAACATGAAGAAGAGGCTGCCTGGCTGCAGGTGGAGGTGGACGACCGACCGGTGCGGTTGTGTGGTGTGGGGGGAGAGCAGGAAGAGTGCAGCTATGATTTGTGACCCGGAATGACCTTTCCCACAAATCACACAACACTTAGAAGCTTTAAAGACAGTTACACTATATGAGTTCTGTATGTGAGCCGTCACAGGACGCGCACAGGCGGACGGCGACCGGAGACGACCGGTGAAAGGCTTATGAGCGCGAGAGGGCCGCGCCAGACCCTGCAATGATTGCGATTCATTAGATTCACATTTGTGTACGTGCCGTGCTCGCATGCGAACACTAACGCTGCTGACGCGAATGCGAACACATTCTCGCACAAATCTGAAGCCTCAATCTGACGCAAGAGGCAGCACATGGTGATGGGGGGAGGGGGGGCGTGTGGGACAAAGATGAGACCTGGACCTGAATTGGTGATGATGCATTCTGGAATAGGAGATTGCAATCGGACTGTTGTTGTGCGCATTTGGACGCGCGTGCGTTGTAGGTATGATCGTTGCTCCAGCTCCGTACAGCTGTGGGATGTGTGAACACACAAACACACAACACCGCAGCGGCCACGATGCGAACTGACCCCAAAATGCGGTTCGGGTCAACGGGATGACCTAGTATATCAATTTATGATGCTCTCGCCATTCGAGTCTGCACGCGGGGATGAAGATGTGCACGACCCGACTTGACACAGGGGCTAATCAGTAATTGTGCCTGCGAGGCGGTCATGGGATTTGTGAGATGTGGGATGTGCTGGGTGGTGAGGTGGTGAGTGCATCTCGATGGTGTCAGATTGAGGTTTTCATTGCTTTCGGGCAGACAGATGGTTGCTGTCTATAGCGTTTTTTTTCGCTTAGTGACCAGAAGGTTAACGTACGACGGTAGCTCTTGAAAAGCGCATAACCTATCTCCTTCAAACAAAGTCCAAATCTTAGAGATTATTCTTGACAAGGTTTCTCTCCCCCACACGCCTCCACATCCTCTTAATGAAGAGGACCCCGCTAGGTCAACACGAAATAGCGGAACTCTGCCGAAATGATCTCAAAATCTCTTGTAAACCACCCGCCATTGAGCCCACGCATGAGCGTATCCGAAAATTTCTCCTCATCCCAGTCGCCTGCATAAGCCACCCACCTATCGCATCATTCTCTCGCGACCGCGAATCGCTCTAACAAATCTCATTTCGTATCTTCGAATCAAATAGCCCGTACATCATCAAGCCCACCACCGTCTAGAGAGTCACAGCCCCTCGGGAGCTAAACAGGCATTAGTGTGCAACAATACCGAAAGTAATCATCATATCCAAAGCAGAAGCGACTTCCTCCGCTGGGGAAATCGAAATGGAAGGACACCCTAGCCCCGGATTGTGTGCGACTGAAGCCATCACAACACTTCACAGTTGGCCGCGTGGGCCAAAGTGGGAGCGCGAGAGAGAGAAGATGAAGCACCAGAAGTAATAAATTACTTTACAATAACTCCAAAGTCGACACATAGAGGAAGAACCAGCGAAGGAACACATCTCCGACGTTAATCATTTTAGCACAGCATCGGCGGGGACCTAGGCGCTGCAGCACACAACACCGCCACACACTGGACAACGAACGACGACGACGACGACGATGATGATGATGATGATGATGATGGCGATGATAATCGGGCGATCTTGTAGCCCAAACGAACGTTGCCCACCGCCACATCAGGCATAAGGCACCAGTGGACCTGATACGAATTGTAAGCGACTAACAACGACAACGACGACGGAAAAGGGGTGACCAAAAGGCCAACGAGCTGACACACACATTTCGCCTGGTCCCTCGGTGCAGTGCTGTGCAGTGCAGTTCAGTGCTACCGCCTCCCTCTTGGTAATCGTTTTCGATTCCACACGGACAACAAGACACTAACAACAGCTAACCTTCTAGATGAATGAATTGCGCCCGAGGTCCCGGGGACGAGATGGTCCTGCCTGCCGGGCAACCAGACTCCACATCCGACACCGGAATGATATTTCCCACGATTCAGATACACCCACCTTTAATAATAATTTCATTTTTCGTTTTCTCGCCCCGGCCTGGCTTTCTTTTGTGCGCACGAATAGCTGCGGCCGGACGCGATGAAGACGGTGGATACACACAACCGCATACCACCCGGCGTTGGTCAACTGTTGGCGGCTGCGGTGCGGAGGTCCTGAGTGGAGGCGGTGGCCAGTATGTCTGCGTACACACTCGTATATCGTCACAACAAATCGCCCTGCAACCGGAGGCGAGAGCAGTTTGTGTGCGCGAGAGCGCACAGAGATTCAGAGGATACGCTGCGGATACAATTAAGATTAAATTTCTCTCGGCACGGCTGCGGCTGATGCGGTCCATATGGGAATGGACAGGGGGGGTCATAGGAAATCGTTCAACTCGCCTACATGCGGTGATGTGTAGTTTAATTATCGCCCGTGTGAGGGAAAATGGGAAACTATCTTCGATATTATTTGTATCTAAGCGGTTGTAGTTTTGGTGTGTGCAAAACGAGACATGCTGCGAGCATGCTACGATATTGCATTTAATTGATGATTTGCTGTGGAGTAGTGGGTGAGTTGCGATTGGGTGAGCGAATGCGCGGGGTGGTACGATGCACGCGGGAGTCGGGCTGAATGGAATGCGCTCTGTGCTCGCTGGAGCAATTGTGGGAGAATGAAAGTCAATATATTCGCGGCGGATGTTTGCAAGTGGGATGAGCAGGACTAATGTTAAGTTTTGCATGAGGTTACAAGACGGCCGTTGGTTTGTAGGAAACAGTTCACTTGCACTTACCTGTGGGTTGAAATGAAGAAACAAATATGGTTCGGACCATCTTGAGGGAAAGTGGAGATGAGTTTGTTTGGCCAAATTGACTAACATTTTCGTCTTCTTAAGATTTGTTTACTTTGTCTGCTGCGCGACTCAGACTCAACAGCAATTATTTAAGAAAACTGGAGATGTGACAGTGACTAAGTGCAATTTAAGAGGGGGTGGAAAAAATTCTGAGCGCTCTGGATGGACTGAAATTCAATGAAAGAGCCGCCTTAGCCACTTGCAGCTGTTGCCATGTTTTAAACAGACCCTTCGTGCTCATAACATAGCTTAAGCCTCTCAAAGTTGTGAAAAAGACAAGCCCTACGCCACCCAAGGGCATGTCAAAACCCAAATAACCCCAGCTGGACAAAAGAGTTGGTGTGCGAACTTTTCGTAGTCACTCTTCAAAACTGTCACCTTCAAGGACAGTTGCAAGTCAAAACTCGACCAGCACAATCAACTCACGAAATCATCGCAATCAGTATTCAACTGTAACCCATCAATCTGCACCTGCCAAAGTCTCGTACAGCATGAACAGCACACAATGTCAATCCTGAATGCAAAACTGACTGCTTCGCATAAAATAACCTGAGCGATGCCGCCAACAGCGGGCGCCACAAATAATACAAAAACCCCACGTGCACCAATTTGCATGTACGTATGTCCAACATGTCCTTAAAATGTCACCCAAATGTGATCGATTTGATTTACGCATTCAAGGATGAGCTATTACCCGGCGACCAGTGCACGGGCACTTGTCACCACCTCGCCAATTTGCAAAAGATAAACATCGGGCACGATTCCACACACTCACTGTGTGTGCCATTTCATTACAAATCTCTTTCGGTCACTACCGCTGCGCGCTGTGTGCTGTGCATGATAGCAGCGCCGATGGCAGGTGTCAATGGTTGAAGAAATTAAAAACCAACAGCGACATAGCCGCCGACCACGACAACGACGATGACGACGACGACAAATTCGATATCCCCACTGATATGCATATTCGCATGACGAATAATTGCGAGCGAATAACAAACGAATAACAATCAACCGACAACAATCGAAATAGCAGCGTGCGCGGCAGCTCCTATCCGTCAGCAGGCAAGAGGGAAAAGAAAACAAATTATTAACTTACGTCGATTACAATTATTTCTGTTTAAGGCCTCGTACTGATTTCGGTTTATTGCGACACCGCAGCTCGCATTTTAATAGCACCCTGCGCGGCGCATACATACATGGCCAGTGGTTGTGTGTGCGCGCAAGGGTATAATTGCTAAAGCAAATATCTGCGGCCCTCTCCGAAAGGAGGCCACAGCACAAGCAAAACAAACCGAAAGATATGTCAACTATAAGATACTCAGAAAAATAATAAAATGAAATGATTTAATTTCGGTTACGTGCCCCAAATGCAAGGTACCACATTTCGGCTGTGACTTAGGGTGACGGCAATAAAACGTCGCTGCTGCGGGGAGCGTATGCCCGCAGTGCTCCTTTTTTGGACGCGGGCTTAGGTTCGCGCACAAGACTGACAAACACGCGCCAAAGTCAACTGGCGTTGTTGTTGTTGTTGGCCCGCTTCCCTCTGCCCAGCGCGAGCGGGGCGAGATTTATACTCCAAGTCGATTGTAAATAATATTTGGGGCCGCGACGACGCTGACGGGAGTGTGCTCGGTGACTGATAATGTAGAGTTTAGGTTAAGAGTTGATTAAAGTGAAATAAATTTTGCTATGGCACCCATGAGGGTATTTGTCTGTTCTTCGTTCATCATTCGCCGTCCGTTCGGCCGGGAATATGTTAAGCGCTGTGGCCCCGGCTTCGCTGGAAGACGAAGCCTAGACTCGATACGCGCGGAATTTTAAACATGTCTCACTGACTTTTCATAATCAGTGTCATATATTATGTGGATAAATTCTGTCAAAACGTACGAGATATAAATTCTGTTGGTTTTTGGTTCGTGTTATTGATTTTCAAGGATGAAGGGTGTCTATGACCTCGCTTGAGGTCGAGATATTGTTCGTATTTGAGAGTTTGATGAAGGTGGGGAAATGAATTTGAATTTTTAGAGCAGGCTAAGGGGCTAAGATTCTGCAGATTTCATTGGTTAATCCAGTGAGCTTTCTTTGTTGATGAGTTCATAGCCACTTCAACTGTTTTTTGAAGAAAGATGAATGGAGCACTGCCTTTGGATGACAAGAAGGGCATATGTAGACTGCTTAATTTTTTTTCATTACGTTCATAAGGTAGTCTTGTCTAAAAGTATAGCCGAAATATTTTTATGTTGACCGTGTAGTCATCATAGTCTGTTGTTGTGCCACTACCTCATGTATGCACATGGTTTAACCCGTGAGCTTGATCTTTAGTCTTCATCTGGGGGCTTAATAATTGAGCGGCACTACATCCCAAAACGGACCAGGGCGTAGCTTCTGCATCAACTACTCATGTAGTGCGTGCTCACGAGTAGGGGGAACCTACAGTTTCTTGCCGATTCCAAACGGGAAGATTTTAGAAGCTTTTCATTGACAATTGACACTCTTTGAGTGTTGTCAGCAACTCGAAGGAGATGGTGTCGTAAAAAATTCGAGGTGGTCAGTCCGGGAATCGAACCTGGAACGTAGACCTGGGAGTCAACAACTAACTCACTCTTCGACTGCAACGACCATGCAGCGGGTAACTGTGTACTCCGCAATTTTGATAATAGTTAGGCGTGGCACCAGACACCGGCCTTTTTAATGTTCGCCTGCATAAGTTTTGCAGTTCCGTCAAAGGTTTTTTTTACCTCTCATCGGCTTATAGTCCGTGCTGGGGCTAGCCCTCATCAGGTGTTACAAAATTTAGGAAGAAGCCTCGAATTTCGCACTCACCCAAGATTGAAGTCCTTCTCCACTTGATTGCGCCAGTAATTACTTGTGCGTGCTGTATGGCGTTGTCCCACTGCTTTGCGTTCGAAGACTCTTCGAAAACTCTTGCGGTTGGAACTGTGTATTGCATATGCTCTACATTATCTAGCCCTCTTATGAGTTTTATCTGTTTGCGCTTGACTGGATGCATGCTGCAGCATAGCCTATAGAGTCCGTCATTGCTCCTCTCGTCCTTATTTAATCTAGATGCCATCAACGCAAACCGTACCAAAGACTGAAACAAAGAGCTTCCTTATCCGATTCTGTAATTGTTCCCAGAATCCATGATATAGAGAGAAACGGAGAAGACCAAGGGCCTGGCACCTTGATCGTGCCTGTGAAACTACAATTTCCTTTTAAGAAAAATGACACAGCAGGTTGGTATGGGTAGTCAAAGATAGCTAGGCCATATAGAGCTCATGGAAAGCACTGCTCCTACCTTGATTCCGAATCAGTAGAACAACGTAAGAGAGGACGCCCATGCACGAGATGACGCACAACGCATGACGCAGATGGACCTCAACCAACTTGAAGTGTGACATTGGAGGCAGCTAGGCAGCTGGTTGGTGGTTGGTTGAGGCTCATCACACCGGACCTAAGCGCCATATAAAGACGAAGAAAAAGAAAAAACTTGGTAAGAGATATTCTGCCTTTCATCACGGTACTTGAGAGCCGAGGTATATGAAGCTCTTCACCATCCTGGAGTTAAGGCTTTCTAAACCCATTTTCTGGCCAAGTCGTCGATATTTTGCGTCCTTTTTCGAGAACAGCATACACACATGTTCTTCCTTTTGGTCTCACTGCTAAAACCATTTCGTCAGCTTCCACTGAAATTGCTTCAGTGACGGCTCCCTGGGTATAGCCTGTTATGTCAGTTTAGTCCGAGTACGATAGTAACTATACAAACGTTTGGAAAAATATGCCTCTCGAGTTGACAAGTCACGTGACAGCCCGTTGTCTTATAGAAAACTTTTTTCTTCTTGAACACGTGTCCTATAGTGATCCAGCGGCGATAGTGTCAGAGACGGAAGGCTCCTTTGAGATTATGGAAGCATTGTACTCAACTCGCTCTTCATCACTAAGCTTCTTTCCGTTTACAACACTAAGGCTGTCCATGAGACAAAGGGCTGGTACATGTACTCGCATGCGGCTGTTGAGAACTTATGACACTGGAAACCAAAGAGGGGACACAAGGTACACAGACGTGGTTGCCTGTTTTTCGTTTCATAAGCCAAATCAAAAATCCAAAAATTGGTTTTCTTTAGGATTGAAAAGAACGTAAGAAACCACCATAAATATTTTTGATATGCTGTCAAATTGTACACAAGGCATATGCGTCTTTGAGGAGACGAACAGATTTTGTGATCTCCCTAAAAGGCATGCATTTCTTCCTCTCATTTATATGAGTGAATCCATTTGTTCTGCCGCTAGTCAGACAGGCATTCGCCGACCCTCAAATAGTGGGTTTGAGATTTGCTCCGCTTCGAGATTCTACCACTTCCTAGTTACTGTTGCTAACAGTGACACTCTGTCTTCGGCCGTGGACTGCAATTTGTTTGTGTTTTGCTTTCGTCCTCTTCTATTTCAAGATATCCACCACTACCTCTCTACACAACATCTTTACTGGACGTGAGGGCTCACATAACGACTCTCAATGACAATGACATCCGCATAACGCAGCAGCTAATGGGATTAGTTGAAGATAGTGCATTTGATTGTGTGACCCGCTTACTATCTGTCCTAGTGCAATGTTCCGAAAATCAACCGACAATGCATCTCCTAGTCGAATTCAAATTGAAGCAAGCACGTTCCACTGTGTGATCAAGAGTTTTGGGGGCCTAGTTGGAACAGTTTTTTTTGGATTAAAAAGTTGACCATCATTTTGTAGAGCTCACAAGGATCGATCGTGTTGTATGTGGAGTTAAGGACAACAAACACGTTATAAGTGGCAGCCCCTTTAATTTCCAGGCTTGATTGCTGGGCTGAACATCTCGCATTTTTTTACGCAACCACATCCTTTGTTGGCTGACTACACTTCAAGGTTTCCAATTTCACAGGAAAAGTCTCTTAAAATCACCATTCGGAGTCCACAAGAAACTTGAGGCCCATTCAATGGCAAAAGGCTGTAGCACGCCCAGCAAGAGTAGTTGCTCAAGAAGATAGCCTTTGGTGCGCTGTGGGCTGTAGTGACATTTTATTTGTTGTCTTAAGTGTGACCTTACCTTATGTTCCAGTGTGAAAATTTTGGTAATTGTTGACATTCCGGAGCAGAATTTGTTTTTGGTGATCCTTCAACACACTCCTAGGATACCCTCGCTCGACTAGACTGCATTGTTGTTTACTCTACGATTGTCACCTCTTTGCCCAATATGCCCGCCTTAGAAACACATTTTTTTATATAATGAGCACATAAATTTCTTCATCGACTTAGACTCGGCAGGGTTCACAGCGGTATGAAGTGAACTTCTTCCTTTCTTTCAGAAAGGTCTAATGACATCCAGAGGAGCTCCATTTCATAGAAACATGTCGCTTCGTAGAACTTCACCAATAAGCCATGTTCATGCAGTGACAATTGCAAATTACTAAACAACCATAAGAGTGTCAAAACTTTGAAAGACACCCTTCCCCTGCGCAACTTCTCATTTAAATCCCGCCAGATTTCACGCTCCATCGCATACATTGTAAGCGACAGGATCCGCCACTTGCCACTTCAAATGCAATCCCAAACAGCAAACCATTCCGCTTAACATATCGCACCCCGGCAACCCATGTAGCCAGCCACTATCTCCCTCCACGGACAACTCCTGCGATCAAAATTAAGCGAACAACTGTTTCGTTTGCAGAAACAGAATTCTTCTAACCTAATGAATTCCTTCGGCGTGTCCGGTGCGCACATTCATCGCGGCGCATATCAGCCCATCGACCACAAGCCAGCCACGTCGAACCACAAAGATCATGCTTGCGAAAATGTATCTATCCGCGAGAGGGTACACCGCGCACCGTGTACCATCGCAGCGCAGTATCCTTGTGCGCCACAGTTCCCACCGTCCGAGCCGGAAAATCCGCGAGAGGAGTTTCAATTTTCTGGTTTCACCACGCTGCCCGCTGAAACCACCTTTTCGTAGTCGTAACACTGAGAGGAACATCAGCGCATATCGCACACACAATTATTATCGAGTGTATCTGGCTCCGGTCGGTCATGCGGGCTGGGCGGGGGGAGGGGGACCAACAGGAGAACGGGGGGCGTTGTTCCCCTATGTCGACCGCAAAATAAAAATTATAGCCTTTTAGGTTGATGCGCACCTCTCTCTCTCTCGTCCCTCTTCGCAGCGCCTACGATCGCGTCCCGCGCACCGCACCGTACTAAAGAGCTTAACAGCTGAAGAGCGGCGCGCCAACCAGAGAGTCCGGGTGAAGATTGAGCGGCGCGGCGCGGCGTGGCGGTTAGGTGCAGTGTGCAGCAGACATTGAGGTTAATTTCTTTGAATCCAATTTCCGCGGTCCGCTGTGCAATTTATGCGCAAGTTGATCTCGAAGCAGGTCAAATCTCATAGACGACTACGACTACGACGACGATGACTGGACGAAAGAAAGAAAAAGCCGTGTCCAACCGCTAACATATCCGTTTGCATGCACGTACTTACATGGGCGCATAACCTCTACCATGGGAATCCTGCCCGCCGCGCCGCCCCTGCCACCGCCGAACGGAACCATTGTCTGTAGCATTGGCATCTCGTCCGCAATGCCCGCAATGCGCGCGAGTTCATGACGCTGGCTTGGCGTTTATGTGGCCCCGGTGGCCCGGGGCTACCACCTCCTTGCATGGGCACCAGCATCTAAACAGCTCCGGCAATCTGGATTATTTGTGTAGAAACATTGATTCAGCATGTGGGATCCGCGCGGATCGGCGGAGATCAGCAAATGAGCGCGTTTCGAGTCAAACGATTTTTGATTTGATTTTTGACCATCACTGGACTGAATGCACTGATGGTCGGCATCAGTTGTGGATTGTTGGGGGGAGGGCGAGTGTGGGCTCATTTTTGAGAGTGAGCGGTGATAGTGGTCATCATCAGCGCAGCCGCCATAGGCGTGCTTGCTAATGCTGGCTTCAACAAATGAACAGGGAATGGCCAGAAAGCTTTCCATTTGTGTGGATGGTGGTGATCTACTGACAGACCTGCGGGTCGATGCATTACAGTGTGTGGGGGAGGAAGTCAACGCGCTGGAGGTTTGTGATTTTGGTATCAAAGGCAGGTGTCTGGCAAAGGGAAACGTGTTCTTGGCCGGCTCAATTTACCATCTAGCTGGAACCCAAATTGGGTCCGACATGGAGGACTTGTCATTTCGAAGTCTGGTCGTGTCACACAGGTCTGTCGCTGCCATTGCGTGTCCGGGTGTCGATGCTTTTCAATCTAGGCCTGCCGCAGCCACTTAGAACTGCCCTTTTAGAGTATCATCATCATCGTGGAATGTCAAAACTAGAGAGAAGTCTTGGTGAGTCTGAGGTTTGGTGCACTGTGGCGTATTGCAGGTCAAGACAGCCTCGACCTATAACAACCTTGACCTGAAGTAGCTTTGAATTGTAACAGCCTTCACTAGTAGCTTCTTCTTCTTCTTCTTGTGGCGTTACAGTCCGGGGTGGACCTGAACCTTAACCAACATGTCTCTCCAGTCAGCACGATCTTTCGCTAGCAGCCGCCAGTTGCCAGTTGGTTGAGGTCCTTCTCCACTTGTGTGCTCCACCTTAGCCTAGGCCCTCCTCTGTTGCGTTGTCCCAATGGCCCAGATTCAAAGACTTTTTTCATGCCGAAGCAGTGGTGTCCATCCGCTCCACATGGCCTTGTCATCTTAAGCGGTGTATCCCAAGGCGCTTGCCAAGGAACATGTCGCTGTTCAGCCCACAGAGTTCGTCGTTAAGTCTTCTTCTCCAGATGCCATCGACGCCAACAAACGCAAACTTTTTTTTTGACTTATGCAAAGGCTGCTATTTTATTGCTGTCTTGACGAGCCTCAGTTCGAGAAAGCCGACATTCATTAGCGACAGACGGACCGACGTCTTGCAGTCATAGCAGTCGTTACAGTTCTGTCGTTTCATCGCTATGGCGCGTTTAAGATCTGACTGGACCCACAAGAGATGTATCCATGTTCTTTATTCTTGTAGGTGGCAGGCTGTTAGAAATGTTACAGTGTTGAGTTGATCCGCAGTCACAGCACAGCACATTCAAACCGCACCCTTGGTGTGTGACAGCCCGGGCATGTCATAGCCTCGTGTCGTTACAGTCCCAACACCTTGTGTTTAAAAGCGTCGATGTCCAAGTGTGTCGGACAATTGTTAAATGCTCACTCCTACCGTTTCGTAGCAATGGCGCTGTCAAGGTCTTATCAGGCTTTTGTATACCAGAGTCTTTAAGAAACCTGTAGAATTGTAGTCGTGGTTTGTTGGCATATTGCGACTTCTAGAAAATTTGTCACCATGTGTCGTGCCATAGTTACAGTATCTAACAGTCCTTGCACGCTTCAGCTCTGACGTGTGACACGAATGAACTCCCAGTTGACTCACAGTCCCACCTCTTTCTGTTCAAAGGTGTGGACATTCAAATATGTCGGACAAATCGACGAGTTGCAGTCTTGCCACGTCACAGTCCCGCCGTTTCGTAGCTACGGCGCTTTCAAGGTTTTATGGAGCTTTTTAACTCTGGCGTCTCTAAGAGACTTGTAGAATTAGAGTTCTGTTTTTCCTGGTATGTTGAGACTTCTGGAAATTTGGGCTTCATGTGTCGCACAGAAGTTGCACATTGCAATTCGCATCTTTGACGTGTGGCAGCTATGGAAGCCTTAGTGTGTCAAAGCCAAGTTGAGTTATAGTCCCAACCTTTTTCTGTTTATGGGTGTTGACGTTTAAATGAGTCGGGCACGTCAAAGAGTCAAATTCTCAAGACTCATGACAAGTCGCAGTCCTGCAGTTTCGTAGTTGAGCGGCATTAAGGCTCTGCCCCAGTATAGGTAAGTCCCAATTCTTGCGGCTCTTGCCTATGTGGGAGACTCTGATATATCTTGAATCAGTTGCAGTACGTTTCAATCATGACACTTTTCACTGTCGACGACAGCCTTGGCAAGTCGCAGGGGCGTCACAGTCTTAAGGTTTCGCAATCTTGGTGTGCCTCAGACTAGGGTGTTCAATGTCAGATTACTGGAAGGCTGCAGTCTTCGAACATTGCAGACTTGACACATTCCAGTTTTGGCAGGCGGCAGTCCTAAATTGCTTCAAGAAAACTATTCATTCGGTCTTCACCGAACGCTCTTATAAGCTCTTTGAAGCTAAAGCTTTCCCAAAAGAGGTGCAAAATAATAACCTCTGGCCACTTGACTCTGTTTCTCGGATCCTGCAGGTTAACTCAGGCCATCATCTTTTACCCCTCCTTGCCATTCCTCAATAGAAACCCTCTCTCCAACAAAACTCAATTAAATGCTCATCCATCACCTTGCTAGACTTAAATTTCCACCATCAAACCAAATTCGATCAGCGGCAGCCCCCTAAACCATCAGTTGCTCGCCTCACTGATGCCCATTCGTTCCAAATCCCAAGCAGCAGCGGATCTCATCTAGCCGCACCAAAGTCGCTGCGCCACCATCACCATCGCTGTTATTTATGGATTTTGATCTTGAAATTCAGGGTCAGATCCAGATACACGCCATCTATGTGCGATTGCGCCCAGCACGGATTGCGCGACCGGGCGGCGGCGACGTACACATTGTGTGAGTCTCTGGCATGGCCTTGCGCAAAGATGGGCAATTTGTATCTGATCTTGTTTTGTGCGCCCACAACAAGGCCCGTGAGAGCCGCCACAGCTCCACCGCCGCCGCCCATCTGTTTGAGGAAGATTTCATCGAATTTTGTTACTTTTTTCCAATTTTTCGCCGCCTTGCCCCGGCAGGCGACCGTAAGCAGACGATAATGATCTTGGGCTTTCGGGACGCTGAAGGTTGATTAATTTGTGGGTGGGTTGAGACTTCAATCAAACCAATGTGCAGCGTAATAAAAGGTAATGAGAGGTTCGCCCATACCACATTACCGGCTTTGAGAAATCGTCTACGCGGCCAGAAACGATGAAAAACAACAAAAATTGTACCCGAACCGAGACCATCCCGCACACACTCACACACACAATGGACCACCGCAGCTGGGCGGTCGACGCGAAGCGTCAGAAATTTGGAAATTGATTTCGGGGCGATTAATTGTGGATTTTGGATGGTAAGTGCTTGAATCAGTCTACTTCCTGGGCCGTGGTGCTGATTAGCCGAGCGCCGATCGCCGGCTGCGGGGAGGTCTAATTGCAGGCTTCTCACACACTTGTGCGCTTCCTGGTTTCCACGTAAATCAGTGCTGATTGGATTGAGTTGTATTGATTGGGGTTCGTTATAGATTTGGCAATGGCCTCTAATGGACGGGTATTGTTCTTAGCGGCGATTGCTTGTTCAGGGGCATCGTTATGCAGATGAATTCTCAAATGCGATGGAGAATGTGTTTGAGGAAGTGCGATGGGATGGCTTTGTGGGGAGCAGCTGGCGTTGGCAGGGGCCTTGGGCAGGTGATAGTTGATGGCTCTGAATGGATAAAGTGGTTCATTTGGAAGTGACGTTTGGTTGGAAAATTTATGTCACGGTTAAGTGTAAGTAAGAGCTTCGTACTTCAAGGCCGTGGGACTTTACGAAAAATTTCTGAATATGGAAACTGAAGGAAGGGGTAGAGGTTCCTTAATAAAAAGAGTCAAAAGAATGCCACCGGTGCGACGCCACAACCACAGCGTGCCTTTACTGAATGTGGACGGGTGGTAATTGTGTCATGGGATAACTGAGTTTCTATCTATTCGGTACTACGCTCTGAGGGTAGGATTTGGGCACCACGCGTTAGCTTTTCTTTTGCTTCTCGTTTGTTACGGTGACAAAATTAAAACATACATGGCCTGACGATGATCCGCCTGCTGCCGACCACTCAGCTCTGAGCCCCACTGCGCAAATGTCGACTGTTCACCTTCTCAAACGTTGACTGCGGCTATTAAGTGAGTAAGAAGTTTGTGCTGGTGGAAAGACTTTCTTTGGCCCTCAGAGTGATAAGAAGAAGTGACCTAATCCGAACAATGACAGAGGAAGGGCTCTGTAATGCCCTCGACGTTTCAACTGGCGTCGGAGTGGTTTTCTTTGCTTATCTCTAGCACACTCTAGCTAGGCGAAGATGTAGTCGCCTACAGTCCTTTCTGTCAAGGACAACAAGAATACCGAGAAATTCCTACTTGGAAGCACGCGATTGGCTTACCCACATTCTGGCGTTTGAAGCCACCTACAGTTGTGCTCTCAAGAGGGGAACACATCAATGGAAGACCTAACCAAGGACACGGACAGCCATATCGCTTTGTTATGTTTGGCTTCTGAGAATACCTCCCCCGATTTTTGCCTGGCGAGTTCAGGAACGATATCATTCCCTGTGCTTCCGTGCTGTCCTGAGATCAAAACGAATTTAATGTGTCTACTCTAGAGAAGACTTCCTGGTCTATCTTAGAGGTGGCTCAGGTTTCAGCAAGGCCTTAAGCACAGAATGGCTATCGCTCTAAGCGCCTGGTTCTTCTATCGAGTCTCTATAATTTATTTTGTTGCCGTTATGATCGTAGAAGAAGAAGAAGAAGAAGCAGAAGGAAATTGCTTAGAAGACCGACGCATAATTACTTAAAAAGACTTAAAGTCTGATGTTGCCGTCCTCAAAGAAGTCGCCGACACTCGACCTTTACCTTGTCGCGCCCCGCGAAGATGCCCTCAGCCGACTCTTTACTCACCTTGGAGTCAGACCATCTTTTTCAGACTCTAGCCAGAGCTAGTCTTGAATGCAGGGGAAGTCAACCTATTATGAGCGTCACAGCTGATTTCTTTCAATCTATGCTCCAGGCAATATGTCCATGAGACTACAACCAAAGGAAATGCTGAGCTCATGGCCACCAAAACTCCACAGCGAGTTGAATCAGAGACCACTTCCTCTTAATTGACCCTCTACGTAGACCTCTGTGTTCTGAGAAAGGCTCCTGGTCAGCAGAGACATATGTTTCCTTGAAGCTTGGTTTTTACCCGGAAGCTTGAGTACTCAGACGAACGATACGAAGAGAAGGAGAAACCTTGTTGCAGCCGTGTGATATGTAGTGATATGCTTCAGCTCTTATCTAAGACGTCGTTACCCCATCGTCCTATTATCCCTTCGCCGATTTGTCTCTCGCCACCATTCGTTTACCATAGCGCCCCCTACACTAATTTACCTTAGACCATATGAAATCCAACCCTCACCAAGCCAAAAGGCGCCTTCTTGTGGTTTCTTCCATTCCTGTGAAATGTGAAAACATTTCAAAGACTCTTGACGTCTGAAAGGATTTCACTGCTGCAGTCTTCAGTTCTAAGTTCAGAAAGTCACTTCTGCACCCTCCTTCCCCACTTAGAACTAAGTTATTCCAGATTTCCCTCCAAAGCTTCTGTCAGCAATTAGAGTATCATGGCAAACAGCACCTCCCAGACGTCGCCAACCAAGACGAACATCATTCCCCATCAGGGTCCTTAATTCGGCACCCCGTCGCCACTGCAACCGATCAGCACATAAATTCCTCGTCCTCGGGGAGATTCTCAGAAACGATATCATCATCGTCGGCCAACTCAGCGTCTCGCCAGCTTCCTCGTCTTTGCGGGGCCATTGTCATGCTAATAATTAGTTCACTACCGGTTTTCGTTAGCTCGCACGCCCAACCCCAATCGGTGCGCAGCCCCCCGCTGGTTGCGTCGCGCACAGTTACACTAAACAACCGTCCAGTCTGGACCTATGCAACTACATCATCTTCTATCTGCGCTCTGCATCAGTGGACGAGCACCCGAACGGAGTCACCTATTTCAGAGTGGAGACAAGCGTCCCCAACCCCAGTCGTCCTTATCTTTGCGCAGATTGTCATCCAGTCGTTCGGCCTTTCAGCGTGCGTGCGTAATAAAATCGACAGCAGGGTTATCAAATCGGAATCATGTTGGACGTCAATTAGTGCGTGGAGCGTCTCGCGATGGATTCTGTGGAATTCCAGTGGTGGTACGCCACGGCTGGGCGTCGTTCGTCGCCCTAACTCATCTCGGCCTAGGTGTTGCTGCTGTGCGTCTCGCGGACATGAGACGTTACGTCGAATTGAATTTAGTGCCGCAATCAATTCTGGAGTTTTGTCCACCATCTCCCTGGCCCAGATCCCGTCTTATCAGTCTTGTGGTGGTGCGTGCACCTCTGGATGGGGAGAGGAGCTTGGAGCCGAGTTTAGTGCCGGCGTTTTATGTCAGCACTAAATTAGTTAATTTATCTCCGCGGAGAATTATGGCCGTTTTAGAGCGCGCGGGTACAGTCTGGTTTCGTCGTCGTTTCCTGGCGCTCGCCGGTCGTCCTCCGGACAGAAGTGAACGGCGCGGTGGCAACGATGGCAACCGTGATGTGGATCGTTATGGTATGTGATTGGTAATGGGGGCCTTATTAGCTGATATTTTCGTTGATAGTTATAGATCTTAAAGTTTTAATTAGAATGGTGAGGGTACAGTGTGCGGCTTCCTGGTGCGCGTGGAATTTCGTGAAGCGCACCAGCGGCAGTTAAGAGTTATGGGAAAAAATACGTTCTACTTCACGTCTTAGCAAGCTGCTCGAGGTTTCAGTTGATGAGGCTGAAACATTGTCGAACGCGGAAGGAGTCAGTGGCAGTGTGCGCGGTAGCGATGGTGGTCGGGAACAAGTTTATGAATTCGGGAGACGACGGCCGTAATTCAAATCGAATGAATGATTATGTTCGTGGGGCGATTAATTCGGCTTCTGGAGATTCTCCTGGATGATTGGCTGTATGTAGGGGAGGTCGTTGATCTTTAGTGTGTGGCCATAGACAGGGCGGAGGTGTGGGCACTTCTTCCTGTATTGAAGGTCATGGGTTAGTTGGGAAATATGATTCGATCTTGGGGTGGGGTCATGCTGTGAAATGTTGCAAATGTGCGACTAGAAGAGTGTTTGATATAAGAGTCAATCGAAGAAGAAGTTGGAGAGAACATGAGTTCGAAAGACGACGATGATATTTCACAAGACAGGCTTCCTGTGCGTACCCTTTGCACCAGGAGTTCTTAAAACATTTCATTTTCCCCTTTTTTAGATTCAGATTAAGCAGGATAGTAAACAAATTCCATTTTCTACGAGGCGACCTTAGATTTGATCATCCCATTATATAACTAAGGAAAACTGACACATTTTGAGAACAATATATCCAAATGTTGGCGGTTGACTTTGGCCTTTTGCATAAGGAGCTGCTATCCAGCAGAAACAGAAATAATAGCGAATGTAAAGGAGGATCCTTCTTGAAGTGGAAATATTCTCAAGCTTAGTCTAAATTAATTCATATTCGTATAAATTATTGAAACCTAGAAACTTAATCAAGGGACATGCTCCGGCGAGCTTTTGTTACAACAAAGTAGATAGAAATTGTGATTTATTGTGAGGTTTGATTTTCAATAGGCCTTATTGGACATATCGCATTTGACTCCTATGAAAGGGATTTGACATTTTTATTCAGAATCCTGTGGCAAGTCGTGGTGGCAACACACATAGTACAACTGCGTTCGGAAACTGATCAGCTGTGTAGCTACAGAAATGCTTCTTGTACGATTCGAAGAACGATTGGTAAATCTTCTTTACCAATACCATTCACAAATTTGATGCCCAAATTAAGTAAGTGGATGAGAGGTCAACTGGTTCGAGCACATCCAACCCGGAGTGAAGAGACTCAAGCAGCTGTAGGTTGCTCGAAGGCCGACTAATCCATTAGCGGTCATTCTAAGCACCTAGGGGCCATGTTAAGTGGGTATGTGCTTTCTGAAATTCAAGGAAACGGTTCCGTGATTTCAGTTTCTCTGCGCTACGAGCTATAAAGAGCATAAGACAATGGACTTGTCAAATCGTTTTGGTGAGCAATCATTGACCGCCTTGATCGTGAAGTATACCACGTTTGGACTACTTTCTTTGCGGATCTTTGAAGTCTCAGATTGACGATTGACACTTTGGAAGCCACCATTACGAGTACTCGTGTTATACCGCACTTCTGTAATAAGTGACCCGAAATTGGAACTTCCAAAGGACCAACTCAGTCGTAGTCGTGGCCAACATTTAGAAGAAATAATTTTTAAAATGTAAATGCCATCAATTGAGATGACGTGCGTCACTCACTAGTCAGCACGAGGCACAATCTTCCAAAAGTTCTTTCAACTGCTAGCTTAAGCCGATGACATTGACGTGATTGGACGAACAACACGAGCCGATAATGGGGCCTTTGCTGGCATAGAAGTGGAAGCACCTTAAATTGGACCGGTGGCAAATGAGCGCAAGGCGAAGTATATGCTGCAGTATAAACATCTCCGACACTGCTTCTCAAGGAAGGGCACACAACATACTCAGATGTCTCGGAAACTGCCTCTCCTACATAGAAGCTTCGAGGTAGTGAAAGAGTTTGTCGCTCCTCGGTTCCGTGGTAAATAGAGATATCATTAGAACTGAAATCGAATGCAGAATCGCTGCCTCGTTGAACTCAAGAGACAGTTTGGTAATAGGGCCCTCTCTCAAATGACTAAGCTGACCGTGCAATACAGCTTGATGATCCCAGTCCACCATTGCGCCCGGACGTAACTTAAAGCGAATGGGAAATGTCTTAATTTTTTCGATTGAAAAGATCAGCATGCAATTTTTGGTTTGGTTTGCCTTGATGACATTGAGAAGATTTATAGGCTGTACGATGGCGTGCATATGGTCAAGCGTTTTGGGAGACACCGCTTAAAATGGCTAAGTCATGTAGGGCATATGGACAAAAGTTCTCCGGCCCGAAAAAGTCTTCAAATTCTAGCCGTTGGAACAACGCTGCAGAGAAAAGACTAGGTTTAGATGGCGCACACAAGTGGAGAAGGACCTCAACCAACTTGGAGTGCGCAACTGGCGGCAGCTGGCGAAAGATCGTGCTGGCTGGGGTGGCATTTTGGTTCAGGGCCAGGTCCTCCCCGAGCTGTATCTCCATGAAAAAAGATGAAAAAAGAAGAAATGCCATCAATTCTTCTTTTAACAAATAGACTTTTTATGTCACGTTAATACTTATGTGTTTTATTTAACATTGTAAATCAAGCTTAACGATGAATCACTTTATATATTGAAGAATCTCTCTCTCTCTCTTGACACGTTTCTGCAATTAGTTCGCACCGAAACTCTGATAAAGGTGTGCGAACAAATAGTGGAAGCAACCAATATTAAGAATCTAAAGAAGAAGTAAATAAATGCTCTTGTTGCGAAAGGATGAGAATGAGCACTGCAAGGAAAAAAAACGAGGCTACATCGAATCGAATATGCAGGACAAAGGTTGCTTAATCAGTCTTCACTGGCTTCCTCTTTTTAGTTTTAAGCTACAGTCCTGAATAAAGATGAATATGGCTAACACGTCTATTTCTTGACCAAGTTTAGTTGAAGTCTCTCTCTACTTGTGTGCGCAGTTTAACATAAGGGCAGCAAATTGGTCGGATTGGAAGACTTTTCGGTTTAGAGCTATACACAGCTAGTTTGATCCAAGCGCTGCATCCGTGGACGTTTGAATACGAATAGTATTCTTTGCAAGATCTCCTCTAGATTGTATTGACGTAAGCAGGACTAAGATTAGAGAACGCAGGACTTTTCTCTCAGCAAGACTTCTTCCTCTTCTGCTTCCTTACCAGCTTTTTTGAGCAAGCGAACAAGACAGAGATGATCAAGGTGTTATAAAATGCCAGGCAAAATCAAAGAATATGCTCCTGCGAGCTCATGTCATAACAAAGTAGATGGAAAGAGTGATTTATCGTGAGGATTGATATTCAAAAGGCCTTATTGGACAGTTTACACGTGACTCGTATGAACCATTCAAGAGAAAAGTGTCTGTTCCTCAATTTTTCATCTTGGGACCAAAGAAAAAAAAACTTTCGTAGTCCCTGTTCAATGCAGAGACAAGTTAGACAAAGTCTTTGACGATCTAAAAGATTTCGATACCCAATATGGGACTCATTCCTTTGGCAAGCAATCTTGTCCAAAGATCTATTTGAAACTCCTCCATTTTGAAAGGATCTAGGAACCTGATACGGCACTGTTTAGCGCACCCTCGTACACAGCTTTACTTGTGACATTGAACGAGATGAGTAAATGGTGAGTGTCACCCGGGAGTTGTGGAATCTTCTGCAGATTCTGCTGTGATCTGTATAGGACTTTCCTGAAACCACTTAAAATAGATACTTACGAGTAGTGCATCACAGTTTTCAAGCATCCAAGCAGTATGGCAAGAACCACTTTATATGAGTTCAAGGATGGCGCAGTCAAGGAAGTAACCCTTCATGGGATCAAGCGAACTTTTCTACCGCATTCCTCCTCAGGACATCATCGCTTGCTGTTTTCAATAGTTTCACGAACAGTCCTTCGGCTTGAGAAGTTACTTGACATCGTTTTTGTTTAAGGACGATGTTCTTGTCTATCATCGTCTAATCTGAAAGAGACGTTCTGCCTGGTTGCTAAGTTGGTGTGTTTTGCCTCCTGCTCCTGCAGCAATCATTTCCATTCTCGTGTCCATTCTCGGACATGAAAACAAAAAAGTTCAGCGCGTACAATTCACAAAATTGCTCACCACTGTCTTGATGAAATCAGTTCCATTTTCAAAGGATGCACGCTCACTCATCCTCTGGTCTGGTTAAACCTTTTTTTTCGTACTACGGTTCCCAAGCATCACTTCACCTGTTCATCATCTAAGTTCCGTCAGGAGTCACCTCCAAAAAGTTGTGTCACCTCGCAAACCAAATTCACTTCCACTCCCATTGATTCCTGGCTGACTTATTTCCCAGCACACCCACTCGACCAGCCACCAAATCTCCCTCGTGCTCTGCCACCACTCTCCGCTGCAGGGCTACCATCCTCTTCCTTTGGCCGATTCCAGGCCAAAGATTTCGCTCCATTCAAATCACCACAACAAATCGCCTCCAACTTGACGTCGCAGCCACCACAATGGCCGCCACTCGACGTGGAAATAGAGAAGTTCGTGGGCGGATATGAAGCAGCTTTCTCGGATTTGTCCGCACAGACAAAACAATGAAGAGGCCATCTTCCGCTAAATGCTTCCATCTTCTACCGGGACGCGGTCGTCCCAAATGAAAACCATAACTCACAGCAACCAGTAAATGACCTTTGGTATCCTTCGGTCGCCGCCCACTCTTCTTCTTTGTGTTCGGAGTGCGGGTGAGAGCGAGCGCTCGCTCCTCATGTATCGTGCCAGCGTTTGAAATCTCAACCGGCCATCACGCTTCACTGCCGTCAGGCCAGCATCGATATGCAAGCCTTCGGCGGCAGCCGATTCATCGCATCTCTTCCCCCCTCCTGCCGCCAGCTAACCAGAACTCGATCGATATCATCGGAATGCGACCGGAGAATTCGGATTGTTTGTGTTGTGTTTGCCGAAAAAAGGAAAACTTCATCAATCTCCATCGACCCGCCGGTGACTGTGGTGGCTGGCTGCAGATTCGGGAAAGCCACTCCACGAAAACGGCCTCTGCCTCCATGGAAACGTCTTCGGCGTTCCTGCGCTGGCGCTGGCAGACGGATACAATTGTAAATGGTTATTGTTATTATTTGGCGTTACTCGGGTAAAGGTCAGGCAGGGAGTATGGCTGGCTCTCGTGGCTGGGATTCCCAGGTGGCTGCGGCTTGATCTTTCGCCCGGCATCCTCGGGGTGTTTTCCTCTATGCACCGGGTATCACGTACTCGAATCAGATCAACGTTCAATCGATTCCGATTGGGAGCCGCAGACAGATTGCAGAAGACGCTCTCGCTCCTCGGATGGCATTCCCATGTGTGTGTGTGTGTGTGTGGAGGGTAATTACTGTTGAAATGACACCAGATCGGAGCTATGTGCATCCACTTAACGCCTTGTTCGCCTCCGAACTGCACCCATCCGAGCGGCCCAGGGCACAGTCTCTTCCTCATTACAGTCGCAGTCGTTGGCGTCACATCGAATGTACCAGTCTGTGCACGGAAGTGCCCATGTCTGGCTGCTTGGACGCGCATCCTTTGCTGCGATTGTCACAAGCAGCGTGCTAAACACCTCCATCATGTTCGCTTGTGTGCAGGAACCAAATAGTTATCGACGTGCTGGGAGCCGTGTTGGGATTGCTCGGCTGCACTCTGCAGCGCTGCGTATGCGTCACACATTCTGGTGAGCATTTCTTTGGAACGCACTCAATGTCAATGCAGCAGCAGCAGCAGTACTAATAAACCAATTAAAATTGTTAAACGATTGCCGGGAAATGTTGGAGGAAGGGAGAGAGAGAGAGAGAGGAGGCGATGACATTGGCAAGAGTCAGGAGACTCTTTTGCTATATCTTGATGGAGAACTTAATTCGAGAACAAGGGGGTGGTGTGCAAGGTAGGAAAATGGTCCCGTTGTGGACAAATATTTCAGAGCCGACTGACAAGGGAGTTTCAAATCTTAATCACAGGGAAGAGCGGAGGTTTTCCTTTGAGCGGGTTCAGAGTGAAATGTGAGAACTGACACCCCATCGGAGGGACACGGAAGAAGCTAACCGCATTCCCATCTTCCCGGTAGATTCGTTAAATGTTGTGACCTTGTCTAATGATGTACGTTCATTATGTATTCGTGGTGCCACTCATATCGACGTGTTTCATAGTGGAGTAGGCTTGAAGATTAGAAGGAACGAGTGAACATCTCTCCTGCCAGTTTTGCCACTTTATGCAATAACTCAGCGTGCAGCCACGTAAATGAATGAATGAGTCCTCCGCAATGGCAACTATTTCACCCTGCCATACATAACTCTGACACATTCAAAGAAATGCAATTTTGTACACAGACTCTGTCACAGACAGACCGTGGCTTTGCATCCTAAAATTTGGCTATCAATCCCTGCTTAAACATCCCTCAACTGCAGTTTCAAAAACGGCTTAAGTTTGAGACCTTCCTTCAAAGACGTTGTTTAAGAGTACGAACCACAGTGCAACATCAACAATACGCAACTCTCCACGTTGTCAATCAAAATTGAGTTCAATTGCAGACCACCCCTCACAAGACGGCCCTCTCAAGACATAATTTGTTACCGTTCCCTCAAAACTTTCGCCCTGACATCGCCTGTAGCTCACGTACAAACGAACCCCATAACAAAGGGACAACGCGACGGTTTGAGCTCATTAATCAAGTCCAATCGATAATCGAACATCCCCAACGCATTCGCCTTGAGCTCCGCACCACCTGGCTTGTGTTTGTTCACTCGAATATTAATAATTCATTGTGTACTGCCAATCTTGGTCGACATACGAGGACACAACGTGGACAACCATCGACCGGACACCGTCATCAGCGACGAGGTGTAGTCCTTTTTGATTGCCTCGACTTGGCCAACCATCGAACAAGGCACTGAATTATGGTCGCAGCCAGCAAAAAGATTACGAAAATCAGATCTCAGCCCGGCCCGCAGAGCACACGGCACACACGCATCCCTGTGTGTACACAGAAGCGTAAATTACTGCACTGCAGGTAGCAACCATCCGCAGTGCTTCTGTTCTGGACCAAGCCCCCGAGACTCGTCCACTCGAAGTGGCAATACGAAGTCAGTGGCCACTCTGCCCCTCGGGCGGACAAAGCCAAACACCAAACGCTGAATTCCACGGCGATGAGTGCGTCGCCGTCGCACCACCACCGTACAGCCGCCTGGAAGCCTTTTAATTTAAACCGAGCCACCACTGGGTTGCCGAGAGTGACAGAGGCGGGACACTGCCGGGACAGGCGGAATCGAATATTTCGTGCATCTTTTACAAATTATGGTTAATTAAAATTTCTGTATTAAATATGACACAATGCTCTGAATTCCAATGAAGATCGGACCGCGCGATGTGGTTGATCTGACGGGTCTGACGGGCAGGGATCACGTCCGTCCGCGGAGTGTTGTGCGACGGATCCTGGCCGATGGCCGGCGGACACTGCGGCCGGGGAATATTTCGCGTGTCTGCTTGGCAATTCTCCGGACGCGATACGATCTGATCGATATGGTGATGGACCTATACAAAGTCGATCAGTTTTTGGGCTTGCGCCCTGATCTCCTCAGTAAGTGTCCTCGATCGTCGATCGTAATTATTTCGATTGAGAGCCGCAGATAAATGCCTCCGCGAAAGGATTCCAGTCTCTATGCGAGCGTGTGTGTGTACATGACAAGCCAACAGGCAGCAGCATCGAACGACAGACGATCAATTGCTGCCCGATCGCGGTCATTGATATTGATATATTCCAATGGAATATTAATAATGTTAAATTGTATTTTTAATTAGCCGCTGATATATAGAATATCACACGGGTACGTGTGGCTTGCCTTTGATGGGCGATCGCTCTCTGCACGCGGACGCGGCTGGTGGGTATTGTTGGTCGGGTGGCCATATATGGATGGAGATCACTTTGAGGATCGACATACAGCCGAAATAATTTTCGAATATTTCATTTTGTGGACTGTGAGCGCTTGTATTGACTGGTGACTGTGTTCCTTTGTGAGCATGGCGGAGGGAATATGCTGCAAAAGGCTTTAGAGACAGTCGATGTGGAAAGTTGTGGGACGGATGTCGAAAGGGATTAGGATGCTTTTAGGGGACAACTTTAGGAGACGCTGCGGTGTTTAGGGATGCTGAAGAAGGGTAAAAGGGTAAGCGCTTAAGATGGCTAGGCCATGTAGAGCGTACGGACACCACTGTTCCGGCCCGAGAAGTTTCCAAATCTGAGGCATTGGGACAACGCAACAGAGGAAGGCTTAGGGGAAGGTGGCGCACACAATTGGAGGAGAACTTCAACCAACTTGAAGTGCGCAGCTGGAGGCAGCTAACGAAAGATCGTGTTGGCAAGAGAGGCATGTTGGTTAAGGTCCAGGTATACCCTGGACTGTTACGCCACAAGAAGAAGAAGAACCATATGTCCTACAGTTTCAAGATATTGACCCACGAATATCCTTCGTGAAGTTTATGATTCTCCTTGAGTCAAGTCTGGAGTCTAAGGACAGATATCTAAATTAGTTCAACGTGATCACCTATCGTTATGGACTTGCGTCACTTCATTAACCCAGTGACGCAAGTCCATAACGAGACTTCAGTTTTGGCCAAGGGAACGCGCTGCCATGTGACGGTTTCAACTTTGTCCTTGAGAAGGTCGTGCAGAACTCACTCGCCAACACAATCGGCTTTCAAAAAATCTATGAAAATGCAAGACGGACAGACAGCCATCAATGAAGCCTTTATTTGCATCGAGGGAGAGGCGGCCACAATGGATTGAACGGTGAACGAGGGTACAACGAGCTGTCATCGAAAGAGGACGCACAACATCGACGACTTGGGCAGAACGACACATTAGACAGCTTTAACCTTAACGTGGTGGAGGACTTCTCAGCTCCCAAGTAAACAGAAGGAACGACGTCAGAGCCGAGATTAAACACAGAGTCACCCTTACCAACGGCTATTTCTATTAGGGTTAGGGGACAATTGAGTAGTGGAGCTTTTTCTCAAAGGACCAAGCTAACATTGTAAGTAACTTTGATCAGCCCTGTCCTGCTCTACGACGTGAACAATCTCAAGAGTAGATGAAGAAGCATTTCGTCTTTCCGTGAGGAAAGTTTTGTGTTCGTTCTTTGTCCCTGTTTGCGTTGCCAGTTCTTGGAGACGAAGATTCAAACAGGACCTGTTCGGGCTAAAAAGCGACAAGAGCCTAGCTGCGCGTTTACGGATTCAAACTCTAAGATGGCGATTTAGAGCGCATGCAAGACTTTGCTCCAGTCCGAAGAGTCTTCCACTCTGTACCAGTGGGGTTACGTAACTTCAATATGGTTAACGTAACATCAATATGGTCAAAGAAACTGCTCCGGAACAGTCGGCAAGGCATGCTAGCTCCAGCTCTTTTGCCTATCTTGGGCTCACGTCGCAGACATCACATCACTCCTACAAATGTGTCTATCATAGGCTGAAACAATGTTTGAGAGTCTTCTGTCCTCCCATAGCAAGTAAGACATTTCCTGGTAATCAAGTTCGCTCAACATCAGGGTTTTCATAGCCGCCATTGCACCCAATGGTCTTTTGCTTTCACTCCACTGGTACTTTAAGAGTGCGAAGGATGCATTTTTCAATTCAGTCACATCGTGTAGATGTACCTTCAATGCGATTTCTCTATTAAAGAGAACTACGGTTGTTCCTTCAACCATTTAGTTCGGCTTAGCAATTGTGACACGGAGAGTGATGTGGCTGTTAGCAACAACGTACCTGGCAGGAAAATTTTGGCAAGGATGACAAATCCTAAATCTTTTGAGTTTATGGCTGTTTTTTAACTTACTGAAGCTTCTCAACTTCAGGACCTGCCGCACTTCCTCATTGCTTGTTGCCCTTCGATGAAAATTTATCAGACAAACATCGCTTTAAATGGTTGTGCCAAGAATAAGATTCGTTGCTGGCCGTTCCTTACAACACCTTTTCCTGGTCCCACTTGCTGATTTTGATTTTTGATTTTGACTCCTTCTAGGTTTATAGAAAGTGGAAGGAAGGAAGTTGCGTGGTCTTTCCTTTGTCATCTAGCATCTCCTTTCAGAATCCTTGAGGCAATTTCTGCAACAGTATATAGACCACTCTGGTTTCCCAGGGTTCAACAGGAACTTCAAGCTTTAAAGTCTGTTGACTGCATCAATTCCTTGAAGCCATTAGAACGTCTCGGTGCTATAGTGAGTTGTTTAAGCAGACCTTTTAAGTTTGAATTAACGAGAGGCTATATGTTGCCTGCGCTTAGTGCATTCTGTCTCCACACTTCCAGTTGTGTAAGTAAAACCCACAGAGCAATGTATACGGCATTGATGTTCGGGACATGATGGGACGTAATGGAAGTTGTCCAAGTTAATATTAAAATCAGTGATCAAAGAATTACCTCTGCCTGTGTTTTCGTCTGTATTGGCAAGCCTTTCGCTATGTTCCAAGCATATTTGGACTTTCATGACGTTTCTTGATCTAAAAATGGAGGCTTGGATTCCCACATTTTCGGCTTTGCGTTCGTGACATAAGTAACGATTGTGAGCGACTTAAACTTCCTTATTTTTTGCCTTTCAAGTAACCTGTGTCGTTATTTTGTTCGCGGTGTTGTTGCTATATTCTTTAGGTTTTCTGCATTTCTACATCTTTGTGACCATGCCTGATAGTCCTAGTAAATATGTTGCAGAAAATTTCGTTACGATTGTTAATTTTGTGACGGTCGTGATGTTAGTCACGTGATGTTCCTCAATTTCAGTCGAACATCCTCCAGTTCTCTTCTCTCTCCAATTTTTCCTCATTCGAATAAATTTTGGAATTTTCAATTTTGTGACGCCTCCAGATTTGCGTGAAGTTTTTTTTCCACCTCCACTGTTCGTCATATCACAATACAGTTTCGGCAATAAAACGCAATTAACCATTCTCACCAACTGCCATCCATACAGCTCCTTCCACCATCCATCCATCACTCGGCAGCCCCTCTCCGTCGCTGCAAAAATTCAATCATTTGAAGGCCTCCTCTGAATTCTAAGTGCACACACAATTCAGAATAGTTTTCCGAAAATCAAAATTCGACATTCAATAAATAATCGGTCCACACACACACACACACGCGCGCACAGGCCCGGAATTCGGTTTTATGAAAATGTCGACATTCCAAAAATGTCTACCAACAAGACGGCAGGCACGCTCATTTATGGCCGCCCCGGTATGCCAAGCACCCCGGCCGCGGCGCACACCCCCTTCGCCGGGGAGCAGCAGCTCGTCTTGATCGCGATTTTATTTTCTGGAAACCGATCGCCTCTGTGTCTCCATGTCTGAAAAACCGCAAACCACACGTCAGGTATTTCGTTCCAGAAGTCCCTCGCCCGTGTGTGTGTCGTCAAACTATTCAGTCGCTCTAAGAGCTCGCAATTATGCGCCTCAAGTGAAAATGGACGTCAGGCGAACATCGACAGCTCGCCGCTTGTCCACGCACTGAATTCATTTCGAATGCGATCCACGATCCATATCGTTATGAATTGGCCTCCTCGGACACATGAAACGGCCGCCGAGCGAAAAGGCGAACAAAAAAAAGCAGCTCCGCCGTCCGTATCTAGATGAAAAATTAATAAAGAATTTCCCGCGCAAAATTAAATAATTAACCGACAAGCGACGAATAACTGAGCGGCGGCGCGTCGCATGACAAGTCGGCGACGGCGAGCTGAGCGATGAGTCGGACGACAATAAGGCATCTTAATGTCACACCACCGGCGATGTGCTAATATTTAATAACTTACCATATTTGTGAGGGACCATTTCTCCGAAGTGCAGCCGCTCGGCGGGCGGGGGGAGGGGGTGCAGGAATGTCTTATGGACTTTTAATCACAGCTCCGGGCGGCGGGGCATGAGACAATTCAATCGATTTATGGACCGACGACTGGAATAATATCGGCGGCGAACAAATTGGAACGTTTTACGATGTAGGAAGTATGGATTCGGCATAAAGAAGTGGATTCTCGCCGCTGGGGGCGGGAGGTCTCCTTTCTTACGGCTTGGGTGAAAAAAAAATGTCGATCGATAAATAGGCGGGACTTGTGAAGATTGGTGGGTGAGCGCGAAATTGACATTTCTAACAAGAGCTGGACATGTGCACGTTTCGATAGTTTACTGCCGCTTCCAACCATAAATCGTAGACCAGGCTGAAATTTATAGACGTCCGCGGCGCATTAGCGAGGTCCAACACCTTTACGACCGAAACTGGCGCAGGAGGACATACAAATCGTGGATCACTGAGAAGCGATCGCCGTTCGATGGCCGATGGCGCACCACTTATCGAACGTTTTACACACGCCAACCAGGCGGAGGTGGGTACTTTACGAGGTGACCTTAAGCGTGTCGGGTGGGGGGGAGGGGGAGATATGTAGAGTGCTCTAGACAGCTGCCGTGATCGCAATTCTTGATGGAGTCCGAGAGGCGGTGCGGTCTGTTTGCGGATGTTTAGCGACAAAGGCCCTTTGGGTGAATTCGTATTCAAATCAGTTGCCGGTCCCTGACACTTTTGGCGTGTGTGCCGCCTATTTGCCGCTGCCGTGGGAATAAGGTAGGTGGGTAGGCTTTTGATGTTGAGCGTTGAGTGTGCTTTTGGAAATAACGCGCTGCC
Organism: Eristalinus sepulchralis; assembly: GCA_944738645.1. NCBI lineage: Eukaryota > Metazoa > Arthropoda > Insecta > Diptera > Syrphidae > Eristalinus > Eristalinus sepulchralis. Next base: position 9,242,140 of record OX122885.1, on the reverse strand, counting down.
CTCGGTGGCAATGACCTTATTCGTCACTTTTAATGGGGTAGGAAGGGCCATTTCAGAGGCTTAAATGGCATTAATTTGACATAAACGAGGAGGGGGTGGAGTGTTGGTGCGTAGTTTTTGGAGGGGACAGACATTTTTAATGCCTCACGATTCTAAGTGAGAGTTTTAGGTGCGCAGTATGGGGACTGTTTAAGGTGGACCTTGGGAGAAAACATTAAAGACTGTGAAATAGACTGATGTGCGTATTCGGAAGGAGACCCATGTACTTGTGGCAGCAGGTGCCTTCGTCTTGACACACTGATTCTAAGGGCTGCTCAGTAGAGCGAATCTTACATTCAATTCGTGGTAAGCAATGCAACTTATGAACGGTAAGAAATCGTCTTGCAGGAAGATAAGTTAATTCATCTCTTTTGACAGTTTGGCGTATCCTGAAATTCGCGATACAAGTTATTTGTATTTAATCTTATAAAGGGATTGTTTTTGAAAATGAAAGGATATACGAGTATATGATATCTTTTCTCGTTCAACGCCTATTGAAGGGTTGAAGTCGGGAAAGCCCTAATTATTGTTTGAATCGACTGCTTTCTTCATATGTGATGGGTTCACTTAGACCCAGAGAGAACGTACCACCTCCACACCGTTGAAAAATTTTAATTTGTCACTGTCCTGAATATTTTTACCTAGATGGTTATGAAAGATTTACTTAGACGCCTACAAGAGACCCGAACTCTTGTCTAAAGGGACTTCACATGCTGGATATGCTGTCGACTTAGAATGGCGAGGTTTGAGAATGAGGAATTTAAGAAGGGTAGATTTAAGAAAATTTTCTTTAGCACATAGTACTCTTTGAGTGTTTAAGTGGCGTTGTGACAAAATGTGGAGCCAACAGTCCACTCCTTAAGCTAAGAATATTATCTTCCTGCTCATATCCGCGTGCAACAAATGCGACCGCCGTGGCGTAGTGGCTATGTGCATCGACCCACACGCCACAGGCTTATAGGTTCAATTGGACAACTAAGATTCTTGTACACCTCTTTCAATTAGCTGACAGAGTTCTAATTAACTTCTAAACGTTTCTCAGAAATCGCCGTATGGAGTTGACTAATAAAGGGTGTCCCAAGAAGAACGCAAGAGCTAAATTTGGCTCCATTCGAATTGCCATTGTTTGACATTTGTGCAATTATTATTGTTTGTTAGTAGAGGGTATAAGGTTAATAAAAATGGAGCGCTACACGAATGAACAACGCATTCTCATTGTGATATTGTTTTACCAAAATAATGAAAGTTTTGCGGCTACTTTGGGGGTTACAATAATGCTCCAAAAGAGTCAACTGTAAATCAATTAATGGAAAAATTTGCTGAAAGTGGGTCTGAAATTGATGTAAAGACAACAACGCGCCTTCGACCACGTCGATCGACCGAAAATATCGCAGCAGTACGTGATGATGTCGCTCAAGCTCCATCCACCTCAATTCGACACCGAGCTCAGCAAATTGGTGTTTCCAAATCCACTATGCAGCGAATTTTGACGGAAGATTTGCATCTTCATGCATGCAAAGTTTAATTGACTCAGGAACTGAAGCCAGCTGACCACGCACAGCTAAGGGAGATCGTTAATTGGGTATTGGAGAGACAATATGAAAATGTTGATTTTGCCGATGAAATCATCTTTAGTGACGAGGCCCATTTCCATCTTGATGGCTTCGTCATTAGGCAGAATTTTCGCATTTGGGGCGAGGAAAATCCTCGAGTGATTCACAAGAAGCAAATGCTTCCTCAACGTGTCACTGTTTAGTGTGGATTTTGGGCTGGAGGAATCATTGGACCTTTTTTTATGAAAATGAGTCAGGTCAAGCGCAAACAGTCAATGGTGTACGGTATCGTGAAATGATAACCAATTACTTCGCGCCTAGAATTGAAGAAATGAATGTGGAGAGGATGTGGTTTCAACAAGACGACGCCACATCTCATACAGCCAGAGAAACAATTCAATTGCTGCAGCATTTCCCGGTCGTGTTATTTCTCGTTTTGGAGACCAGAATTGGCCGCCTAGATCGTGGTATTTAACACCATTGGACTTTTTTCTTTGGGGTTTTTTGAAGTCGATGGTTAAGTCGATGGACAAATAAGCCGAATACGACTCAAGCCTTAAAACGCTGGACGCTGCATTAATGAAGTACAGCAGCATTTATGCAAAACGTATGTAGGTCCCCTCGACTTGTACACGCACAACAGGAGTAGATGTTGAAGGAGCAAGGCGTAACTCCCGCATGGGCTGTGGTGCCACCGAATGATCGTAATAGATGCAATAGTGTGATAAATAAATAAATGTCGTTTTGATGATTATTTTTTTTAATGATGGCTGCCATATAACAATGACATACTTACAGATTTCATAAAATGAAATGTAGCCTTAAACCACACTTATGGCATGGTTTTTGGTCTGTATCTAAGATCGTTGTGTGTGGCGATGTTAGATCAGCTTGTTTTGCGAAGTGCAGAGCAACAGATTCGACTTCACCTTGAGGACGCACAACCCATACTCATCCTTCGAATAGGCCATCTAATCGTTCGTCATGTCCATCATAGAGGAACAAATATCTGTCACTGTCATCATCACCATCTTTTTCTTTTACTGGCGATACCGTCGATACAGATAGATCTGGGGCTCAACCAACATGGCTCTTCAGCTAGCTGCCTTCAGTTGCGCGCTTCAAGTTGGTTGAGGTCCTTCTTCACTTGTGTTCACCTTCTCAACCTAGGCCTTCCTCTGTTTTGTTGTCTCAATGGCTCAGATTCGAAGACCTTTCGGGCAGGAGCAGTGGTGTCCATACGCTCTACATGGCCTGGCCATTTTAGGCGTCATCATTTCCGTCATCACCATTTTCAGTGACCCGCATCTTCCACTAAAGAAGTCGGTGGGGAGACCCCTGAAACACCTCCAGGCCACTCGGTCCTTCGCCATCGACTCTAGCTTCTCAAGAGCTATTCCCAACTGTAATCAGTCGAGTTTATGGACTTAATCCACCCACCTCACCCTGGATCTGCCCAGTGGTCGCCCTTTCAGTTCACAAATGTAGCTGCTCAACATCCTTCCGCATTGTCGCATTTGGCACTATGTCACGGCAAGTTTGTCCTACACCAGCCCGGGCAAGCCTCATCTTTACAGCTCGTTTTCGCGGTCCTTTTCCCTTGGCCATTACCAACATTTCTGGACCATATTCAAGTGTTCATTAGATATTCGACAACGCAGTCTCCAACTGGAGAGTATACCTCGCAGTCAAGGAACTTCGCACTAAAGAGTTGACTGTCACATCCGCTATTTTTTTCTGGCTTATCTTCAACATCCCTGATGCCTGTTGGAAGCCTCGGATAAGTCCATCTTAAACTCGCATACCTCTACGAAATATCTGCGCTTCCACAGATATGTCCATGCCTCGCATCCACAAGAATTAGTTACATTTTGCAACAAATAAAATTTAGAAAGTAGTCGAAATGCGCCAGTGACACGACAATCTCTTAGGCGAGCGCCCACTGAGACGACCACCTAAGTTCAGCGCTGCCGAGATCAGGATTGAAATTTTATGTCTTGATCGAATGGCATCACAAAGCGAGAACTATCGCCGAGCGAGCTGCACAAGTTAGGTAATCCAAGTTGCTGCGGCAACATAGTAAGCTTTACGGGTATTTAACAGCGCGCCAGCCGAAACCATCACCGTGGTGCAATATCAGCTCGAACTTTACGAGGTCTTAAGAGCGATCCCGAATTGCAATCTAAATTCAATATACACCCGCCCTGTCGCCCCTCCACGCCGCCGTGTGTTCGCCTCTAATCGGATAGAAAGATTAATCCGTGCCCCCCCCCCCCCCTCCGGCAGGCGAATCATAAAGCGAATGTGAGTGCTTTGGTGGCCGCGTAATGACCGAAAAGCTAGCCACAAGGAGTGTCCGTCTGCGGAGCACCGGCATCAATTTCTCATAAAGTCGCGAGTTTTAATTCAGTTCACTTAGCCCCGCTCCACGCCGGGGCTAGCACTCTGGCCAAGAGACACTAATTTACCGTAAACGGTAATCATAACTTTTCAGCTGCAATCCGCAGGTGATTACCCCTGAAATACGGATCGTAAACGTCACATCTCCGACCGGGACTCCGCACAAGGTGTGTGCGACCTGGCCCCGTGCGGGATGGGGCGCTCCGGATATTTAATGGAATCAGATCGTTTGGTTCACTCACGGTGCGGGGTGCTGCGCCTGCATTAGATCCAGGGCGAGAATTAGCATAAAATCCACTTCTGCATGCCGGTCAGATCACATCAGCATCGGGGCCAAGCCCACGGGTCTCGCCGCAGCGGCCACCATCCCCCGGGACTGGGACGCACAATCCGAGACCGATCGATTTTATGACACTGATGACACTTTATTATTGATTCACAAAACGAAGACCAAACACGCCGGCAGCCGCAGCGCCGGTATGCAGATCGGGGGAGCTGTAGATTATCTTAACACCCTGGCAGAGGCGACGGCGCGGCGCGGCGCAGATTAAATGGAGCGGCGAGCTTATCGTTTGATTTGGCTGCCAGCGCTGATCCATAAAAACGCATAAAATGCCGAAAACGACTCCGTGTCCATGTCGCTCCGAGGTAATTTGTGGCGATTACATGGGCATGCACTCTCCGCCCGGCCAGGACCACACACCTCGAATGTGTAACGATCGTAATAAGGATTATTGGCACAATTCACGGTTTCTATTTCCTAGTCGCCGCCGCCGCCGCCACCGCCGCCACGGCTGCCGCAGCGTGGTTCCGATGAGTGGTTGACGGGCATCCGCGCGGAGACAGGTTCTCCAGAGCGCAGCCAACGGTGTGGGGTCCGAGTTCGGAATCACATTTTACGACGCATAATCTGGCATTGATTCAGTTTTTATTGTTAAATATGCTAAGCGTTTGTTGGTGCTAATGCCGAGGTCCATGGGAACGCAAATCGGGCGAATAATGACGCTCATTAAGGCCTGCAGTACCAGTGCGGCGGGAAGCTGTGCGTAGGTACGATCGGGGTAATTGAATCTCGATTCGAGTTCGGAGTCCGTGGGGAAATTAAGTCTGATTTATGGAATTCAGTCCGATGGCGGCGGTGCAGGGTCGCTTGATGATTCGTGGAGTGATAGTGATTTGACTGGTTTAAGGACGGGCAAGTGTTGAGATCTAGTTTAGCCGCGGGGAGATAAGCAAATGCGTTGAAGCGCCCCGAGCATGACTGATTTGACAGGAATGTCGTGGAAATCTTTGCGCTGGCTGTGGGGTGCTTACTGAAGCGACGACGGGCAGTGAAAGCGACGAATTCATGGGCATGGACTCGATGGAGAGCGGGACTGTGGAATTTGCAATGAATGTCGTGTCGAATGATTCGTTGATGGTGTGCAGTGTGGATTTTAATGAGATTAAGCTGCTGACCGTGAGACCTGAAATCTTTGGAAGAGTGACGCAAGAATGTTGACAAACAAAGGGGTGATTTTTTAGCTATTATCTTTATGGAACACTGTTTTAAACAGATGACGTACTTTTCGTGTTTTGTTTCACCGTCAAATATCTTCAGTTTGGTCTATAGTTTAACCATGAATCGTCTTACAAACAAACAGCGCTTGCAAATTATTGAATTTTATTATCAAAATACGTGCTCTGTTAAGAAAGTTCATCGCGCGCATCATTGTGAGCGACGAAGCTCATTTTTGACCCAATGGGTACGTAAATAAGCAGAATTGTCGATTTTGGAGTAAATATCATCCAGAAGCAGAGTTACCGATGCATGCAAAAAAAGTCACAGTTTGGTGCGATTTCTGGGCTGGTGGCATCATGGGACATCATCATGGGATGATGTGAATAGTGAGCGCTATCGTGAGATGATATCCAACTTTTTTTTTTGTCCAAAATGCAAGAGCTTGACTTGCATGACATGTGGTTTCAACAAGACGATGCCACATGCCACACAGAACGCGCAACATTGGATTTATTGAGAGGCGAGTTGGGTGAACATTTTATTTTACGTTCGGGACCGGTCAATTTGCCGCCTAGATCGTGCAATTTAATGCCTTTAGGCTATTTTTTGTGGGGATATGTTGAAACTAATGTCTATGCAGACAAGCCCGCTTCAATTGACGCATTGGAAGACAACATTGAAGCATTTATTTGTGAGATACTGGCCGAAATGTTGGAAAGAGTATGCCAAAATTAGACTAAGCGGATGGACCATTTGAGGCGCAGTCAAGGTCAACATTTGCATGAAATAGTCTTCAAACATTAATCAATTCAAATAAAGATTTCATGAATTTTTTTGAATATTATGTTTTTTTTTTTTTTGAAAAATGTTCCTATAAGTTTTAAAAAATCACCTCTTTTTATACTCAGAGAGTGATGTTTCCGAAAATTGAGTGAAGCATGCAACTAGACGTGGTTGACGTGGCGTAGGGGGTAAGTGTGTCGACTCACATGCCGAAGGACCGTAGTCTCGATTCTTCTTCGAATTGTTCACAAGACTCAAGGAGTACTAACCGTCAGTGAGCAGCTTCTCGAATTTTGGTGCTTGGAGTTGTCAAAAAGTGTGCGTTCCCTCTGCTAGTGAGAAAAGGGAAGTAAGCACAACGCGAGTACACAACGAAGAAGTCAGGCCCTGGTCCCTGGTTTTATTGATAGTCAATAATTATAATTTAGTGGCACTTCAGCCCACGCGGGACCAGGGCCTAACTCCTACAACTACTACTAGTGTTGTGCGCGCTACTGTTCTCTCACGAGTAGAGAGGACCTACAGTTTTATGCCGATTCCGAACGGCTAGATTTGAGAAGCTATTCATTGAAAATAAGTATTCTTTAAGTCATGCAACTCGAGGGATGTCCGGGAATCGAGTTGTTGTCATTCAAAAGAGGTAGTGCCGTAAAAAAATGCGAGGTGTCCCGTCCAGGAATCGAAGCTAGACCTTCTGCGTGGCGGTCGACGCACTTGCTATTTTGAAAATGTCATCAGTGAATTGCTAGCGAACAGCATCAGACGACTTTGAGGATATGTGCTTCCAACAGGATGGTGTACATTGCCACACATCCAACGAAACTCTTGTACACGTGTTATCTCACGTTGTGGCAATGAGAATTGGCCATGATTTAACACCTTTGGGCTTCTTTTTTCGGGAATATTTAAAAGAAAAAGTGTAAAGCAATAAACTAAGAGCAATTCAAGAGCTAAAGGATAAGATAATTTTGCACATTAATGACTCTAAACTTAAGTTACGTCTCAGAGTAATTGAAGATTTGAACCATCGGATAGAGGTATCCCACCGAAGCGGTGCCACAACCTTTTCTAAAATACAAATAAGATGAAAGGATGCTTACAATTATAAAAATGGGTTTTCGTCGGGCCCTTTAGTTCCATCCTACTCTTTGGGTCATTGCAGCAGAGGGACTTGGCAGGCATCTGGAACCAGATCTTGTCAGCGAGAGAAAAAACAAATTTATGGCCCATAAAGAACAGATTCATCGAACATCCTTTTGCGAGACTGCTTCAGATAAGATGGTCACAATTGCAGTCAAAATGCTTAAGACGAAAGAAAGGAGATCGCAAATTCAAAGTCAGTTCTAATCTGCAGATCGAACTGCACTACATTGAACCAGAATCCGGTTAATTTTCTACTGGCAGCAGTTGTAAAAGTTTTGCTGGTAATTGTGAGCTGATCGAGTTCATGTCTCCTTCCTTTTGTTACTGACAGACCAGTTCATTTGCAAAGTAATGTCTACTCCGTGGTGCTGTCTTATGATTCGGTACAGTCCCCACGATGTGACTCTATTGCATATCAATGCCAGAAAGGTCGATATCATATCATTAATGTCTGCTTAAGAGAATGTGGAAACACATTCAACTGAACGTTCCACAGAGTACCATTTGGGTGTCCTCCTAGAACATTATGAGACAAGAATCGTTCTTCAGGCGCCCATTAGTCCCCAACTTTTAGCCCTCCATTTGTCCCTCCCCTCAACCCCAAATTCAACTTACCGAAGACACACACAGATTCCATTGAATTTCATTGAATTTTTGCAAAGTCACGTCAGTTGGTGTTATCGCAGATCTGGAATCGTCGAGACGGTTACTCAAAGGAAATCAAGAGACACCGAAACGCGCCAGCTCACAGGATCAAAGTACCCACTCTCCCATCCGACAATCTCCACCGTCTTATCGCCCAACCGAAAAGTGCAATCAGCCCAAACACACCAACCACACCACCAACCAATAACCATATCGGCCCTTCTAAGTCATTGCTTGCTTATTAATGACCCGTCCGAATCATTCGTCTCCTCGATAGGTCTCTCGCGCCCTCGACGGTGTCCGTCATTAGCATTCACGGCGGCTCATCGCCGTGCCAGCGCAAGAGTATCTCCAAAATACGACTTCCCGATGCCAATTAAAAATCATGACAAAAAGTCGATTACAGCAGAAACAAAAGAAATATCCAAAACCCACCGAAAAAAAAAGAACACGAAAAAATATACATTCGAAAATTAATTTATACTCTCAGTGGCTACGGGCTGCAGGCGTCCCACCCGAAGCGGCGCACTCGGACCTGCCCAGCGGCGCACGATCGAATTTCATTGCATCGGGTCCGCCCGCCGGATGCACACACTCGCTTTGGAATTTGTGTGCAACCCGGGGGTGGGTAACCTTTCAGTGCGCTGGGGACGCGAATGGAATTCTGAGCGTCCACGCCACGCCACGCCGCCATTAGGGTCAATACACGGTCGTAGATCCACGCCGCCGCCGCCGCAGCCATCCACCCATTCATACTGCACTCGTAACATGTGTACATGCACTGCTACCAGAGGAAAATCGAGGCGAATCTATCGTCCATCGTCCATCGACGTTCATCGTTCGACAGCAGTTTGACCCCAAATTGAGTTGTTTCGGGTGTAATGACAAGTTTATGGACTTCCTTAGTCCCTGCAATGGATGCACCCACATATCTCCCCGGGGCCGCGCATATCGAATGAGGTGCAACTGACACCGGCCGAGGGACTAGGCGCCAACTCGTAATTAATCGATTTCGAGCGACGACAACACACAGAGAGAGAGCGAGAGACCTATTGCCTCCGCTGCCGCCAATGATGGGCCCCTGGGCCTCCATGACGGTGGTCTAACCGCCGCGGAGACGACGCATTAGTATGGGATGTGGGTGATCGATCTAGCGAGGTGCATTACTCATTGAGCGCCTGTCCCGGTTCTGATGAGATTTTGTTTTCGGTGTTTGGTCTCGGCCCCGGGCTGCCTTTCGGCACCCGGAATTCATTACGAAGTTTCGGAGCGCACAGCGGAGCGACGCGGCGCAGCGTAGCCTTCCATCCCATACGCTGGCTGGAATGCCAAACGCTGATGGTAATTGACTTTTAAATGCTGTTAAGTACTTTTTGGAGATGCTAATTGGGGGAAAGGTGGCTTGCATGCGGGGCACGTCTGTGTCCTGCGACGCCAACCTTCCGCTCTACGATGACCGAATCGTCGACCGTCTGCGTCCCAACATGAAAGAGAGTTAAGGCAGCAGCAGCAGCAGCTTTAGGACATCCATTCAAAGGCCCCCGCTGCGGTGAGCGAAGCGTCTTCTCATTTTGGTGACGGTGTTAAAAGTGTGGCTGCATATAAATGGTTTGATTTCGGGCTGCGGCGGCCTTTCAAATTCGCCGCGAATCAGTTTAATTGACTTGCTTTTATGTGTCAATTACGTGTGAGCGAGTCGGCGGCCCATGCCGTTTAGGGATGTGAATTTGATGAGCTCGCCGCCTGCTTTGGTCGCCGATCTCGACCCGAGCGCGCACAGGCACACTAAATCCAAATCGATTGAATTTGTGTTTGGTTTTGGGGCATGGAACTGCGGCTAAGAACGGAACGAGCAGCGCCGCCGCCACCTACTAGTAGCAAAGCATCATAACCCGGTGCTTGGCGATACAATTGGATCACGTATTGGTGTTTTATTGCCGTCATTAGGCGGTTTAGAGGTGTTTATCTGCCACACTTAACGTGACGGTTATAACCCTCCAGCCAGGCTGTGGACGCTTTTTAAGAGGAGCTTAGGCCTGCTGCGGCATACCTAAGTGGCCCCCGAAATTAATTGCGCCCCGGGGGAGGCTGATCTAATTGAGCCGTTTATGTCCGCGGAGGTGTAAAATGGGCGGTAATTAAATGCTTTGCTTTGTTTTATGATCCAGAGGTGTTGTGGGACTTCGTTCAGCTGAAGGTGTGTGTGTGGCTGAGATTTCGGGGAAAATCCGGGCAGTTTATTGAGTTTTGTTTTTGGCTTAACGACGTGCAAGGAAAACTGTATGAGTTTAGGAGAGCCTAGCTAATCGGTGATTTTATTGGAGTTACAAGCAGTTTCTGTTTAGTTTGATAATGAAGAAAACTGTATGGTTGAAGCCTGATGCCTGAGTGTCCTTCCCAAACTCATGTGTTAACTGATGCCTTGAAGTGTCCTTCCCAAACTCATGACAATAAGGGTACCATTATGGGAAGCTGTCACTAGAAGCTATCATCACGTCATCAAGTGCTCATGCTAAGAACATCCCTCAGCATTAAACTTAGTCTTCAATAGAGACGAAGTAACATTCCTCAGATTGGCTGTTTCCTTATAAGGTCTGTTTTTCAAAGTTACCTCTAATGGACAAAGCGTTAAACAATATTTCGAAACTGATCCAAGAACTCATTACGAAACTGGGCAGTAGCGAGTTTTTGGTTTTGTTTATGAGGCAAGCAGCGCGACGATGCTATAACCTGGTTCTGTGTTATCCATCCAAAGACAAAAGCTGCTGACTGGCCAAAGGAGTTCGCACCGGTAAGAACTGATCTCTCGCGGGGTGAGTTTTAGAGTTAGACATGGGATGTGTTTTTGTTTTACAGATTGAGATCCTTCAAGGGCCTGGAGAGACAGTATTCGTACCGGGGCGTTGGTGGTACGTTTTGCTGAATCTTGACGATACCGTAGCAGTTACCCAGAACTTTTGCAGCAGGACTAATTTTCCTATAGTTTGGCATAAAACAGTTCGTGGTCGACCGAAAAATGGTTGCAAATTCTGCAAGTAAGTCAGCTCCTGTTCTAAAATTTTGATTGGCAATAGCCTTAGAATTGTTTGTTTTTAAAAAAAGGTACTGGAACTCGCAAAGCTCGCCGGAACAATCAATATCGATCAGAGTACTGGATTTGCTTCGGATAGCTCAAGTGTTTCCAGTTCATCGTCATCGTTCTCATGGTCACGACGACAACGAAGTTGTTCGAATACGGACAGCGGACAAGAGAGTCTCACTGGTGGCGGCATGATGTTGCGTTCATGATCATCAATTTGATATCGAAGGGATATGCCATTAAAATTCAGTTTGCCATGAAAATGACTGTTTTTGGTTAAACAAAAAAAAGTGGCAAACATAGTACAGTGGTACAAACTATAGAGAAGTTGACACTGGCCACACTGGCCTGCAGGGAGCGCATTTACCCCAAACCATTAGTTAAGACTACGTGCGTTTGACTACTTGCAACACCAACTGGGGTATTTTGCATTAGAAAAATACATCACCCAATGAAGTCACGGAAGCGACTACATTTTCCCATCTCTTTGGCAATTTTTGAAAACAGTTTCCAAGAAATGCGTCTTCTCTGACATCTTCGTTTAAAAAGACCCGAATCGGTGACCCGCCAAATGGTTTTGCATTCAACGAAAAAGCCAGTAGGCGAAAGGAGCAAGGCTTGGAGAATTCGGTGGGTGGAGTAAGACTCGTGTAACCGTTTCCGCGTAGTTTTTGACAGCTACAGCCACGTAGGGCCGAACGCGGTCTGTCGTTTCTTGTCATTTTTCAGGCAATGCAGGCAGCAGTTGTAGTCGATAAAGCTTCCCATCCCGCCTGGACGTAAGTTTCTAAAACTTATAGTACACGACACCAGTCTGGTCCCACCACATGCAAAGCATACGTCGATGAAGACGATGACGGAACGGCTTCCCAAGGCTTTGGAAAATATTTTTTAAAAGCTTGTGTTTATCGTAGTAATTTCACCTTTCAAGTGGTCGCTGTGGCGTAGTGGGTAAGGGCGTCGACTTACACGCAGAAGGTTAAGTTTCGATTCCCGGACGAAACACCTCGCATTTTTTTACGAAACCACCACTTTGGAGTTGCTGAGACTCAAAAAGTGTCAATTGTCTATGAAAAGCTTCTCGCCGTTTGGAGTCGGCAAAAGACCGTAGGTTCCCTCTACTCGTGAGAGAACAGTAGCACGCATAATACCGGTAGTTGTTACAAAAGCTTGGCCCTGGTCCCTTGTGGGCGCCACTCAATTATAATTATTAGTAGTAGTCTGGTCTTACCATATACAGAGCATTGCCCTTAAGCCATTGATGTTTTCATATACAGAACATTGCCCTTAAGCCATGGATGGAATGGGTTCACCGGGCTCTGCAAAGTATGTTCTTTTCTAAAGGTTTTTGTAGTATACCCACTTTTCATCTCTAGTCACGATCCGATGCAAAAAGTGTTTCCTTTGATGTCTTTCAGGAAACAAGTTTGCGGTAAAGACCAAATTTCCTTGATTTTGAAGAAAATCCGAATTGCTTTAAAAGAGCGAAAATTGTTTGCTAAGTCACTCCTTATGATTCTGAGAGTTCACTTTGCGTTTATCAGGGCTCTTAATACCGCAAAGCCTCCGATTCCTCGTCTTCTAACTTTTAGGGATGGCCAAGCAGTTCATTGTCCTTGACGTTAAAATCACCACTTTTGAAACCACTTCCTGCATGATTTGTCAGTCGGATTAGACACATCATAAGCATTCGATGGGCTTCAGCTCCACCTGTCTTCGAATTTTAAAAAGAAAATCAAAACTTCCAGCAAATGCTGTTTATTTAAGACGAGTCCGGACGTTTTCGAAGTGCCAAAAAATAATGTTGTTGCCTAAAAGAGACACTGATGCGCAATAATTAGTAGTCACAAATGCCACACCGTTCCAATGATGTAGAAATGATCAGACACAACCTGCAGTTGAGACCATCAGTCCGAAGTAATTTGTAAAATCAATATCATTTGAAGAATGGAGAGCCTGCAGAAGCAAATAGATGGAAGCCTTGGAAACCCCTGCTCTAGAGGCTGTTGGGGACCCATTTAGTTACCATGGTTTGCATTTCGAGATTCTGTCCTTTTAGAGTCGGGTCGGAAAGCGCACTGATCTCTGTCAAACAGTCCTGGTCAGGGCGGCTTTTGGCATTCACGTGGTATACTAGAGAGTCTTGTTGGCGCCGCTAGGCAAGTATATATCTACACACTTCTTACTGAAGGAAGGTTTGCCAATTCTGTGGATGGAACATATAGAGTTGGTATCCTTTTCATCGGTCATCCTGTCGTCTTCATAGATTTATCGGCATCTTTAAAAATATTTAAAAAACGTACGTTTTAACTCGGGACTTATAGGCTGTTTCGATTTGGGAAAGTTTGGAGGTGAGTGGGAGTCCTTCTTTTTCATGCTTAACGTGCATGAATCTTTTGTAATCAAGACCGTTAAAAAAATTTAAATGGAAATGGTTTAAGTGTGTTTAAATTTCTGAGGATTTGTGGGGCAATGGGTCCGTTGTCCTCATAATTTTGAACAGGCTGCGTAACTTTCTTAAAGCCTGCTGCTGTACTTACCTTCCGAACGCTTGCCTTAAGCCTGGAGCTAATTAAAAAGCTTAGACTTGTCGTTATTCTTCTGTTCTCTGATCCAGAAGACTCCTCCTAACTTGCCATAGTATTCATTAAAATTATTTCTTCTGTACATCGTCGGGTGCCCATTTGACAGCTCACACTCGTCAATATACCTCCAGTAGCCTAAAGTGGTTTCAGTTACCGTCTAACTGATTGGCTGAAGCGTAACGCAACGAAATGTTGTTGACTTTGTGTTAAACGAAGGTTTACTGGAGAGTCTCCCACGTCTCCCTGACGTCTAATATCAGAGCTCTACTATTTTCGTAGACGCAGCACTTTGACATAAGACAATCGTTTTCTAAATCTAGCAACAATGATCTGAAACAGCCTATTCGTACAGCTGATATTCGGAGCTTACTATCCGAACGACGCATATCATGAGAGCGCACGCCGAAGTGGATTCATTCCACCGGAAGCGTTCTTGTATCTGGATCGCATTGGCTTGGTCCAGGATACGGAGGGATGTCCACTTCTCTACCACGTAGTAAGACGAACGGTGGACAAGCGTCTGCTCTACGAGAGCAATGTACGAAGCGTAAGGCCGGGTGATCTCCGCTTCAGCACATCCATCCCTATTCGCGACATCAAAGATCGGGAAAAGGATAGGCAATTTTATTGGTGGCTAGAGCCACATCTGGTGGCCCAGCTGCCGTCAGCTGAAACAGAAATTGGTCCCCCTACGGACAACTTACATATAGTATAAGTTAGATTAAGATTAAGTTAGTGTAGTATATATATAGCCCATAAAAAAAAAAAAAAAAAAATAGTGGTAGTTAGGTTAAGTTTGTTTAGTTAGGTTAGATAATAATAATTTAAAAATAATTTTATTAGATTGCTAAGTTTTTCCAGAACATTTTCTTAGTATTAAGTATCACATAATTTAGTTCTTCACTTGAACATACCTACAAAAACTGAAAGGCTGAAAGGCAATTATAAAAAGTTCATAGATTAACTTAGAGTGCTCGCATGGAGCCAGTAAGATAGTTTTAATTAAAATAAAAGTTATCATAGCTAGCTTAAGTATTTTATATCTAGATTTAATGCAAATGAAACTCAAAATAAAAAAATACATTTTTTTAAACTTAAACAGCCTATTCGTACATCACGGCGTTAGAAAGAACAAGGTCACCAGCATTGCATGCAAATGTAAGATCTGGTCTCCACAGACACATGCGGAGAACTGTCAAAAAGTAGTCCACATCGAAGGTATCCCATTCCTTCATCAAACCATGAACTGAAGCAACACTCAGGTCTGTATCATTACAGGGCGTGACATCGGCATTTCCTCCAAAAATTGTCCACGTCCCATAATTATTGGGAAGACACTCGCATTACCCCCAAATTACCCTCCAACTGTCCCACGATTACATGCCACTTCCCTCTCCCCTTCACCCGACCATCACCCCCTTCCCGTTGACTGTCACCAAATTGAACTCATTTTCACAGCCAACCAGTTCTGCCGCAACCCCGAAAAAGGCGGCGCTCCACAACGTCCACGTCTGCACCCAATTCCATCTGGCTGCATAATCATATGAATCATGTTCTCGTGCCACTTTTGTGCGCCCCGTCTCGATGAATAATTAAAGTTTTCCCTTAATTGCCGATTTGACCTTTCAGCAGCGCCGCGCCGCGCTGCGCAGTCGCAACCGTAGCCGCTGCAGCGCATTATTATTAACTGAAAACTATTTTGCAATACACAGCTGCTATTAAAATATGCAATAATAAAAACAACCATAACTATGCCGCATTACATTGTATAACGAAGAGTTGTGGATACACGTACCTTAACCTTGCTTTTGAGTGCGCATCTGCATCTGTGGAGTCTGCATCTTCTGGGTTGAGCTCTGTGCTCTGTGACTCGACTTTTATTGCTAGCGGACAGTGCTGAGTGTTTGTACGTTTGTTCGTTTGCTCGTTTTTCGCTGTATCGAGCTGGAGATGGAGATGCCGCTGACTTTGTTTTTGCAAAGAATCACTCCCCGACCTTGGTATGGTTTTGTGTGGAATTTAATGTGGCTTATTAGAATGCAATTACAAGCTGAAATTATGCAATGCCCATCACGACAGCGGTTGCAGTAAGTTTGGCATCTAACATAAATGATGGGGCTCTGAAAGGAGACAGCGAGCCGTTGGAACGGATTCTGTGGGGCAAGAGAGATGTTGATGGCGGAGATGATGTCAACGATTGATTCTTGTTGGATAGACTTAACTGGGAATTTTGAATCAGTTTCTTGGCATGTGGTTAATGAGGGGTGGTGAAAGATTTCTTGACCTCTGGCCTACAAAGCTTCGAAAAATTGCCTTGCCTTCCGCAGGTCCAATTAATTGAAGGCGCTTTCGAAGTGGGTTTCTCTTTATCGAGCAAAAAGAGTAAACCGAAATTTTGTTTATTAAATTTCAGTATAGAGTTACTACTTGTAGTCATGGGCTCCGTGGCTGAGTGGGCGAGAGTTGACTCTCACGCCGCAGTTCCTAGGAAACTTTGATACGTAACCAGTGAATTGAAACTTCCTGAATCCTCGGTATTGACATTTCGATTGTTTTTTGGAAACATAATATTAAACCAAATTTGTGTACAATGGCGTTACGATAAGCACTTAGCCTCACCACCCGATGGTGCAACCATCGCATTTTGCACGGCTGCTGTCAGAATTTCATCGAATCGGACTCGTCTTAAGCTTTAAAATGCGTGTGGAAGAGGGCATCACAGTAGACAGTCGTCAACTTGGAGGTAATGAAAGACTTCGTCAATTGCCTCGTTAGAACACTGATGTAATGTCGCGTCTTTGCCACTCTTTTGTCGCTATTTCTACAAGAAGTTCTTAAAAGAGTCAGCCACCAGTTGCATTGCAGACTTTGCACACAACAGACGTTTTGCTGAGAATGCCGATCAGCTCACGCTTAAGCCCATTTTCGAACGTACGGGTAAGTAAAGAGATTAAGCGCTCTAGTGTCGCAAACACTTGGTCTCTTTACAATAGGTTCGGCCTTCCTCTAATTCTCGAACTCGTAGGCTGGGATTGGAAGACCCTCTTAGCTGAAACATCCCAAAGAGATGGGACTAGCAAAGTTTGTACCGTGAATTGAAATCGATCGTGCCAAATGGAAAGGCTTGTTTACTGTGGGCAAGATCCACTCGGACTTTAACGCCACGTGAAGTAAAAGACGAGTAGTCTAGGTTCGTCGAGGTTCTTGCATAGTTCTTGCATAGTTTCCAATTACGTTTTTTTTCAAATTTGAAATAGTAACGCACTAGGCCAAAATTTGAATCAAATGATGGGGTATTACTTGTCATCCTTCTAGTGAAGGTTTTCTTAGAGCACCTCAAGGACTTGGAGCATCCCTGGGTCAAGTGTATTGAAAAAGCCTGCAATGAGAAATATGCCACCACTTTTTTAAACCTTTTTTTCGAGACTAAGAGACTACCGGAAGGGAACACCTTTCTCCCAAACCAAGTTCTTCTTCTTCTTTTAAGAGCACTACTGTCCAAAGCTTGCTTGAACCTCAATCAACATGCTTGTCCATCTACCTCGATCACTCGCCAGCAGCTTCCAGTTGCGCACTCCAAGTGGATTGAGTCTGTTGCGTTTTCCCAATGGCTTGGACTCGAAAACGTTCTTAGGCTAATATCCATACACCCTATATAGCCTAGCCATCTTAAATTTTGTATTCGAAATTCGTCTTTTAATCTTCTCTTCTAGACACCATCAAGGCAAACATGACCTAAAATTGCAAGTTTCCGCGCCCAAAAGGAGGACTTCGATCATCATCTATACAAAGTCTATCCAAGCCCACTTAAAGAGACCATCGACAGCGCTAACTAGAGACGGAGTAAACTAGACACGTGCTTGTATTTTTAGACTGCTTTACGCGGACAAACCTTACACGGATAAAGAACCTGGATTGGAAAAATATATGTACGTCTGACTACGGGGTTAATGGGTAGCCATGCAAAACAAAACCTTGACATCTCCCAAAATGAGTTCTGCAAGCATTTTCGAGACGTCTACGAGGAAGAAACCTCAGAAAACCAAAAAGTCGTTCAGAGATTGCTTTTGCAACAGCTTTGACAAGCTAACTGACGTTAAAGTAGGAAAAGAAAGTCCTGAGGGAAACTAACTGACTCAACCAAAAATCTGAATGATTGGTGGAACTAAGAAGACTTCAGTGGACCTGGGAAAGCAATCCTTTTGACATGTGGCAAAACAATGTTCCCACCAGTGGATTGCTTATGCAATGTAATAAGCAGGCAACTAAACCGAACCTTACCTTAACTTAATAGTGCCTCAACCAGCTCTTCACAGTTGATCATTTTTTTTGTCGAGAATGTGAAAACTATCGTACAGAGTGTTCGGAATTTACGATAAAAATTTTCAAATCTTAGAAACAGCGTGGACAAACCGAAAGATGGCACAACTTGTTAAAGCTTGGAATTGTGTGTGTAGGCGGGGCAAATTTCAAATGTTTCTTATTTCTAAATTCTCGTATCCAAACATTTTTTTAAAATTTGAGCTAGTTTAACTTAATCGGCTCTGTCCAGTGCTGCTTCCAGGTATACAGACATTTTTTGAAGCTCTTGTCTTCGTAGTCGTTTCTGTAGAGTAGAGGGTAAGTGATGCATCACAGACGCTGAAGGTCCACAGGTTCGATTCCCGGACTCAACACCCCGAATTTTGTACAATGCTCCGAAGAAGCGAGCTGAGGAACACTGTCATCTGTTCTAGCTCGTTCAATCAATTTACAACTAAGGGACAGTCGTTGGCGATATTTATGCATGGCTTATACGTGCAGTTTCTTTAGCATACTAGTAGTTGCCGTGGTCCCTTGTGGGCTGTTGTGGCAGTCAATTAATCACTTGTCTTCGCTTATCTATGGGAACACTAGCAAACTTTCCATCGGTAAGCTATTGCAGCATGGCAGCACTAAATTGTTCTCTAGCGTCATGTGCAACCAAAAATCACGCACCTAACTAAGCTCTATACATCCATCTGAACATCCATACATACCTAATCTAATTCTTCTCCGTTCTCAAACTCTCCATTCCGTTGGAGAGTTCTTAAGTCCTTTTCACAAATTCTAGCTTCTGAACTCCAATCAGAACCTTTATCAAATTTCCCCTTTGAACACACAGATGTCGCTACGTGTCTCAAAATTGAGAAAAGCAATCCTACCACTCTCCCGAACACATCTGATCACAGAAATAACGAAAACACAGGGAAATCCCATGAAAAATCGCACACACATGTGCTCCAGTCGCTGTCCGAGATTGCAACACTTGTAATCATCGGCAAACCTCGACCGCAGCTAACTTCCGAATCAGGTATTCCCCGCAATCCCTGGACAGTGCGGTTAATCTGCGATAAGCACATCTAAACACATTAGGCGCGTGAGAAACTCTTCACCTCTCACCGGCCGGACTTAGGTCCGTTTGCGGTCGCTCAGCAATCACTTTCAAAATTGCCCGCAAAGAATTCAGAGACTCGCTGCATCCATGCACCTCGCGTCTATTTATTTTTCAGCTAATCCCCGCAAATTTTGCATGTTTTCCCTCAAATCTTCAGCAAACAACTGCTCGCCTTGAAATTTATTGTCCTGCCCGAAACGCGCAATGGACGGCCACTTTTTTACAGATGACCTTAAAAAATTAACCTTAAAAAACAAACCGCCATAAAAAGCGATCACGGTTAACTTCTTTATGGCACTACCCTCGCCGCATAAGGGTTGCATAAGCCGATTAGCTGAGTTGACTCGTTAAAAAACTGACATCCGCTACCTGGCGCGGTGCGCGGTGACAATCGGAAGATACAACATTGTTTGCGAGTTAACTGCTTGAGACGATTTCCTTTTCTCTCGCGAATCGCTTCATAAAAAAGCAGAACAAACAAAGGAACTGCCCCGGGTCGTAGGTAAAAAATCGCCTTTGAATTGGTTTAGTGGGGGAGAGTGACGCGTATTTTAGGGAAATTTTTTTGCGCATTCCGGGAAGACTGTAAAAAACGATCGCTGTGGCAATTGACGTCGAAAGTGAGGTTAATTGAGGTGGAAGTGATTTTGTTTCCTTCGAATGTTTTTGGGACTGTGCTGAGGTGGAAGCGGATTTATGCAACGTTGAGTGATAAGTGAGGTGGGAAGAGACGTGATTTGCGCGTCAGACATCTGGGGAAGGTGCTCATGAAGGGATGTGAATTTGAATTTGGCTTAAGGACGTTGGTAGGAATGTTTTAGTTGTCGATGCTTACATGAGGGGTTTTTCGACTTGCGGTAGCATTCTGACGCACAAATTGTTTATTTCGAAAATTGGTCACCATGGGTCAAAGCGATTATCATGTCAGTTGTGTATAAAAAATTCGAAAAGGGTTGAAATTGGAGTCTACGGGATACCACTCACTGTATAGGCTTTCCCTCTATAGAATGCAGAGGCGGACGCGATTGATGGAGAACGTGGCCCACAATTGATGCCAACGCTGCCTAGAGTAGATCTTTTGCATAGACTCTCTAAAAAATACAATGTACATCAACTGACTCGCGCGTTCAGTGAGACGAGAGTTTTAGAAAATGCCAATCGAGCTGTCTCCCAAGAAAAAGGAAATTTATTCTTCAAGACACTATGGCGCAAGAGTTGTCGTGAAATGCATGAAAATCGCCAAACGAGCGTCGTTTAGGTGTGAACTGATGGACTGATATTGTTGTGAGAACAGATGACAGCGTTCTTCGCGGCGCGTTAGACAAGGTACTCTAGAAGTCACTTCAGCAAAATTTGGAAACGTGGATAAGAAACTATTAAAGCCGTCCGTGGTATAGCTTGGAACCGCAAACACATGGCAAGAATACACTTTCTTCAAACAAATAACGGTGTTGTAGCCAATATTCAGAGCTTGCTCCTACGCTCAATCTCCAACCGATACAACAAGAAATAGAAGTGCAACGAATTGGAAAAGTGGAAGAGTTGGCGCTAGAGCTATGACACAGTGACTGTGTATAAAAATTCCAAATAAAGAATTACACTGTAATCACGCTCCACGATTTTTAGTGACCATAGCCCGACATCATCTTTTAGTGTTTTCTTTCATATTTCCTAGAAGGACGTATGATACCAGCTTAATCAGATAACATTGACTTGATTTGATGAACCCAGAGAGACGTCAATGAGATGTTTACTGTCATTGAAACGAAAGCAGCTAAAATGGGTCTGGCAGTAAACGAGGACAAAACAAAGTGAACCCTGTTAACATGGAAGGAAACACAACATCTCGGACAGAATGTCAAAATGGGTAGCAAAACTTTGAGGTAGTCAAGGACTTTGTCTAAATCGTCTACATTGTCTACAATTGGATGGAAATCAGACGGAGGACCATTCTTGTCAACCGTTCTTCTTTGGGTAAAAGAGGCAAATTAGCCTTGAATGGTCTTTGAGCGATATCCTGATTATTAGTACAGAACTTGGACGTCATAATTAGGAAGCAATGAGGAGCTTCAGAGAAAATTTCTACTTGCAATTGTTTCTACCGTGTTGATGGAATCTGGAGGAAATGATATGGTGACGAACTCTACAGGTCCTACGGCAACTTCCGATTAGGCGAGCATCAATGGATACCATGCTTAAGGAGGCTTAGTCATGTAGACGATATAGATAAGACTGTTTCCGCCTAAAGAGTCTTTAACTCCAAGCAGGGGACGAACTCTTTAAAAATGACACACAAGAGTGCAGAGAATGCTCAACCAACTTGGGACATGAAATTGAAGGCTGCGGGCAAAAAATTGTGCCAATTCGGGAAGCATGTTGTTGAGGCCCAGACCCACCCGGACCCTAGCGACACTCGAGAAAGAAGGATACGGGGTTGTGGTGAGCCAAGTTGGCTCGAGGGTTGAGAAGACAAAAGTCTTCGCTAAACAAAGTACCAATTGGCTTATTAAAGTTTTTGTTTGGTGACATATTTTCTCTGTGCTTGTGGATTTTGTATTAGCTGACTGCTGCGAATAGTGAACGGTCGTAGAGTTATAGTCAGAAGAAAATCTTGAAGTTTTGAAAATATCATGCAAGGAAAACTGAAGTAGTTTCGGGGAATGAAATTTGATTAATGAAAATTATCGCTCTGGTTCTCTAACACCCCGAAGCGCTACAAATGTTGAAAAATTTCGCAAAAAAATAGACTAGGCGATTGATGGCGAACTCGTGAGCTTAATTCAGTTTGAAAATAAAATGAATCCATCACGCAACTTTGGCTGTGTCAGTTTTGTTCATTTACTTGGGCCCTCCTACTCCTGTGAGACTTTCTTTAATATCATTGAGGAGAGACACAAAATGAATCCGTTTTGGCGACATTACTGATGTGAACGAAACAGAACGATGGAAAGCGCTGTTTAACACCAAAGAAGACGAACTTTCAAAAAATGTGCGTAGGAATGGTATAAAGGCATGGACAAATGTGAAGTATGAAAGCGTTGAAGTTCAATTATAATGCAGTACTCAAACAAGTGTAAGCAAGCTAACTCCCATATTAAATTGTTTCCAAAATGCATCCCTTTGTAATTCGTTGTGGCGTAGTGGGTAAGTGCGTGGACCCACACGCAGAAGGTGTAGGTTCGATTCCCAGGACGGTATACCTCACTTTTTCCGAAGGGTATCAATTGTCTATAAAAAAGTTTCTCAAATATCTCTGTTCCTAGTCGGCAAAACACTGTGGATCCCTTCTAGTCGTGAGGGAACAGTAGCACTCCTAACACGAGAAGTTGTTATAGAAAATGTACAGTCCCTTATGGGCTGCAGAGCCACTCAATTACTATTCCTATCCTTTTGCAATTCATTTGTGTAACAAATTATCTCATTTTCTTTTTTATCCAGAAAATAAACCTGGATAACCTTAACCGATTTTGTAGTCCTGCTTCACCTGTTTTCCACTTCAGTGTCGTCGTGAGTTAGCGCGTTCGTTGATTTTTGGCAACATAGGGCTATTGGAGCACAGAATAGGGGTGGATGAAAAGAAAACAGTTCATTGTAGACATTAGCTTTCAATGTAAACTAATTGATGTTAACATACCTATTTCCCATACCCAAATCAACAATGGCCAAGTAGGAGGAACTTCAAACAATCTTTCTAAAGTTGCATATGAGCAACGAGTTTGGTATCGGAGAGGGTGGGTCATATTGCCCCCTTGGCAACCTTGCTTGTTATCCACTCATGGGATTTGGGGTGAGTCTTACAGATGTTTTTCATCTTTATTTCGATTTTCATAATATGAGGACGTTATCCCTTGAGGATTTTGTTCTTGGGTACTACATGTATTTCGATCGCTTCTAGTTATCTGGCAACAGATTGTACCAAACTGTTGCCTTGATAAAATAATTCCTATACTATGTGCTTAGATTTGTTTCTGCCATGAAAATAGGAGTGAATGAAGGAGACAGATAAAAAGATCTTGGATTGGTGGAGAATATTTGTCAGATAAGCCAAAAACTGATAGAAGTCATGTTAAATTGTACCGCATAACTTGAATTTCTAGTTTTTTTTTAGTGAAATCCATGATGTCCTAGCCATTACCTCTCCTCATGAAGTACCCTTTGATATTTCCATTCAGAATTATCTACCAAATACGCTTCACGCAAATTTTGGAATAAATTCTAATCACCACTTCCATATACACTCGGCATTACCAGCACCACTAGAGGCAAAAATGTTATTGCTTTAAGTGAATCGGTTTATCGTATAATGCATTGAACTCCATTATTCTTTCACCTCGTGGCATTCCTGCAGAGCGACGTGTCTTATTCTCCACTTATTCCTCAACAGTTTTTCAACTAAAAACTCGACCAATTGATTTTGTTTCCATTGTTCGTTCGTGCACCAGTTTCTGAACATGCAGTGTTTGGCATTTATTAGGGTCACTGTTCAATGGTCATAATAGAACATAGTCTGCCAAAGGACAACCGCCATGACCGCAAGAAGTCATCATCAGAGAAAGAGGCGTGACTGCCCAACTATCGGAAGCCACTTCAAAACAAATATTTGCTTTTATTGCGTGGTTTTTTAACAATGTACATCTGATTTGCATTTCAGGTAACATTTGGCTATCCGGTGCGGACTTCGAGTAGATGATTATTTTCTGGTGGCAGGACTGACGATTGACAGTTTCTTAGTTTGCTTAACTCATTCACAGAGAGTGGAATTTAGGCGAACATAAATATACTGGATCAATGATTCCTTTTTGGGGCAATGAGTACCATCAGTAGGGTAAAGTTTGAAGAATATGAAGCAAATTGTTAGACGATAGGCGGTCGCCTTGGCGTAGTGGGTCAAAGCGTAAGATCACATGATCTCACATTTTTCACGGCACCACCTCTTTCGGAATGCTGACAATTTTTAAAGGGTTCTAGTTTGTCATTTAAAACGCTACTCCAACGGGGACATAATATTAATAATAATTGAGTGACACTATACCGACCTCAAAGGACAAGTGCCTAGCTTCTACTCTACTACTTGCGTGCTGTCGTGCTTGCTACTGTTCTCTCACAAGTAGGAGGGACCCACCGTTTTTTGCCTATTCCGAACGACGAGATTTTTGAGAAGCTTTTCGTGGACAATACTCTTTGGGTGGTGTCAACGACTCGAAAGAGGTGGTGTCGTGAAGAAATGCGAGGTGTCCAGTCCAGGAATCGAACCTAGTCTTTCTGCGTGGCTGCGACGCACTTACCACTACGCCACGGTGGAGGATAGCAATTCTCCTTCAAACTTGAATTAACATCGCTTTATATGACTACAAAGCATATGAAAATAGTTGATGCCATAGGTTGTTCACTGATTGACGCGATGGATAACTTTCACTACTACTTATGTGACGAAAAAGTAGTTCTGCACTTTAAGGATCCCCTATTGTTGGGATTCAAACAGATTTAAAATTTTATATGCAACAATTGACCCTCATCCATGCCTAGAATTGTATATTGTGTACACTCGTTAAATTTATTCAAAATGTGGAAAATTACGTTTAGCACATTGGTACAGTAGATTAGCTGTCGCTGTTCACAGAACAAGTATAACTGATGCCATGTAGATCAATTTTCTTCACCTGCATACCACTCTAGAAACTGATAAACTCTGACAATTTTTTATTCAAATGCTTCAAGCAGATATGATTGAAGATCACGTAACTCAGCAAATTTTACCAAAATACCTTAACCATCCTTCCTTTTTGCAATGCTCATTTCTTCCACGGAATACCTTTAATTCATTACAGGAACATTTTGACGGTCTCGCTCACCATCTACCTGCCCTGTCGTGTTCTGTTTTTTATTTGCCTTCCTGACGGTGTCATAAAAAAAAGTTAATCCTTTGTAGAGCATGAAAGTGTTCTGAACTGAGCCTCAAGTAGTGGCAGGCAGGGTGTCTTTATGTTGGATCGATGTAGGATCTGTCGGCATTTCCACACGATGACCCTTTGTCAATTATATTTATTTAGCAATACACGTTTCATACGTGTACTTTTCTTTTACAGTTCTGACTTAGACCTTGAACGAGTAAAAACATATTTTGCTGTTTGAGTAATTTTCCTTCGGAGTGTCATTTGCGGGGTGGTGTTAAAAAATACGAAATAATAGATTATAAAAAAATAATATAAGGAATCGTTGCGATTTTTTAAACGGTTTAAATAAACAAATCAAATTAACCTTTAAATAAAGGAAATTTGGGTTATACACACTTTATTTCTTGCAAGACCCCATGTTGAATTTGTCGTATACAAAAAAAAAAATAATAAAAAAGAAAAATATAGAAATCTGAAACAAAGTTGACAAATAACATAAATAATTTATTTCAGTACAATGCATAAGAAATTCAAAATTTAAAATATACTGAATTCCAGGATACAGCATTTTCCCATATTTTTGACAAAGAATTAATGCCTCGTCGATTAATCGGCTATATACGAATCTATCGATTCTATCATAATTTGAGACACTCAGTCCGAGTTTCATTTAGTAAGACAAATGGTACTCGCCCGACGTGAAATCTGGTCTTGTCGGTTAGAGGGGTAAAACGTCAGATTTTAAATTCTCACAGTAAGTGTTGAATGGCTTAGCGGCATGTGGGGTATCAACTCATGTTTCCTCTACCATTCAGCTTGTTGCACAAAATATCGTCAACAGACCTTCATTCGCGTGGATCAGACCAAATTACACCATCTGTAGCTTGTCCCACCAAATGCAAAACATAACCATCTGCATCGTAAAGAATCGGCGCCGCTATCGACCATTAGGAATGTTCGCGGGATCCGTACGATAGTCAACCCTTTCGCAGTCTTTTGGATCATCGAGAAGGAAGCGACAAGCCAATGAGGCTTGTCGGTTCTTCGCAGACTAGCACAGACGTCTTGGGCAGAACATCAGGCGGCTATAATGTCGAAAAAAACGAAAAACTTTGTCTACCAATGCTCCGAAGTTAACGCAACAGATGACATCACCTCGGAAATGAAACGAAGGGTGACACATGTCAAGCGATATGAGTCTGACCTTGGAAAGCCACTTAGGACTAAAGGTCTCTCTCTCGAAGAACCAAGATTTCGGTGAAAAAGTCCTTAAAAGTCTTCGTCCTCCTGTATGGCGCAGAGGCATGGACAACAATTAAATTGGATGAGGAGATTCTTGGTTCCTTTTGATCATCTTTGGCCCGGCATGTACTGATGGTGACCAGAATAGAAGACTCTGGGACGTACTGTATGGAAAGCGTCATCGATTTCGTGAAACCAGTTCGAGTCTTTCCTCGTAGATGGCTAGTTCATAAAAAATTTCAACTCCAACAAGTGTCAATGAAATGAAAGAAGGCCACACGTTCAGTTGTGCACACAGCTGAAAAGAGACCGCAGAATGCTGATACTTGCGAAGCTCAAAGCAAAGATCGGGCTGTATGGAAAGCCATTTTAGCTGATCCCAGGTATCTACACCACGCTGCCAAAAAAAGTCGAAACACTTTTCCTCAACGGTCACAACTCACAAGAGGGATAAAACTAAACTCATTTTTTTACCAATTTGTGGCACTCTAGGCATACAATGTGTTCAGGTGAGAAGTCCAACACGTTTCTGTGTCGACTACTAGACAACTTCACAATCCTAGCAGCAGCGTCAATCAGGCATCTTTGAATTTCCATACGTTGTAACTAGTAGCTCCCACTGGAGTTCTGAAACTTGTAATCCTTGCAACAACAGTCGGACAAGGAAAATTATATTTAAATTTTTTTTTATAAATGTAACAACGTCTTAGAAGTATGATTTTAATCCTTTGATATCCATAAGCAATTTAAAAAAATTCAGGACAGGACAAATGCAAGAGAACCTAACAGAAGCCTTAGCAGGCTTACAGCATTTAGTAATAATTAATGATTGAGTGGTACTACAGCCCACAGCGCTTAGCTTCTAAAACAACTACTCCTGTAGTGTGTGCAACAGGTTTCTCATGAATAGAAGGGACCTTCAGTTTTTTGCCGACTCCGAACGGCGAGATTTGACAAGCTTTTCATAGACAATTGATACTCTTCAAGTGTTCTCAGTAACTCGAAAGAGGTGGTGCCGTGAAAAAATGCAACGTGTCCGTTCGGGAATCGAAACTAGACCTTCTGCGTGTGGGTCAACGTACATACGCACTACTGCACGGCGACCACTGCTTACGGCATTTAGTTGAGAGTTAAATGTTGTCTTTGCATTTTCGAACTTCTCTCAATTTGAATGCATTCATTCAATTCATACAAACGTCACTTCAATAAATCGAAAAACTCATTTTTAGCTGACTCCAAATTTTTCCTATATTCTTTTTTTGCTTTTGAAAGTTCTAAAGTATATCGTACACTTGTAGTTTAAGATGAGACTCCAAAAATTAAGATGAGTGACATGAGCCATTGCATGAAACTAATAGTTAGATATCTGTGGAGGAATTATAAAAATTTATCTCACCCAAGACATGAAGAATTAAATAAAACCAACAAAAATTTTCAGCACAAATAAATCTTTATTTTAGAATGAAACTGTTTATCGATTCTTTATCGAAGATGAGCTCAGTGTATTTAAAAATAGAAAACAACAAAATTTTATATGAAAAAAATCGTCTTCCTCTTTATTTCTATTTTTAACAAAGAAACCCAAGAACAGGCTAAATCACATTCCAGTCTTCAAAACCTCAGTGACTTCTAGCAACTCATCGACATTTCAAATTTTATCTCTCCTCTCAAATCAATTTCACAGAAACAAACACGACAGAAAGCGTATTATTATTAATGATTTCATTGTTCGCAATTGAATTCACTTTTGAATACATTAACATCAAAATATTAATTTAAACAAGTCAATACAATGCAAATATCTCATCAATTATATTTTGTAACAAACAAACTGGTTATCTGCTCGATTCGTCTTTTATTTAAAGTTGGCGGACAAAACATAAATCCATCCCTGAAGTCATAGATTTTTGACACAGAAAAAATTAACAAAGAAGAACTAAGTAAAACAAAACTCCATGATGAAAATGTATTTCAATAAACCACACACCAACTGAGTGCGGTGCTTGATCCGAAACTCCATGCCTCTTTCCTATTCCATTTACTTCCTACATAATCAGAACCGACCTCCTCCCCACACGATCTGCTGGCCATATGTGTGTGCATGTACGCCGTAAACAACCGAAGATCAATGAAATCGTAACACCTATTCACACTAGTTGGAGACCACTGGGAATCATATAAATAACGTAATAAAGATAGAAGTACCGTTTATAGTTCGGTCGATGATGACTCCGCCCTCCTTTGCAGACAGACAGATTCGTTTTGTATTTACTCCAAGCCTCTCACTCCCTCTCGCGCTCTTTTCCCGCACTCGTTGTCGTTGTGAGACTCTCTTAAATTCACCGATAGTGATTTGCAGACGAAATGAAAGACACACCACACACAACATACAGGGAAAAAACAAGGTATCTCTATATACCTGAAGATCTCACCGGAGAGTCAGAGAAAAATACTTCTTGTATAGCATTGACATGAGCAACAAATCAGTCGTCCGCTGATAGTTGAAGCGAAAGATACACTTTACTTCTCCTAGGGGATTACTACAGTTTGTTGAAGTACAACAAATTTTGAAAAAAAAAATCCAAGAGATTTGTAGCTTGTGCCATATGAGTTCTGAAATTTTTTCTGACACATTTGTGAAGTGGTTATGAAGTTTATTAAGTGACACTCGATTTTCTTAAATCAGAAGAACTGATATCTTGAAACAGAAGAAAAAAAACTGAAAATTTCAAAGTTTTGTGCGTGACATACAGTGACACAGTGAACCAACGGATTACCATTCATCAAACATCGAAATAATCTTCTCCAGCAAATAAGGTAAGTAAAGTTGTCTCAAGCTAATCGATAACGAACCTGATTAGTCAGTTTGCGGTGGTGAAACGACGGTGACGACGAAATACGAAACAAAACAAAAGAGTTGGTGTGCGAACTTCTCTCATCCGGAATATGAGAATTTATTGAGAACGCATTCATATTTAATAATATTCGAATCGAGTGAATATATCACCTAATTTGAATAAGCAATTCTGAAAAAATTTCATATTCTGCGCCGCGAAACCCATTAAAAATGTCAAAAATCGGGAGGGAGTTGTAAAAAATTGCTTTGACGCTTCGCAGAAGAACGGGTATTACATAAATTTCGATCGAAACCTCTGACGCCCAACCGTGTTGTGCGAGCCCGAATTGTTTTGCATCATATAATTTTTTAACGGAAATTTTTTTTTATTGCCGTTGGTTGGATTTTTGGTTTCCTTGTACCTTTGGTACCTGAGGCAGCGACGGCCGTGTGTGTGCACGGGTGAGAGTTGAAAAGGCGCGCGACCGCGAATCCTCAATTGTACGATGACAATAATTTTTATTGCCGTGCAATTGTAATTAAGTCCGCGAGAATTATATTGCTAAACAGTACGCCCACTTTCTTTTGGAGTGAATACAAATTGCATCGCTAAACGAACCGCCTCTTACTCAGGTTTGCATAATATGAGCGTTTTCCCTTCCCGGGAACTCGGCAAAAAAAGAATATCCTGGCGACATTTGCAATGGTAAAAATAGGAGAACTCTGATCCTTGGGTTATCCTTAAGTGCCATCATATCTTGGGCCGTAAAAAAGAATTTCACCAAAAAAAATTGGCAATTTTGCAATTTTTACCGATTTCCTAGAAGGTTTTGTTGCGAATTCGTGTGTTTGCCGTCGTAAAAAAGTCACCAGTGATTGATATACGATACTTTTCTGAGAACTTGTGATTTTACCGATGTCTAATAGAAGTATTCCTTTTTTGTGTTTTTTTGCAGATGAATCAAACGTGCAAGGTTTGTGGCGAACCCGCCGCCGGTTTTCATTTCGGAGCATTCACATGTGAGGGCTGCAAGGTAAGCATCATCACTCCCACCACGCATTAGCCGCCCATCCCTAACCCCCCTTCAACCCTTAGACCACATCATCTAACGTGCTTTTGTTTCCCCTCTTCTCGTTGCAGTCGTTCTTTGGCAGGTCATACAACAACCTCTCGTCAATCAGCGAGTGCAAGAATCATGGCAAATGCGTCATCGACAAGAAGAACCGCACCACATGCAAAGCGTGCCGCTTGCGCAAGTGCTATACTGTTGGCATGTCCAAAGGGGGTTCTCGTTATGGACGCCGCTCAAATTGGTTCAAAATTCACTGCCTTTTGCAAGAGCAACAGCAACAGGCTGCAGAAGCCGCCGGCAAAGCAGGACACGCCTTCGGTGGTGACATGAACGCAGCCGCGGCTGCCGTCGCCGCTGCACAGGCTCCATCGCTCGCCTCACACATGGGTATGCTAGGTTACCCCGGCTATCTGCCCGAGATGATGGCGAACCCAGATGCGTTCAAGAGCTCGTTCCATAATCAGTTTTTGTCCCGTCACCCCGATGCCGCGATAGCCGCTGCTGCCGCCGCCGACTATCACCAGCACCAACACCAACAACTCCAGCACCAGCAGTCGTCCTCGGCATCCGCATCAGCAGCTGCCGCCGCAATACCGTTCTTTATGATGAACTCATTGCCTATCTCGTCGCGTTCTGCATTCCAATTGCCGCCCCATCTGCTCTTCGCCGGCGCTGGCGGCCCGCCTGGCTACCACACCTCCGACGCATACCATCGCGCTGATGAGATGTTCAAGCACCGCCAGTCAGTGGACTCCTTGTCCGATGGCTCCAACCGCTGGAACGAGAGCTGCAGTCCCGAAGCCAGAACCGATGAGATGACCAGTCCTGCTGCTAGATGCTCACCAAAATCCGCAACCACCGAGGAAGTCCGCGAAAGTACTCCACCACGTTCCCACTCTCAGTCGCCAGCACAGATGAGCCGCGCCTCCCCAGAAGTCAACGAAAGGCACTCGCCCATCGATGCCGGATCTCCCATTCCCCCACCGCGCCCTGTCGCCGTATCGCCAGCTCGCTCCCATGACCTGCACACGCCCTATCAGTCACGAGAGGACGAAGAAGCCAGCTTCCACCACAAGGCCCAATCCGAATCACCGCTCTCTGTCTGCTCTGTTGTTGAACAGGAACAGGACGGTCCCATGGACCTCAGCATGAAAACCCAAAGCAGTCGGTCAGTTTCCCGTACCACCACCACCTCGGCCGAGTCGCTCGCCACCGACCACCAAAGTTCGATCTCCGGCGGAGAGAGTGACATCCAGAGCGAATCCAGCGAGGAGGAGATTCGCCTCGCCCAGGTCGTGGCCCGACGAAAATTCTACCACTTGAGCGAGAACGAGTCGGATGCCTCGTCCGACGCTGCCGAGAGCCTCAAGCGACAGAAGCTGGACGAGCAGGCGTACAACTACGGCACATCCGGCGGAAATATGAACTCCACCAGCCTACGCGGCATATTCGTCTGCGTCTAAGCTGTGCAGCGGCCCGTACGCCCCCTCCCCGGGGACCTGTAAATATCTAGAATTTTTTAAAAGTTCGTGCTTGTGTCTGTACATAGTCGATTCGCATTGGAATTTGCTTCGTCTCTCCGTCTTTGTTAAGTTTTAGAGCGTGCTAAGTGCTAAGTTAAGTTGTCAATTGAGTAGAAATAAAGTTAAGATAAGATGTGAAATTTAATTGAAATGCTGTTTCATTTGGATTGTGGGCTATGTGGCGGTTTTCCGTCGGCATTTTCTTCCGATGGAGTCGGCGTGCTGAGATGAATGATTTTTTTAATGGTCTGCTTATTTGTTGGGGAATGTGGGGAATTCCTTAGAGGAAGATGAAGTTTAAGAGGTGAAGACACTTATGATGGGCACGAAGGACATCGATCTTGAGTACCGAAAGGAAATTTTTTCATTTTTGTAGAATCCCTTACAATGTCAGAATTTATTCAGAATGCAATGGACTTGAAGTCGCGACACGTAATGTTCTATAAAGGCCACAGTTTCATTGAAGGCAAATGCTTTACTGTAGAATTGAGTACGATTTAACTAAAGATATGAATCTGAAGACTCAGATTCTCTTATGCTTCCCGTCTTTTCTGGAATTATTTGGAACGTCCTGTGGCAACAAGTGATGTCGACTGGCTGATCAAATCAGAAAATCAACGAATGACGGAAGTATCAGCACGCCACGCTTGTTGTATGGAAGGATGTAAGAACCGTGAGTTTTATAGCACAGTTAAAAAGCGATTAAACGCAATAAGAAATTTGATCCCATGAATGCTATCAAGGAAGTCCGAAAGTTTTCCGAGGATATGTCCTCCAGGTGTACCAGTGGTTGATAGACGAAGAGAATCATCCACATCATCGTCTGCAAATCTGGTCGATTACACCCCCACGACATGTCTACAATTTGTTGAGTTAAAACTGCGATACATTCCTCAGAATTACAGACAAGAACTACGCTACTCTCATGTGCATTAATCGAACGAAGTTAACTTAGGCTGCACTTGACGGTTATCTTGTCTTCCCTATGGTCTGGCTTCGACTTGGAAATTGTTCATAACCTGTCACCCAGCACAAGGCAAGAGAATGTTGAGTAGCTCAAACAGCACAGCTAAGGATGTGTTAAAATCAATGACAGTTCTAAAATTTTTTGTGATTGCGTGACATGCGTTGGGAATGCAAACAAGTTTTGAATTTGTTTTTAGTGAGCGACAGGACTTTAATGACTTGGGCTTGGAAATCCATCTAGTGATGGGTATGTCCGAAGATTAGACTGAAATTGTTGTTTTTGAGGGAAAACTCCTATTTCCACGCGTTGGACAGTAAGATAGCTCTTCAACGTCATTCAACTTTCATTCACTTGCGGTGGCATGTCAAATGATGAATTTACGAGAGCATCGGTCATAATCTCTTACCCAAACTGAAGAGTGAATTGAAGGACGTGTTGCACTCTTCTAATCGGAAAATTCAAAATGCAGAATTTTCTTTAGTCGCGTCCGTGATGCCACAAGTCATACAGAATATCAGAAGTATCGCCACTATTGCGATCAAATTTCAAGTGCAAGTGGGAAGAAGCTCAAGGAGCGAGAGCAAAGCAAGACGTCATCCTGCTCACTAATAAGTCTGCAATCACAAGTATGTGGTTGACGTGGCGTAGTGAGTAAGTGCGTGGACCGTAGGTTCGATTCTCGGACGGCACACCTCGCATTTTCCAAGGCACCATCTCTTTCGGGTTGCTGACAACACTAGAAGCTAGGGTCTGGTCCCTTGTGGGCTGCAGTGCCACTCAATAATTATAATTCCTAGTCACAAGTCACAAACTAGAAGTTGGACGTTCAAGGTTTTCTAATAAAAAAAACCTAAACTGTCTTTTTTTCTCCTTCTCCCATTTTTAAAGAACTCTTAGCTCTGGTCCTATAGCTTCCTTAAATATTTTTTTGTATGATAACCTTTTTGAATTCGAATAATGGAATTTACATACATGGACTTTGAATATGTTTTCAAGAACAAATGAGGCTCAAACTGTGACCATTTGCATTTTACTTATTCGAAAGGATTGAATTAACAGCACCGTATAATTGCTGCCACAAAGCGTGGAAACTAGTCAAAAAATTAGCAGTAGGTTGCATCCAGTTGGTAATAGTAGCTTGCCATTTACGTCAGAATAAGTAGAATCAAAGATATGCTATACTTAATTAAATTTTTAAAGTCGGGTTTAGAACTAATTTCTATGCATTCACTTATTATTTGAAATATTTTATTTTTGTGGGATTGGTTTCTATGTTTTGTCAAGTTGTAAGGCTGGCCGAAGTTTGGCCTTTGTTTCCCTTTCTCTATAATATTACTGGTAAGCCTCAACATTCGGCAAATACTTGGGGACTCATTTTTCTCCTTTCCCTTGAAATACAATGAAAGGACGAGACAAAGTCTACGCTAAAAGAGAAAGTAGTGAAAAAGGAATGAAGTCATACATCAGTCCGGATGACTTTTGAGTGAGTTGGGATTTTCAGAGTTTTTTGAAGATTGAGGGTGACATGATGCTAATGTGAAGTAATCCAAGCAAACATTTGAATGAGGTTCTACTTCGTAATTAATTGGAAGGTTTGGCCTCATTATTTAAGCCATTAGTTATGAAAAAAAAATGCGTTTGTTTAATTTGTGATATCTTAAATGCTAGACTTGTGGTTATCCCGATCTGGAAAATGTGTGCCTTCAATCATAGACGGAATTTGATTTAAAGTTTATCTGTTGATTTGCTCAACTATTTCCCGTGTTATTGTGAACATTTTCTCATTTGCTCGACATCCAACATTGCACCACAGCCCAGAAGGGACTCTGTTCTCTCACAAGTTGCAGTTCTTTGCCGACTCCAAACGGCAAGATTTAAGAAGCTTGGTATGAATAAGGTGGTCATACAATATGCTGAAATAGAACAACGAGGACCCGATTTTGAAAAACCAATTTTGTTGCTGAAGTTAAAGTTGACTCTTTGGTTGACAAATCACTGAAAATGTCTATGAGATCTTGGGAAAAAAAACACCATTGGCACATAAGCTCCATGCAATTTTGAAGGGGTCTAAGAATTTATCGTCAAACCTGAATTCCCGAAGGAGCTCAATGTTTGGTTACCACATAACCAAGAAATGAGAAGTTAAGGCGACTGAATTTCCAAAAGCCACTCACTGCTTAAATAATATTTAAAGCTCATAGCAAAAAAATGACCGTCACTTCCATCTTTTTTCAAAGAATCGTGTATCCCAAACACCAGTGCCAGTAAAAGCGGTGCTAACTTATATATAAAATTAGTTGTCCAAGACAGTAAACTGCATGAAGATGCTTCATTCCATACCGATTGCAGTCGTCAGTTTTTTGTTTGAATCCCATTATTCTTGAGTACGTTCTACATTTGGAAGCGTGAGCTTTGTCAATTCAAACTACTCTCCAAGCTCGTCCTGTTTTGCCGTGAGATCTGTTCCGCATTTCTGACAACTTCTAACAAAATACTAACATATGTATATGAAATAAAAAATGTGACAAGAGGATTTCGCTTTTCTTTCTTCACCACTTCCAACTCATTGTCTAATACCTACGAATCACTTAATTGTAGAAATAAGTAAAACATTTGCAAATACAACCAGGCTACAGTGGTGCGGCAGGTTTTCTTCGAAAGGACTGGGAATAAAAAACAACGCTGCATGCGTCTTTCTAAATGGAAAAGCTTATATCACAGCAAACTGTTCTCCTTACAAAGTTTACTCTTCTCTCAAGCTAAAAGCAAGTTATCCATCCTACAAAAAATATTGAAGCCTTCTCTTTAAGTCAATTCGCTCAAAAAAGTCTTTGATTCATTCGCTGGGCGGCAAATGCAACCATCCTCTTGAAAGTGTCCAGGTCTCTATCCTTAATTTCAGGTCACAAAAAGTCCGTCATAATCTCGCGATAGCGAACATCATTCACGATAACTGCTTGGCCGATCTCATTGCTTGAAGAAGTAAAGCCTGATGACGATGTCAGTCCATAAACAGCACCAAATAGTCGCTCCTTGTGGCTTTTCAACAATCACTCGTGGATTCCTATTTGCCCAAAGTGTAAACATTAAAATTGTTACCAGTGACAAACTGACTTTGTTTGGATATAGACATGTTTGAGCCCCAAATTTACACAAAGCATCACCTCCCTGACTTAGCTTACTCATATCCTCTACAAAACAATCATTCGGTTAATACTCGATGTAAGTTCCTCAAAAGCCAATGACATATATTTAATTTGAGTTGTTTATTTTCGATCTGCTTGTGCGCACTTAACATTAGTCTAAGTGTTCAATAATTTCGGCTAACTAATCCAATCAAAGTCAAAGATAAAGCCAAACAGACTCCTCCTTGCTTCAAATTCAACAACTTCTCGAGCTGCTAAACAGTAAATTATCACACTGCTGCATTCGCATTCGTCACATTCGACAAAAATTAAGTCTCTCGTCACGACACTTGAACGACAAGCTTATTAGTATCAAATTTGATTCCTGTTCTGATCTAATCCCATGACTAAGTAACGTAAATGCTGTCTAATCAATGATACAAGCGATGTGTAAGCCACGAAGGGCGAAGATTTATTGACACACTCAAAGTGGTGTGCTGAACAAACTGCGCAAAAAATAGAAACAAAACAACTGCAAGTACATAAAACCTCAAGTGTTTCGGTGATGAAAATCAAAAGAGTTGACGTGCGAACTCGATCACCGACTTACTAAACAGTAACTAAGCAATTAACAACTGACACTTTGTGTTGGTCAATTTTTGTGAGGAGGCTCAGACGTAAGATGTGAGTGAAAGAGTTTGCGAGAGACGTGTGTGTGTTGCCGACGGGAAGACGACAAGTGATGTAAGTTGGAAGGGAAGTGTTTGAGAGTTTGTTGAATTTTCTCATTTGCCGCGGGTTTTAGGCGGATACAAAGTTTACTTCAAGTGCACATATTTAATTTTCGTGCTTAGAATGTGACGACAGCAGACAGCGAGTCTCCGGTTATTTATTACCGGCGGCAGGCTACCTCTAAATCGAAGCAGAATTGGGGCCAAGACTGGCTGAATTGGCAATTTCACATCAGTCAGGTATGTCACTCAGGAGCTGCAAGTGAATCCTATTTGAAAAAATCGAAGAATCCAATCAAGGTGCTAATCAATCGCATTAAGCTCGCTTAAGCCTCGATCGACTTTTCTCCGATCACCTGCAGCCAAAGGCAGAAGAATAATAAAAATCGTGCCCATCGACAGATCTTCACAGTGGTTGCTCCTCATCAATGTGAAATCCAAAGCAATTCCTCGCAATTACGTTCCACAATTCACCACCACAGCACAGTGCCAGAGAAAATCGATCCGCTGCTTAGCGTTGCAAATACACACACACACACACGCTGCAACGAGACAACAATTTAAGCGTTCAGCATGAAATCACTTAAAAATCATCTTCATCGTCGCATTTTAACTCTTGATTGCAGAAGTTCACAACCATCCATCTCAGCGGTGCTTGATCCATAACATTTGCAATAAAAGACCAAGTAGCAAGAGGCCACAAAGAAGTGCAACAGTGCATCGGGCTCCCGATGCAGATGCTGCTGCCCATGCTGGTGGCAGCACTGAATGTGCATCGATGTTACGCAAATAAAACGCTCTCTCTCCCGTGCGCCGTTCTTCCAATTCAATCTGCGCACACACCGAGAGTGAATGGATCTCCGCTGCAGCTCCGGCCCGAGTCGAGGGAACGGATTGCAATGCATCAAGTGCACGACCATGATTTCGTTATTTATCACGCATAAAAGTCGCACCAATAACTTCTGCTAAAGTGCCACGACGATGTCACATAACCCTCAGCCCGGCTGAGCAGCAAACGCTGCCTGGCGACTTAGAATGGATGCGCGAGCGCACACTTTAAGAAGCTAGCGAATGCACACTGCTGTCGTTTGGATGGGAGATCTCTGCTCTGCTGTGTGCGATGCGCTTCATTTAAATTTAAATTGTGTGATCGAGGGTTTCGCGCGCCACCAGTCCGGAATCGAATTCAAGACCCGTCTCGTGACAGATCAATGTCTGGGCTGAGGAGAGACTATACACCGGGCAGCCGTCGGTCGCACATATCTAATCTGAGCAGGAACCCTTCGGTTTCATGGCAATTTAATTAGCATCTGTAATCGGAGAGAGCCACTTAAGCGGCCGTCTGTCGATGGTGATGATGATCTGGTTGAATGCATTAGTGCTCAGTTAAGATATCGATTGTTTATCGACAGATCCATTCGAAATTAATTTTTCTCTGCCTCCCCCCCTCCCCGCCCATCGGCGTTCCCCCTCCCATCAAGCGGCAGAGTGGAACTATTAAACTATTGGAATGCAAAGGCACGGACATCGGCACGGGCATGGGCACGGGCACTGATGGTGATTGAGAGAGTTAAGTCGTTTCTGTGTGTGATGAGAAGCGGGCAGCTTCTGTGCGAATGCGTGTGTTCCGCATCTAATGAATCGAATCGCGTCAAAACCATGCGGGTGTTCAGGTGGAATTGCCCTTGCAAGTGATGCAGATCGCTTTTGCGGATGTGAAAGGATGGTGAACCACAATCCCCAGACTTCGATGGGAACCCCAAAACCGCCGCAAAATATCCCTGAAATGTCACCGGACAACAATGTATTTCAGTTTTCAAGAATCTGTCAATATCAGCGACAGTTTGTTGAGATAATGAATGGCGCGGCAATCGTTGGTTTATAGCTCAATAAATTTTACTGGTTTATTACCATAGTTGGGAGCTTAAACATCTTCGTCTCGGATATCGATGGAGAGCAGTTTTAATGAAATTATTGATTGACTACGTCTGTCGGAGGGAAAACAGACTCGAGCTCTAATTAGTAACGCGTCGATGCGATTGTGGGCCATTTTCGAATTTGTGTGGTCCGTCTGCTGTAGACGCCGAGGAAGGAAGTGTGTTTTTCGGAAGTGACTGTCTTTCAAGGTGAACATCAATTTTATTGAAGGACTTTGCTTACAATATGAAAATGGTGCTTTGTCGACGTCAATTGGAATGAGATTGTTTTTCGTTGCTTACACAGTAGTTTGAGGGAGCTGATGCTTTGTGTAAATGTGAAGCTCAAACATGTCAATACTCCACAGTCATCAGACTGTCACTGGTTACTATGTCAATTATGAAATTTTTACAATGTCTGCAAACAGTAATCCATGTGTGATTGTTAAAAAGCTACAAGAAGCCACTGTTTGGTGCTGTTTATGGACTGGCATCGTCATCAGGCGTTATTTCTTCAATCAATAAGGTCGGCCAAGCAGTTACCGTGAAGACTCTTCGCTGTCACAAGATTAGGACGGACTTTTTGTGACCTGAAATTAAGGATAGAGACGTGGACACGTCCCAAAGGATGATGATTGTAATTGACCGCCACGATCATGCGATTTGACACCGTTGACACCGTTTTTCCTTTTAAAGGATAAAGTGTACGTCACTAAGCCAAAGAACAAATCAAGGGGCTACGGATGTTGAATTTGGTTTTGCGTGATCATCTGCCTTACGGCATATATCTCGAAGTCAATTTTCCCACCAGTCGCCAATAAAAACAAGACTAGACGCCTCAGTTACTTAAGTACCAAATGAGATCAAACTTGAGGGACACTCACCCCACCTTGGTATGGAGCGAGGCCTTTCAAAACCCTCTGCCTCTCCGTAGGTCGTAGCACCCGGTTGAGAATACAACTCCACACTGAGCGGGGAAAGTCCCCAACCGCCTGGTCTGAACCAGTAGGCTGAACAACCTGATTCAGACCATTCAGCACGGCACACGAGCCTCGACTCTGCTCCGCGATATTGAGTTCTAAACCAAAGCCATTAAGATTCTCCCGCAAGGGGGGCTACCGCACGGTCAGGCTAAAACCGAAGTTCCAGAAGCTCCAGGACTTCCCGTGGCACCAGAACATAGCCTCTGGTCAAGCTGTCACTACCAGTCAGGTTACCTCAAAACCTGGCACTGGTAGCCACTATTCCGCTACCAAATGGATTTTGGCTCCATCAGTGATGCCTTGTGTAATAATTGTGCTGCGGATGTGATTTGGAATCAAGTGAT
The DNA here is from genome assembly GCA_944738645.1 of Eristalinus sepulchralis. Taxonomy (NCBI): domain Eukaryota; kingdom Metazoa; phylum Arthropoda; class Insecta; order Diptera; family Syrphidae; genus Eristalinus; species Eristalinus sepulchralis. Next base: position 9,202,362 of record OX122885.1, on the reverse strand, counting down.
TCATAAATCCGGTCACATAATCTGGAGGAGTTATAGATCGGTTATTAATGACATTGATCCACATTTCTGTATCGACCATGTCACTGAAAATATTGACCTTCAGATGGAGGTACACCACTGAAAGCCATGACGATCGTTTGGCTAATATTTGGTTTCACAAGTAGGGTCCGTTTGCCTCGTTTTAAACGTATAGCAGGGCTCACATCCCATAATCTCGTTCTCAGTCAACATCAGTTTTCGCGGTTGTCGTGCTTTCAAATCGTTGCTGCGATGTAGGATGGACTGTGCGGCTTGTGCTTCATTCGATTGAAGCCACTTGTCGGTATTGTCTACAATATCCTACTCAAACTGAGAGAAGTTGGTTTAATCAATCTTCCGACCTTGCTGTGGACGCTAATTATCTGCCCAGCATCGCCAAATGCATAGTATCCTCTTTCGGAACCTCATGTGGCTCGCTGCCGTCAAAAATTCTCTCAATTTGCAGGTTATCACGTTCAGCCACCCGGATATGGATGCAACGCTAACAATTATTTTCCATGACAATCAGGGTTCGGTTGCGACTGCTGTTACCAACGCCGTGAGTCGACACACACGCCTACGGTCCCAGGTTCGATTCATGATCTGTCCATCTATCGAGTCGTTGACAACACTCAACGAGCAGTAATTTGTAAATAAGAAACTTCTTAAAATTCACCGCTCGGGTCGCTCAACCAACTTGGAGTGTACAACTGGTGAAGGATTGAGGTGGCGAAAGAGGTCTTTTGGCTGAGGCCCAGGTCAACTCTTCTATGAAGCAGAAAAAGTCGATCAACATGGTCAAAGTGCCAGCAACAACTCCAGTTTTATTTTTTCAATTCGTTTCCAATTGTGCGCAGGATAGGGCTTGTTTCGACTTTAGAGTTCGCTATAAGGTCGTTGCCATTAAGGAGGCAGTCTCATCCCAGCAGAAAGATTTTGTCGCCCTTAATAATTTCCTAATGGAACTACTGGGCAGTTGCGAAGTACGTGGTTCTTTCCGCAGTTGTGACAGTTGAACGTCTTTGGGATTTTTCATTGACTGAGAGATTTTGACTGCTTTGGGCTCTGACAACAGTTTTGTTGTCTCTTCCTCGTTTCATATGGTCAGCATTATTTGATCTCCTAGCAAAGCTATCTATCTGTTCACCTTCACCATTATTTCCATTCAACCGAAGTCTGGGCAATAAACCGTCAATTCCCTCCATTTGTGTGATTCTGTCAAGTTTGTAGCCTTTCAATGGGATATTACTTTTGGGAATACAACATGTCACAGAAGCTGCCGCTGATGTGCTGGATTTCACGCCACCACCCAGAAGGAACCCATAGTGTGACGAGGAGTGCAGGCAGTCACATGCAGCTAAACTGGAGGCCAACAAGGCAACGCTGCTCTACGAGCTCTACGAACAGAGAACAAGGGAAGAGAACCGACTTCTCAGAGGGAAAAGGCGAGAGCATAAGAAGCGCGCAGTCGAAGAGATGGTGCTATGGCAGGAATGAAGTCTGAAAGTTTAACCGAAAAGTGAAGCAGCTATCGTGTAGAGATAGCTCGGACCGAAGCGTGCCGGGGCCAAAATGGACAACTGGATGTAGAGTCGCAAGCGATCCTGAGAATCTGGAAAGATCATTTCTGCAGACTTTTGAACGCCGATGACGGCCGGCCCCGATTCCGCTGTTAGGCAGAAGGTTCCCCTCAGTTTGGAGGATGATAGACAAGAATTCCGTCCCCCCGACTCAGACGAGGTCAAGATAGCAATATCGCGACTGATGTAGAACAAAGCTGCTGGAGATGACCTGGTTAGGGGCATGCAATAGCACATGATCGGACAACGCTTAAGATGACTAGGCCAAGTAGAGCTTATAGACACCACTGCTCCGTCCCGAAAAGTCTTCAAATCCGAGCCATTGGGATAATGCAAGAGAGGAAAGCCTAAGTTGAGATGGCGTAGACAAGTGAAGAAGGACCTCAAACATGAGAGATCTTTATACCTAGAGGGGCATGTTGGCCGTTGCCCAGGTCTACTGTAGCGCCAGTAAAAGAAAAAGAAGAAGAATACGACAAGTTTGAAATTTGGATTTTGTCTGATCTACGTCGCGCCCGCCAGTAGACAAAAAGATTTGACAAGAGTTGTATTTCTGGAGTGCAGTGAATCTAACTGCAGACATGAATGTCCGCGTTCTAAACGTTTCGTGATTTCTCGGTCACTCTGGTCGAATCTTCAAAATATTTAGACTGATGATCCTATAATCTGCCTTCTCGCGCTAAGTCCCTGTCGCCTTCTACGATTTTAGATAACGTGGGCAGTTGCAATGATATTCCCACATTAAACGTGTAACACTCCTCAATATTACACGGATTTCGTTACTAGATGGTATAGTGGAATGGTGGACACTTGACGTTTATTATCTTGATGACGACGTTTGACAAATGTCTTGGGGTGTGTGCACTTTACTTTAGGACCACTGTCAGACCCTTAAGTTAATGTGAACACAAGTCTTAAAAATGTTAAGCCTTCCGCAACATCAAAGACTTGCGCTCGCCTTCAATTTAAGGCTGTGATCAATAAAACCCTACGATGACAGCACAAGTCCCGCAAGGTCTCCTCAGCATTAACTTGTCATCGCACTCCTCCAAAAAAATCAAAACCAAAAAATAAACTTTGATGACTCTCATCAAGCAAGCGCTAATGAGCAATTAAAATGTTAACAAGATCTTTTAGCCGAATTATGCAAAGTCATCAGAAAATTTTATAGCCTCCTCCTTACGTCCTATCAGCTTACTGAATCTCAGACAAATATCTAGGCGCCACATTTCCACCGGCACAGTCAGTCCCACATGGACTGAGCCAAAACGGCATGCAAAAAAAAACAGCAAAAAAAATCAATCGGTGATCAAAGAGAATTCATTAGACATTCTGCGCATTCACCCTCCCGCTACCCTGCGCACCACGGTGCGATTCAGTTTAAGGCGCCGCCCGCAAATTAAGGTCTGCCAAACATTAAAGGAGCTCTCCCCAGTTTCACCATACGCCACCCCAGGCCAAGCGACAGGCGGTTTAGTATTCCCCCGGGCCATCAGCACCGAGGCACGAAATCGTCTCGTCCCTATCGAAAAGACCAAATGACGAACGGAAATCATAAAATTGTCCTCCATATCGACGATTGTCAAATCGAAACAATGATGGCGCAGAGAGAGGTAAAGAAAAATAATGAATTACCACTAGATATCACACCCAAGATACACTCAGCCCCGCAGTCAGCGCGATAAGCGACGCAACGCGCGCACTCCACTCCATGCAGTCAGCACCACACAACGAAAAAACAAATTTTACAACTGATCTTGTAATGGTTCATAAAAACCAAAGGCCTACTGTTGCTGTTGCTGTTTAGAAATTCAGAGCTTCCAGCACGACTCGTCACGGCGACCCGGAGAAGCGACTCAAACGCGCAGATGACAAATAGATACGTCGTTCGTAGATTATCGGCGTATCGAACAGCCCGGTGCGTACAGTTCGGGTCGGCCCATCGGTATAATTTGACACTTTGGCGTGCCTGCTCGTCTAAAATATTAAATTCGAAAACACGTGCTGATTTAAATAATAAACTTAATATTAACACATATAAAAGTCATCGAGGTTGAGGTGTGGAATTTTAATCGTTCAATTAAAATTCTTCTTCTCTGGCCGGAGCTGGAGCCGGAGGGCGAAACACTTCAAGGTACGCGCACTGGCCTGGGCGGAGTGAGAGAGACACTTTCATGTTTGGAGTGGGGCCGCGTCGGCGCAGCGGCGGTGATGGCGGTGGGTGCACATTGAGATTCGATAGATATCGAATTTTAACAAGCGATAGCGGTAGTAGCTTCTGAACAATCGAGTTTATTGAATTGTTCAGTGGTGGATTTGATTAGGTCTTTGGGCCTTGTGGCCATCATGTGGCATAATGTGGAATGGAAGCATGGAACTGTGCATTCAGATCAGTGTTGTGCTTCCACAAGACCCTCTTCTTTATGGCATTCGCTAAGGAAGAGAGTCAGTCTATGATATCAGTCGCAACCTCTTGAAATTGTAGGGCTTTGGGCTGGGCCCCAACCTAATTGAAGACGCTCACCACACTTGACAAGATTTTCTTCTACTTGACTAGGCGATTGTCGCTGCACAGCCCATAGAGTTCGTTGTTGAATCTTCTTCTCCAGATGACATCAACGCAAACAGGACCAAAAATCGCACGCAAAACTTTTCTCTCGAAAAGACTAAGGGCTTCCTCATCCACTTTTAGTAACGTCCTAGTTTCCGCGCCATAGAGTAGGACTGTGATGATAAAGCTGTTATATAAATCAACCTTAGCATTTCAAGAGAGGGCTCTCTTACTCAATGGCATCTTGAGCCCAAAGAAACAGCGATTGGTTAAGGTGATTCTGCGTTTGATTTCGGTACTGGTGTTGTTGTCCCTATTTACTGCGGAGCCGAGGTAGACGAAGTCCTTTTCTACCTTGAAGTTTTTGCCGCCTAGTGTGACACTCTGTCCAAGAAGTCTATATTGTGCGTTCTTCTTTGATGACAGCATGTACTTCGTTTTGCCCTCATCAACCACCAGACCCATTTGAGCCGCTTCTGCTTCAATGCCAGCAAACGCGTCATTGACGGCTCGCTGGGTTCGTCCAATTACGTCAATGTCGTCGGCGTAAGCAAGCAATTGAACTGATTTTTGGAAGATGGTACCTCTGGTGTTGATTTGTGAGTTACGAACGATCTTCTCAGAGATTATGTTAAAGAAGTCACATGACATTCGACATTGAAGGTCTTGGTGAGTTCGTTCCCGACCTTGACGGAGCAGCGAGAGTTCGCCATCATCATCCTACACAATTTGTTGAGTTTGGGTTTGGTAGGAATCCCAAAACTAGACACGGTTCGTCATGAATAGGTGGTGAGTGTCGATTTTCACTTCTTGAACCTTTACCAGGATCTGCCGTAGTGTGAATATTTGGTCGATGTTCCATATCCAGAAACCACACTGATAAAGGCCTATCAGGTTGTTGACGAACGGTTTCAGCCGTACACACAATACGGCAGAGAGGATCTTATACGTGATGTAAAGGAGACTTATCCCTCAATAGTTGGCGCAGTCGAAGGGGTCTCCTTTCTTGTGGACTGAACAGATGACGCTGATATTCCACTCATCGGGCATGCTTTCCTCCGACCATATCTTACAGATGAGCTGCTGCATGTGCCCAACCAGGTCATCTCCAGCTGCTTTAAACAATTTTGCGGACAGTCCATCCGCTTCGGCAGCTTTGTTCGACTTGAGTCTCGATATTGCAATCTTGACCTCGTCTACGTCGGGGGAACGGAATTCTTACCTGTCATCGTCTAAATTGGGTGGAACATTCTGCCTAACAGCGGAATTTGGGTCATCATCGCCGTAGAAGTCTGCAGAAATGATCTTTCCAGATTCTTAGCTTCGATTGCAACGCTACTACTAGGTTTCCGGTAAAACTTTCGAACTTAATTCCTGCCCTAATACCTCTCCATTTCTTGGACCTCGCGCTTCTCATTTTGTCATGACGACGGCGGGTAGATATGTTAATTATCGTCGGACATCCTATGTTCGGCTCCTGTACCGAATGTTATTCTTGCACTTCACGGTACCAAATGCTGAATTCTTTCTGTCGGTGTAATTCTTCTTCAATTTTCACTGTTGAGAGTCGGAGTTTGATGATCCAACTGCTGACACAAAGCTTCTGCTTAACCTCATCCTAGCGCTTCGGATTGAGATAATCTTAAGCCTTTTGAACTTTGTTCTCTATACTTTCTACAGCTGGCCATCTCAAGCGCTATACCAGTCATTGTTTGGCCAAACTCATGGCCTGGTCCGTCAAAAAATCTCCCTCTGCTATCAGGGAAAAGAGGATTCTGGAAAATGTCACCTTCAGCCGGCTTAAGTTGTCATCTACACCTCCGCACTAGTTCAAGACGCAGGGGTAGGATGGTTAGAATGCTCTACGAGAATTTGGTTCCAATAAATATTGACATTACTCACATGACGCAAAGTAAAGGCTGGTAACTCTGTGAGAAGAAGTGGTTGTGAAGCCGAGATAAGCTCGAAGAGTATGTCCTCCTCGAAGGAACTGATTATGTTCAAGGTCTTCTACGACCACATGTGTTTGATTGTGCCAACTTGCTGTGGCCCTCTTATCCCTCCTTTTCTTTGACTGCAGGGTCCACTCTCTTGTTTTCTAGCCACAGTCACAATCAATCCCAATCCACATGCTCAATGTCAATCTCACCACGCCCACTTGAACGGCGCCCCTGCTTCAAAATCCACTCCTGTCCAATCCAATGACAAACCAATGAGTAGGCCCATTTCTCTACCCTACCCCCATGGACTATCAATTGAATCGTGTGTGTTCCTATTTGGTTTTCCATCATCGGCATTAACGTGATGCCCAGGTTTGGTGAGCCTCAAATGGTCGATGTCACCGAAATGTCATCTGCACCTTGCCACCGCCGCCGCCGCCGCCTCGCGTACCATGCACGTTCCGTTGCATGTAAAACACTGAACCAAAGGGGAACAGTAATTAAACAATCAAATTATGCACAAGTGGCTGGAGACGACCGACGAACGACGAGCGGCGCGAGTGCCAGCAATTGCCGTGTGTTGACATCGCGGGCGCCTGCAAACAAAGCGTTTTAACCAAAAGAATACGAATACGGCACGGCACGGCGTGAACGTGTGTTCGTCGCTGGGCCCCCGACCAAGTGCCGTGGCAACCTCATTATTCCACATAAGATACGTTTTAAGGTTTCACTCAAGATCACTCGGCCGTCAGTGGTGGCGGCGGCGGCGGCGGCGGTAATCTTGCGGGTGTCATGCCGCGCACCCTGCATCTCGACGCGCGGACCGTGTGTCTAATGAGATGAGATTTTTTCTCACCATTGTCACAATTCGTGTTCGGCCTGAGCATTTGATACACGAATAGCTGAGTGGCTGCAGTCAGTGGCGATGGTGGTGCTGATGGAGCTGCTGGTGGTTGGTTTCGCTGCCATGGAACACATCAGATACAAAGTGTCGGCTGTCTCTTGTAATTGGTTTGCATCCGTGCGGAATTATAAATTGTGGAGCTAATTTGACACGCGAATGTGTTGAATTTGTGACATGACAATGAACTAGTAACAGAGAGCGCGCGAGAAAAATGCAAATCGTCTTGGCTTCGTTGGTAGTGGGGCGGGGGGCGGAATGTGATAAATGTCCTTATCTGCGTGTCTTGTTGGTTAGCTGAGTGATTTGTGGCTTTTTGATGGAATAATTGGTTTGGCGGTTTTATAGGGTTAGCCGGGGAAAAAGTGGGTGTGAGCAACCAACGGAATGGAATCTTCTGGTTTTACGGTTTGGTTAAGGGCAATGATGACACAGACTTGAAACTTTGTGCCAAAGGAGGAGTCAAAGGCCTGAACTGAAATCAAATTCATAAGAAAGACGATGCTCTGTGTTTGGTGGGACCTGGTGAGTTGCCAACGTTGCCAAAAGCCTTTAACCGATTTGAAGCGATCGGTACTCGATTCTTCTTCTTCTTCTTGTGGCGCTACAGTCCGGGGTGGACCTGGGCCTCAACCAACATGCCTCTCTAGCCAGCACGGTCTTTTGCCAGTTGCCGCCAGTTGCGCTTCTCCACTTGTGTGCGCCACCTTATCCTGGGCCGTCCTCTGTTGCATTGTCCCAGTGGATCAGATTTGCAGTTGTGTCCATACGCTCTACATGGCCCAGCCATCTTAAGGGCTGTATCGATCGTTGCTCGATTAAGGACCGAAAAAACGAAAGACTCGATACTCTGTCACATGCAGAGCCCCTTCGCAAAACGTTGAAAGGACAAGGCTGGGTTGCTCCATTTCATGCGGAGTATTCAGCAGAATTGGCTTCGTCTTGTCAGCATCGATGAACAACAAGCTTGCTGAGTAGCACAGCGCGTCGTACAAAGATGTGAAAATGGAAATGGCTCCATAAAACAACTGACGGGGTATCCAAAAACCTCTCCAGCAAGTCTGTTCCACATCGAGTAAGTAGGCCGGTCGGGCAGACATCCTGTCCATCATCGTCTGGCTTCCGCCTGACGGTAGTGCTTAGGCCGCCGTCGCCTTAAACCAGTCTGCAAGTGATATTTTCTCCAAATTCTCAGTGCTGACCCGTCAGTTGCTCATTCCAAAAATAGCTTCCACAAGCCTTAGGGTAGGTTGGCTGAGGTTTCTCTACTCTCTGCACATTCATCAAGCAGCCTAGATCCTTAGAGCTATTCAAGAAGCGCAAAACGTGTCAGAAACTCTGCCGAATCGACTCCAGGCAGTCACTTCTGACAAACATTTGAGTCAGCGCATTATTTTCAAGACCACGTCTCAGTCCTTTAGCCGATGACCAACGGCTAGGCGCAACCAAAAGTTCACTCATACTCCAGGAAACCTCCCAGTTGAATGACAATTTGCAGCGCCGGTCAATTTCGCAACCGTAAGTCATCGAACCTGCCATTTGCCGAAAACAGAAAAAACGAAAAATCACAACCCCCGCCGATCATAAGGCACGCAAGTGTAACTCAAACTTTACGACTTAACACATTCGACGCCCGTCCATCCTCCCATCCATCCCTCTGCCTGTCACTCACTCACGCTCGCACCGCGAATTCCTCTTCATACACCTCTTGAGCCGCTCCCATCACTTCCTGCTGATGGTGATGGTGCTACTGCTGCTGCCGCCGATGACTGGACGGCATTCAAATCATACCTCGAAATATCAACTCAATTAAATAACCCTTGGCGTCGTCTCGTTGCCCGCTAAAGGGATTCCATATGCAATATTTGTCGCCACAGCGGAAACCATTTGGCAAAAAGAAACAACGCGCCGCACCAGCACAGCGCTGAACGGCCGACCGGCGAAGCCGACTCTCATGCATAAACGCCAAGTTTCGCCGGCCCCCGAAGACAGATAATAAAGGATGGTGTGCCTATCCGCGAATATGTGTAATGGCAGACGAACAACTACTACCTGTTACCTGCCAACAGTAATAGTATCAATAAACCGATGCAAACGAGCCCTCAACATATCGCCGATCCGATAAAATATGCAAAACTATTTCCAGCGCCCCTGCCCCGCTCACCGTACGTGCTGCGACGACGGGGAACGATCGTTCGTCGATCGGTTCTGTTCTTTTGGCCGCTGGCTTGCCCACAATTATACAAATGAACGACGCGCAAACGCACTCGCTGCATACAGACGGCCAATTTCGGAGTCAAATCGAAGCTGAAACGTTTTTTGATTCGCCGTTGCTGACGGGTCGGGCATTGATACATATAAGCGCTCCAAAAGGAAGCACACACTGCCGCTCAGCACTTTGCATAACAGTGGTCAGCTGGGGGTGGAGGGCGCGCATTGTTGTTTCGGTGCCATCCGTCGCGACAAAACAGAACAATCGGTCACAAGTGTATGACAGGTCTCCCCGTATGGGGACAACTCCATAGCGGTATGCAAATGCTGCCTGACAGGCCGTCTCAAATTTGGACGGCTTGGCATAATTAGTTCGATATGGCATATGCAACAATGGTTTGCTGATCGACAATAATGTCCAATTGCCAATCAGACCGATGATGTCAACGGATGCACTTGGAGAAATTTTTTGATTGAATTTTGCTTTCGAATGAAGTTTGTCTCCTTAGTTTTGAGAAAGGAAAATGAAGGGCGTAAGGATGAGGGAATGTGTCACAATGAGCAACAACTTAAGACGCCTAGGGTTTTGCTTAAGATAGAGCCGATGCTTCACCACTAAACTTTGCAGCTCCGAGTCGGGCCATCTGCTGCGAATCGCCTAGTAGATTGGCAGAATGCCGTAACTAACAAACCTACATTTTAGACATTCACGACTGCTGGAGTCTCTCAGTTGCAAAGACTCCTGGGCAACTATCGAGAACGACGTCGACATAACATCGAAATCCTCATACAGAGAGACAGGACTGAGAAAAGTCGAATTTCGTTAAGTGCATGGCCATCTCCACTGATGGATAGGAGAGGAATGACATGGCCGGGAAGGATAGGAAAGGGAAGATGACTCAGGTGATAAAATTTTCTGCTAAATACGAGTACATGCCTTTCATGCCTTTCGGCTTGCTGTCTTATCTTCGCCAGAAAGAAAACCTCGCACATTGTGTAAAGAAAGGATCATTTAAAGATAAAAGTGATCCTTCAACAGACAAGGCTTACTTGAAGGCTTAAGATCCAAACTCATTATCTCCATCCTCACTTTCAATGACCCGCATATTTCACTAGAAGTACGCAGGATAGACTTTCAGACCGCTCGATCCTCCGGCATCGAGTTCATCAGGAGCTATTCCAAAGTGCAACGAGGTGAGCTTAAGGACTTGATCTAAGCACTTCGCCGGTGAGTCTGCTAAAAGGTCACCTAATTGAAGGAATCGCATCTAAGGCACGTCTCGGAATTCAAGTTGAAGGGGACATCTCATCTCAATAGCTCCGAGTCGGACAGAGATTGCCTACAACACCAAAAGAATTACCCTCTCCTGTGCCCCTTGGCATTGCGGCGTTATTGGAAACGAAGAGGCGGATGAGGTGGAAATGGACTGGTTCGAAATAAAGCACGGATTCAGTTGATGATGTCTTACACCCACTAGCTCAGTTAAAAGGGTCATTACACTGATATTTGTGTTTTCAGTGAGTTAATGGTGGCAGTCCCACACACTTTCTCTTCATGGCTAAAATACGACCCAAAACAACAGGTTTTCTCAAAGCGAGTATACCTTCCATCCAAGGAGTTGTGTAAGAGTTGTAGGGCTGACGAATACATAAAGTCAGAAGACCACCCTCTTCGTCACCATCCAACTCCTTGAGGATACCAATTCAGTCGTTTAAAAGTTTTCTCACCTGTTAGCAACCTAACGAGGTCTCAGAGTCTCAGAAAATTATACTAAGACAGGGATGGTTCGGATAATGGTATGCTGCCTAAGCTGGTCAGCATGCATCTTCACAGGGCATACGCAACATGCCTTCATGCCTAATGGCCATAATTGCCTCCAACATAAGCTAGCCTAGATCCAAGAGTTGACGTCTTGGAAACAAATTTAAAGTCAGTGTTAAGACTTCGAGATGGGTAAAGAGTACAATTGGAAGCTGAATAAGCTTCGTCGCACTCAGAATACGGCATTGAGGAAAACATTTGATTGGCATAATTTTAGATGGACTACAAGGCAGAATACGGCGCCAAGGCAATACACATCAACACAAGCTATGGTGGCAAACTTTGGTGGTAATCTTTGGCAATCCAATTTTCATGAAACTTTCTGAAAGTTCGTTGTCGCGTGAACTAACAACAGAAGAAGAGTGCAAACTAGGAACTAGAAAGGCAATAAGTCGCCCAGCTGAGCTGAGTCTTACCATTTTTTGACACGTAGACAATCGCATGCGTCCAAACAGATGGCTAACAAGGCAATGCAGAGTCAAGAACGTCCGGCGATTGGAATGTACATAAGTGTCCTTGGGTTAGAAAATTTCGCATACGAGGCACTTCCAGCCACCCGTTACCGACCTGAGTAGTCCTGAGAACAGGAAAGTCCATAATAAATCAAACCTTTACACTGGAAATGAAAATGAAGTGGACACCCAGCAGCACATTTACATTGGCAAATATGATGGTATCCATGCAGATGAGCTATACGTACTATATCTGACCTGAATTCTCCCTCCCAATACATCAAAAGATGACGGAAATCACTTGCTGCTCCATCTACTTCCATAAGGAATTAAAAGAGAACTTCAATGTCAAAAAAGTGTTTAGGTATAGCGACGAGCTGTCACACGATCCTTAACATCGCAATCTTAACAGCTGTAACTTTGGGTTTTTTTTTAGGATCCTCACAGTTCACGTGCAGAAGAGAAACTCCTTGTCCTTTATTCATGTGCAGGGACCATCAACAGTCGATCCATCCGTAAGGGCATGTGCTCATCTCAGACTGTTCTTTTTCGTGCTTATGCCTACAGCACGTAGCCCAATCTCTGAATTCAAACCTACAACACCTAGTCTAGACTCGAAATAAAAACTCTAGAGTAGATGGGGATTGCTGCATAAATTGGTCCTTGCAAGCTTATCTGAGGACACAATGAGCCTCAAGTATGCCAAGCACAAGACTTCTGCACTAAGAGGTAATTTGTGGTCGCTCTTTGTCACGTTAAGTGCAGTCAACGAGGTTGCACTGTATATGATACCTCAGGCTCTTAAGTTTGTACAACACTAGTTCTTCGCCTCAAATAGCCTCTCCAAGTAGAATATATAGAAATACAAAATACGAAGAAGCTACACAGTCCCTAAGGGGGAGCCCCACTTTTTCAGTCACCAGACCGAGTTATGCGTGCTATTGCTCCCTTACGAGTGGAGAGGACCAACAGTTCACGGTCGAAACTGATCAGCTAAATTGGAAAATTTTTCGTAGAGAATGTGTACACATAGACTGTTGTCCCTATGTCCAGGTATCGAACCTGGAACCTTCGGCGTGTAAACCCGGTCTAAGGAGTGGAGTGTGTCCTCGTTTCAGATGGCAAGAAGCATCTCTCCCAAATTTAAGACACCTAATAAAAGATCATATCGACTGCTCAGGCGCAGGTACACAGCTAAATTTAGTCATTTTTAAAATTAGACTCCATAAACAACCTGTTGCCTCAACCAAGTATCGTATTCCCAACTTTGAATAATATTCGTTTCGTCATGGAGTCCACCCAAGTGATGAGTCCCATAAATAAGGGAAGCCTGCTGAAAATGCTCCTCGCCGAGTGGTCACTGTTCGGCTTCTCTCAATTTTCTTTCCGTGTATCGCAACTGTCATTAGACCACTTTGTATCAAACCTAGCTTGCAGCCCATAACACAACGACTCATAGCTCCAGATTCCATTCCAAATACATACACAATCGACACGCTGTGGTCAGCGTCGTGATTTGAATGGACAGCACGTCCTGGCTTATATCATTCTGCCTCAAGCTATTCCACCCACCCACCAACCACCACCACCACCACCGTCCGTCCATGTGCGGTATCCACTATTTCATACTTCCATTCTTTTGTTCTAAAAGACGACTTGGACTCTTTGTCGATTTGCAGGCAAAATAGTTTCCATTGCTCACCCCTCCCCCCACGGTCTGCAGACGGTGGCTCAGTGGCTGTGTGTGTATGGCCGGTTATGGCACGCGTTCTGAATGAAATGCGAATGGAATCATATCGGGGTTGGTGTTGGGCCCGGACGCCCGCTAAAGACCCACTCTTGACATTCACTGGAGCGCGGTGGAGCGCACTTCGAAAGTGCTTCACCTCGAGCCGGGGCCCAGCACGACCACCGCAGTCCGTAGGTTCGCGTCTAGGCCTGGAGAGGCCCCGTTTCCAGCTCAAGTCCAATTATTCATGCACATAGCTTCCTACGTGAAATACGAGCAGAAGCACACTTCTCAGAAACAGTCTAAATTACAAATAAAGCACATGTCAGGGAACGCATCCCTGAATATTAATTCCAGCGCGAAGAAGGTGCGCGGTTGGCTTCGAATTCGGCGGGCTCTCGATTTGTCATACGAGTGCGCGAACGCGGCTCCGGTGTGCGGTGTGCGTGTGCAATATGATATTTAGCGGCAGCGGGTACGCCTCTCACCCGAGAGCGAGAGGCACCCGTTTGCATTTTGAGCGATCCGATCGATTTGTCAAAAGGAAAGGGTGGGCATTAAGCAATTTCGCCGTCTGGCTGTCTGTCGGCGATGAATCACGAGATTGTGTGCCATTTTGGTTCGATGCACTTCGCGCGTTCGTTTTGCCGTGTCTTCTTTGCACGGCTACGCGGCGGTCTTAGGTGGCTTGGATTTTGGGTTTTGCTGGTCGTCTTTCATTCATCGGCTTCGAGGTGAATTTTTAATGGGGGGAGGCTTGTGATGGAAAAGGTGTGGACGGTGCTGGCGGGGCTTATTGATATGGACAGTTTGGTGCAGGTCGATATAAGAGTAATGGGAGTAGGTGTATGTTGCTGACTTGTGTGGCGCGCTGAATGGTGGCTTAGAAATCAAATGCCAGTGCTAGGGTGATTAAATTGAATGAAGAGTCTACGTTGAGGGGCTTGTATCGACGCGTCTAGAACGTCAGCTAATGTCCACGTGCTTGGAAATTTGTTACGGCTTAGCTGTGTTGAAGGGGGGGTCTAGAGTAAATACTTTTTTACCATAGTGCCCAGCCCATGCGTCGTTTTTATCGGGCGTCGTATTGTGTGGTCTGCGTAGAAGACGACTTGAGAATAACTTCAGCGCAGCTCTGGGATGACGGGCAGTTAATGTGGTTCCGCATTCGTTTGACGACTGATGGCTTCGAAGTGCGTGCGACGCGTTAACAGATTTTAGTGTTGTCTTTGTGGAAAGTCAAAAAGGATATTCTGATGTCTTACTCACATCCTTGATCCAGGATCATCTTTCACTGATGATTTTCAGGTTCAAAATTTGTATTATGAAAACAAATTTTAATTTTTTTATGTTCCCCATTCCACAACATACGTTCCACAATCCCCAAATTCAATCCATAACGCAATAAAATACTTATTTCGAACTTTTACACCAATTGCATTCACCTTATCTCTTATGTTACAGAAGCATACATTTTTGGAAATGAACATGTCATGTCCCCTTTGAAAAAAAAAAAAACGGAATCCACTAAATTTCTCGTTTGCTTATTTTACTTCAAATAATGTGAACTTCATTAGTTATGACTTCCGGTAAAACGACGAAACACACAAACGTCCCTTTGAAGTTCACACTCGACAATCCACAATCCACAATCCACATCCTCATATTTAAGATCCAAATTTTCAGAAAACTTTGATGTCATGTCCGTATCAATCAAATGTATATTTTTGGTACTTTGGTAGTCTTGGATTAATTAGGATCCAAAATCCAAAATCAATGTACATAGGTTCCACAGTGTATATTTTACAACACGTTATTTCAACCTCACTTCTACCGTAAAATTGCATTCCCTTCTGTTTTTAGCAATATTGTCTTCTCTTCTGTTTTCAGATTTTTTGTGTAAATTAGGTTCCACAATCCGCTTTTTAAATAACTGTTGTCATTATTAGATTTTTCGCACTTACCTGTAACACTAAGTTGTAAAAATACGCAATCAGTGTCAAATTTCAGGATGAGATGTTTAATACCTACTTTGGAACACGTTTTTCTTATGTTCCACAACTACTTTCGCTATGAATTTGTGCACAAAATTCATCGACCATTTTAAGTTTAATTAAAAAACTTCGACAATTCTCAAGATACATTTCACTATCTACTTATGTTCCACAACCCACAATCTACGTTCCACAAACCAATTATCATCTCCCAAATTATATTTTCTCATGCGATGAATCAAAAATAGGCAGAGAATGTACCAGAGCATTAAGACCCAACAAGTTCCAGCGAGAATCCACTTCAGTCTCGTCTGTCCAGTTCGCACTTTCTCATCGCAATCCCATTTTTACAGTCATTTGCAACTTTCTATGCCGTCACACATGCAATCGCCCTATCCAACGACATCGCGCCTCCACCACCGCCACCGCCACACCTCAACATTGTAAGACAAAGTGTAGCACATCTAGCTCCCATTCAGCGGCCATAAAGCGCAGGCATCCGCAATTGAATCACCGCCCAGCTCCATGCAGTGCCAACAATGTTTGCAGAGACTGCACACATTTTTATGACACTCGTATATCTTTCCCACGCAATACCATCGACTAAACCAGCCCATCCGACAATCGGTGAAAAAAAGAAACAACACAATTAAAACCATCAAAGCAAACACCGAGAGTGCCCCCGCAAACAGGCAGTCCATCAGCGGCGATAAGGAGCGCGCCTAAGGAGCACCTCCTTACAACCAGAACCCATTCCGTCCCGTCTCGGTCGTGATACTTAACCTCAACAATCAATAAATGCACCTAATTAACTACAGGAATGAGAATCATATTTACCGAGATGCGTCCTCGTCCATCTAATCGGACACATTCGAGTCCCTCGGAGAGGGCCGCGACCGAAAATCCTCCTTTTGTTTGGAGCGGCCCGTCCGTGAGTCAATATGGACACGGTCCAATCGACGCTGACCCCGCTGGTAAGACCCAGCGCGGAGGACTAATTTTCACCCCAAAAGTGCAGGCTGCGGACCAACTAGGCAGCCGCGACGGAACGATCATCATCAGTGTTTGCCGAGGCAAATGAGAAAGGGGCACACCACTGCAGCGGCAGCCACCACCACCGCCGCCGACATATTGTGCGTCAATATTTGGTTAAGTTTTGTTATTAGAACACTTGGCATTCTCATTTATTGGTCCTCCGGCAGCGGCTGCAGCAGCGGCGGCGGCTGTGTGCGGATGTGCGCATCCATCGTGGGTAAATGGCCATTAAACGAAATCGGTTCTAATGGACGCTGCACACGGAGCACTGGACACTGCGCAGTGCACACCAGTGTGCTGGCCGCCGCGAACGGTGCTCCGTTTGAGAGCGGTGCGCATCCCGTGAGCACTCATATCGTCTAGGATCTCGATCTTCTCGGTCTTCAAGTATCACTGCGAGAACTATGATGCGTGAGATGTGCCCCGCCGATGTTGGGGCTGCCGAGGGGGACCACCGCCGCCGCGGCTCACATCAAAGTGCACTTGCATTTATTTTAGTGTTTAATGGTCGCTCTTTAGTTGTTTTCCTCGGTTCTGGCATGCTCTTGGACGGGCCGCGCTTTATTAGAGTAAATATTGGAGTGGTGGAACCATTTTTGAGGTAAATAGCTAGCTATTGCCTCGATGCATCGATAGAGGCGCAAGGGGTGGCAGTCTTCTGAAGTGTTTGTGAATGGATTTGATGGCTGCACTGGTGGCGGCAGACTGGGGGCTCTGGAATGACGGCCGATGGGCACAATGCGGAATTGGAGAGGAGTGGATATCATAAAGCGGGTCACTTAGAGACGGTCAACGGAATGCTGTGGAAATTAGCACGTGCGTTTTATTGTACGTGCTTCGGTTTCGATTGAAATGAATCACTTATGGGGGGCCGTTCTGAGGGTGATGAGGAGGCTTGCTCTCGGTGGACCGTGAGAGAGTAAACACCGGTGGGTGAGTAAGAGACGGAAATCCGAAGTGCATCTGAATTCCAGGAAGTACTGATGAGACACCCACGATGAAGTGGAAGAGATGGTGGAATGAACTGCCTTGGAGAGTGTTGGATATTTGCTGAATGGCAGTGGCAATCTTGTGTCTGTCTGTCTACGTTCTGAGAATGGTCCTACGACGGCTTAGGTGAATGACAAACATTTGTGTGAATTTTTAATGAAATCCGTTTTTCGAAAACATTGCAAAATGCATTCAAGCTGAACAAGTTGGTCTATTTCTAAGATCTTTCTGAACTCTTAAGCCCTAACGGCCTATTACACTATTTGTCCCATAAGATGGATGATGTGACAGATAGTGTAAGTGGCCGTAAGGGCTTGTAGTCCTGTTGGCATTAAGGGATTGAGGGTCTGTATAAAGTGATTAAACTGCTTCACGAATATGCCATAAGCCACCACAGGTAGCCGTTAAAGAAATGTTAGTCCACCGAAGTCACACTTAGTCATACCAGCGACCCATAAGTTATGCTGAGGTCTTCGATTCCGGGTGATCCTTGTCACGCGGCTGGAAGTCATGAAAGTCAAGCTGTCTTGCATTCGTATTTCCTTTCTTTTGACACAAAAGAATCGCTTTTCCTCTGCTTCTCGAAATTGGAGAATGCGATACAAAGACCATCTTAGCTGCACCGTGCTTCTCTACTTTGTCCCGGGATGAATCTGGTCGTCAACCAACATATCTCTTCAGCCAGCTGCCTTCAATTGTGCACTCCAAGTTGGGTGAGGTTTGTCTTCACTTGTGTGCTTCATCTCAGCTTAGCCCGTCCTCTGTTGCGTTATCTCAACGGCTCGGACTCAAGGAATTTTCTGGCCAGAGCAGTGGTGTCGATACGCTCTAAATTGCCTAGGCATCTTAAACAGTATATCTCAAAACGCTTGACAAGGCACATGCCTCCACATATAAAGTTGATCTTTGAATCCTCTTCTCTAGACTCCATCAACGCAAACAGGACAGAAATCGCGAGTAGAACTTTTAGCTCGATTAACCTAAGGACTGCCTCATCCGAATTTAGTAACGTTTAAGTCTCCGCGTCGTACAGGAGGACTGGGATGATCAAGCTGTTGTCCAAACCCAGTTTAGTCCTTTGAGAGAGGGCTCTGTTACTCAATTGCCACTTAAGCCCAAAGAAGCTGCGATGGCAAGAGTGATTCTGCGTTTGATTACGGTACTGATGTTCTAGTCCCTATTTTCACGAAGCTGATGTGAACGAAGTCCTTGTCGAATTTTCAGCTGCCTAGTAGAACAGTAGTATGCTCTGTCCGAGACGTCGATGTTGTGTGTCCTTCCTGGATGACAGCATATAATTAGTCTTGCCCTCAAACAACCAAGACCATTTTAGCCGCTTCCGCTTCAATGCTAAACAGTGCTTTCCTCCACTTGGCATATACATATGTAAGTGGACATCCCTTCGCATTCTAGATTTAGTCAATGTGGGTCCCGGCGGAATAAATCCACTTCGCCGTGGACTCTCATGGTACGCGTCATTTTGGGCAGTAGGCTCAAAATATCAGCTCGTCATAGCTCGTGCAGTAACCCGTCGAAGCAACTTGAGATAGAAGTTATCCAGCCTGATCACGTTTGGTTCGTTGGACCAGATTTCGTGAGAATAGAATTTTTTGTGCTCAGATTTCAGTGTTCTACACATCTTGAAGAGAGCTCTCATCCTTTCTATCTGAGACGGATTTTAGTTGAATCACACTGGGCAGCAGTATACCATGATTTGCCTGACAAGGACAGTGTAACAACCGCTTTTACCTTAGAGTCAATTTAATAACTGAGTGGCACTACTGCCCACAAGGGACCAGGGTCTAGCTTCTACAAGAACTACTCGTTTTGTGCGTGATACGGTTCTCTCACGAGTAGAAGGGACCTACAGTTTTTGCCGACTCCGAACGGCGAGATTTGACAAGCTTTTCAAAGACAATTGATACTCTTTGAGTGTTGTCAGCAACTCAAAAGAGGTGGTGCCGTGAAGAAATGCGAACCTATGCCTTCTGCATGTGGGTCGACGCACGTACCCACTACGGTACGGCGACCACCTTAGACTCTATTTGGCTGCTGCTACAACAACCTACTTTCTAAGGCCAAGGCCTTCATCGCTTCAGACCAGATCCGTAGCTGCATGGATGTAACCATACAAATACTGATCCAACATAATGCCAAGACATCGTTTCATTCTTTTTACAGCTGATGTCTGCCCACACTTTTCACAGCTGATGTCCATCCTCGTGGGTACAAAATACCGAACGTACGCCAGTTTTTGTTCATATCCCCTTCGAAGCCTTTTACATACGGAGTTTGGAACACTAGGGCTTCAAACTTCTGGTTGTTGATACTCAACTTTCAATCACAATCGCAAAATTTCTAAATCTTCTCGAAGTCATACTGCAAGAGGATGTTAATGATATCAATCTGCGGCGCAGTCCGGTACACAACTCAATCGTCGGCGGATGCAATCAAGTGCTGCATGGAGCATATCAGTTTGCTGGTGAAGAAATTGAAAAGAATTGGTAACTGCAACGCACCCTGCTGGAGCTCATTATATATTTTGAAAATATGAGCGGAAACCTTGTTCCCACACTTAAAAAATTTTCTACCAGTCATCACGATGTAGATCGTGCTTATACCAAGCTTTGTCAACTCAAGGAAGACTCCTTCGAGGTTTTTTAGATGATGTCGAATGCCATTATCAAGTCAGTGAGGTAGGCGTCGGTACACTGAGTCTTAGCCTAGTACTGGAAGAATAAACGTCTTGTGGAACAAAATTAAGTCGTCGGGAGTTCCAAACTTAACTTCTTCACAGGCCGAAGTGGCATCGCTCCCCAAGGATGTCTCCACGTTCAATCTTCGGTGCCATCTGTGATGCCAATAGCTGAAAGTTGTCCTCGAGCTAAAATCTGTCATAGAAGACGTTATCAATTAATAACGTCCTTCATCTGCTTAGAAGTCAATCAACATTAAGGGTAAGCGAACCAATATTTCACTTCCCCATTCAAGTAGGTTCACAAAGTCTAGCTAAACCTTCTACAATGAACGTCGAACGTCGGACGCACCATACGGCGTTACCTCTTTGACAATGTATTGTGCTGGCTCTTGTATCCTTTCAAGATCCAAGATGACTTTTCTCAAATTCATCTCCGGAAGTACTGCATGCACCCCGTAATAAAAACTCCTTCACATCCCTGTCCTGATCTGCATCCTCACGTGTGTCCTCTCAATCTCCCAGCAAATCCAAGCAACAGATGACACTTTCTCGTCCTCCCAACTCGATCAGGACTATCTCTCACAACATCACCCAGAGCGCAGACCCCACGGCGTGGGCAATAAATTTCGTTAATTAAAATAAATTTGAAATTCTGTCAGCATTGACAGGCCAGATTGGCTTCGATTCACGTGAGAAATCCTACGGTTCACCCCCTTCCAGACAGACGCACAGAAATCCCAGCCAGCCCCTGGTCGAGTAAACTAATATTTTCCCTATCACGGTCACATCTCGA
The DNA here is from genome assembly GCA_944738645.1 of Eristalinus sepulchralis. NCBI lineage: Eukaryota > Metazoa > Arthropoda > Insecta > Diptera > Syrphidae > Eristalinus > Eristalinus sepulchralis. Next base: position 9,181,648 of record OX122885.1, on the reverse strand, counting down.
AAAACATCTGTAAACCTAATTTCACCTCAAAATAGGGGCCAGGACAAGATCGTCCTCGCGATAAATGTCAATCTCGTTAAAACTGATGCAACAGGCCAATTAATGCGGCCGGCGACACCATGTGAGGTCCGGGTGCGGTCCGCACCTACCTGGACTATTTAGTGCAAACAGGTGTGATGCTCGGCCCAGGACGATGAATAGTAAAAATGAAATCTTTATGATGGCAGCACTGCGCACCATGCGGCCATCCCCCGAGTGTCGTACGGTTCCCGGGAAAGCAGGGAGACCTTCCCTTCGCCAGCTTCGTCTGCGGCTGAGTGTGTCAGTGAGTGTGTCAGTGAGGGAACTGATTAAAATCGCGCTCCAAATTAAGAACCCAGAATCCAAAGGAGGGCGGAGGAAAAGCAACTCGTGTACACCGCCGAAGAAACTGAAAACAAAACGAAAATACATTCCAACTCCCCTGCGCCTGGGTATCGTGGGCATCGTGGGTACTCTCACGTGGCGGCGGCGGTGAGCGGCGGCGAAGGAATCTCGGAACATGGTCGATGTGCCCGAATTGCATGCGTGAGGATTGAAAGGCTATAAAATTGGTTCAGTGTCTATAATCAGTGAAAACAATCGACACGAAGTCGGTGAATCTGTGGAGGAGCGTCGCGTCGCATCGGATCGCCGCATGTGGAGCTTGGGATCTGCGACTCTCTTGGCGACGACCACTGTGTATGTGCGCACGTTCAAATTAAGCCCTTATCAAGTGAACCAAATCACTAATTGCAGTGTTTTACGCGTTTTTGGGGCTTTCATTTCGGGTTGGCCTCCTTGTAATTCTTGTACTCTTGTTTTCGGAAATTTTTTTTGTCTTCTTTGCCGTGTATCTGGCTTTGGAGGTATCTCAGCTCGATCGATGACTAAACGACTGAAACCAGAAGTAAGTTAAAGTGAAAGAAAACGGAATGGCATGGGGAATGTGTGAGGAATACTGGAGTGATGCACCCTATGGTGAGTTAACCCCAACGACGTCTGGTGTTTTTTCAAACAGTTCTCTGACAAGGAGCCTTCTTAGTCAGTCGCTGCTCCTCAGTCAGTCACAGCTCCTTAGTCAGTCGCAGCTCCTCAGCCAGTTGCTGCTCCTCACTTAGTCGCTGCTCCTCACTTAGTCGCTGCTCCTCACTTAGTCGCTGCTCCTCACTTAGTCGCTGCTCCTCACTTAGTCGCTGCTCCTCACTTAGTCGCTGCTCCTCACTTAGTCGCTGGTCCTCAGTCAGTCGCTGCTTCTCCTCAGTCAGTCGCAGCTCCTCAGTCAGTTGCTGCTCATCACTTAGTCGCTGCTCCTCACTTAGTCGCTGCTCCTCACTTAGTCGCTGCTCCTCACTTAGTCGCTGCTCCTCACTTAGTCGCTGCTCCTCAGTCAGTCGCAGCTCCTCAGTCAGTCGCTGCTGCTCCTGAGTCAGTCGCTGCTGCTCCTCAGTCAGTCGCTGCTGCTCCTCAGTCAGTCGCTGCTGCTACTCAGTCAGTTGCTGCTGCTCCTCAGTCAGTCGCTGCTGCTCCTCAGTCAGTCGCTGCTGCTCCTCAATCAGTCGCTGCTGCTCCTCAGTCAGTCGCTGCTGCTCCTCAGTCAGTCGCTGCTGCTCCTCAGTCAGTCGCTGCTGCTCCTCAGTCAGTCGCTGCTGCTCCTCAGTCAATCGCAGCTTCTCAGTCAGTCGCTGCTCCTCGGTCAGTCGCTGCTGGTCCTCAGTCAGTCGCTGCTGCTCCTCAGTCAGTCGCTGCTGCTACTCAGTCAGTCGCAGCTCCTCAGTCAGTTGCTGCTCCTCACTTAGTCGCTGCTCCTCACTTAGTCGCTGCTCCTCACTTAGTCGCTGGTCCTCAGTCAGTCGCTGCTTCTCCTCAGTCAGTCGCAGCTCCTCAGTCAGTTGCTGCTCATCACTTAGTCGCTGCTCCTCACTTAGTCGCTGCTCCTCACTTAGTCGCTGCTCCTCACTTAGTCGCTGCTCCTCACTTAGTCGCTGCTCCTCAGTCAGTCGCAGCTCCTCAGTCAGTCGCTGCTGCTCCTGAGTCAGTCGCTGCTGCTCCTCAGTCAGTCGCTGCTGCTCCTCAGTCAGTCGCTGCTGCTACTCAGTCAGTTGCTGCTGCTCCTCAGTCAGTCGCTGCTGCTCCTCAGTCAGTCGCTGCTGCTCCTCAATCAGTCGCTGCTGCTCCTCAGTCAGTCGCTGCTGCTCCTCAGTCAGTCGCTGCTGCTCCTCAGTCAGTCGCTGCTGCTCCTCAGTCAGTCGCTGCTGCTCCTCAGTCAATCGCAGCTTCTCAGTCAGTCGCTGCTCCTCAGTCAGTCGCTGCTCCTCGGTCAGTCGCTGCTGGTCCTCAGTCAGTCGCTGCTGCTCTTCAGTCAGTCGCTGCTGCTCTTCAGTCAGTCGCAGCTAATCAGTCAGTCGCTGCTGCTCCTCAGTCAGTCGCTGCTGCTCCTCAGTCAGTCGCTGCTGCTCCTCAGTCAGTCGCTGCTGCTACTCAGTCAGTCGCTGCTGCTCCTCAGTCAGTCGCTGCTGCTCCTCAGTCAGTCGCTGCTGCTCCTCAGTCAGTTGCTGCTCCTCAGTCAGTCGCTGCTGCTCCTCAGTCAGTCGCTGCTGCTCCTCAGTCAGTCGCAGCTCGCAAGAATGTAGAAGCCGTTAAAACCAAAATACACCCTATTTATCATTCCATTCACCCCTCCCCCCAAAACCCCAAAACGATACGAAATCGCATCTGAATCCGTTTAGCTCGCATGAAAGTGGAATTATCAATTTTTATCGGTTCAGTTTCTCTGACCAATTAAGGTTCTTTGGAAAATGATCGCAGGACACGCCACACATGCACGCACGCACACACACGCGGGCATGGGGCCCCTCTCAAAAAGAAAAAAGAGAATATTTGTTTTGGCCCAGCCGGCATAACCAATTGGGAGGTGGTCTCCATGCCACGAAAACCAGTGTTTACGGGTCATAAAACTTGTGTGCGGGCATCTGTTTGCCGGACCCGTCATTATGCGTAACTGCTGCAGCAGCTCCAAATCTCGGTTAAGTGCCGTCATTTGCATTCGCCTGGGCGAGGACGGGGCAGCGTTATTGATGGGAATATTGGCATAGATTCGAATCGCCGCCGCTAAACCGGATCCGTTCTGGCCATAGAATTTCTCATGCCGCGCGATTCCCATTCACACCTCAATTAAGTCATCGGCCATGTAAAGTACACGCAAACGGTCCCACCGCGCCGCACCGGGCCAGCCGAGGCGATGATTAATCCAACTCCCCATTCCCATTAGAGTCTGTCTACAACTTCCGTTCGCCGCCACCGTTGTCTGTTTGCTCGTTTGATTAAAACAAAATGTTTTCGTTTCACGGAAACTGATGGACACACTGCACAGTATCTCGTCGGGCGTGTAACGCTCGGCCTTAGCGGCTTCCCCCTGGACGCTATCAAAACGAAATCATCGTACGCTCGGTCCGGTATCTGCCGTAATGATTTTCAGGTCATTTCATTGTCTCACATGATCATTGATGTATTCCGGGGACCTGTCTAAATGAGAAATCAGCTTTAATTATGTGAAAACGTTTAATTACACGAATTACTGTTTGCGCGCCGCAACGAGCGGCGAACAGCGGTCGGGGCATGATCTGATTTCCGAGTCTCCGGCCACTCTCACCGCGAAATGGTGTATCGAAGTACACACAGATACCGGAGGAGATACATCTTTCGAGAGACGACGATGGCGATGTGAAAGGTCAAGCAACTTGTGTGCACCTGTGGGAATATTTGTGCGCCCTGGCATTGCGACGAGCACGGATAGAGCATAGCATTCGCTTTCTTTGGCACATTTTGGTCTTGTTCTCATTACCGCTGCTGCTGCTGCTGGTGTGGGTATCGTTGGGTGCTCCCGTATCGCTGTGCTGCATCTGCCACACGGAGGCCGGTCTAAGGACAAAGCTCTGCGCCGGAGGTGGGACGGGGCGACGCGGCACGGCGGCGGTGACTGAAATTGAAATTTCAATTTAGTCCCCTAAGTGGGGACAAAACTCGACGAAATGAAAATTCCCGACAATCTCGTCATTCCATTCCGAACCGCGTTGCTGCTGCAGCCAGCCCCGTCCAGTGTCCCTAGCCGCCACGGAATTAGGAGTACGTACTCTATATTAGGGTGCTCTCCTGGTTGGGAGCCTGGAATCCGGCTGGCTACAGATGCTGCGCACATAACCGCCTCGCCGAAGCACAGAGATAATCAGTGAGGGGAACTTAAGAAAATTATAACTTTGGTCAGGGGAAACGTTCCGACGGCGTTCACGGCACGGGATGGGGACCGAGGCGGGCAGGCATTCAAAGGATTTCCGCAGCTCCTTGTACGCAAATTCTTCAGTTGCACGCATTATTTTCACGTACGGTATGGGTGGAATTTTTAATGAGATTCACAGTGCGACCACTGCGCGGTAGCATCTTCAAAGTGGCCATTGTGGCTGCGCTGCCGATGAGATGGGGCAGATATTTGCACCTGCAATCGATGTGTGCTTTGATTAGTCATTAACACAGGCACCGGCCGGCGGCTTAGCAGAGATGCGGTATATATGCGCTTTGAGCGGCTATGCACATCCTTTGGATGTGCTGCTCTGCTGCTGGATATGGAGCGGAGTTTGTCCCGACTTGGCGACGAGGGATGGAGATGAGCTGGCTGGTCTTTAAATGGTGTGCCGAGATTGGGTGGCATGCGACTGAAAATGGCTTGTCGTCAAATAGAGGCAAGTGTTTGGAGGCAAGTTGGTGGGGCCTGCGCTGTGCGGATTTGAGGGATTGAAGTTTGATGGAAGAGAGAGAGAGCAGCATGACAGTCAACTAAACGGAGGAATAATGAAAATCCAAAGATCGAAGTTAAAGTGAAACTGGAGCCTTCTACTGAATAAGTGATTAGTTACGACGTTCCAACCTCTTATCCTTTGCTTTGCATGGAGAAACACGTCGAAGTTGAAGCCCTTAGACGTCTACTGGTGTGTTCTTCTGGGAAGAGGCAACACATTTACGCATCAGCACACACCAGTGGCAGACATTGCTTGTCGCCAAATGAAGCAGTCGGCTGAGTGGAATGACAGAGAGTATGGAAAGTGCTGAAGACGCGAGGTAATTATTGGGGGAGACAACAACATGGGCCCTAGTTTGTAGGAATGGAAGCACTATTGCTGGCATTAGGCTTCAAAGGCACCATTACTGATCCTTGAATCGTCTTGGTGAAAGAGACCTGACATTGGAGTTGCCCAACTTGAAAATTAAGTGATCGTAACTGGGTTGTGTTTCTTTACCTGCACTTTTTCTTTCTCTTGAACATTTTAAGACAGTTCAAAATTTAGTGCCGCGCGGTGTTTAAGACTTTTTGTTCTGAAAGTGGCCAATGATCTGTGGGGTGAATTGTTGTTTTTATTCGACCATTGCCTCCATTATTCTCCGACTTGATGTCCAATGGTTTGCAGTTTTCGTCTGTCTAAAAACCATAATGATCAGAACCCCTCTGTCCCAACGAAAATCTTTGTTTCTGGTGTGAACCAGTCAGACGTCGTGTTCTTGGTCACAGTCTCTGGTGTTTCACGATCCAGACCTGCGGCTGCGTTGAGATGGAGAATGCTCATGACAGATTAATCGAAACTTGTAGCTCGCTTGAAGAATCTTTAAAGTTGTCCTCCTTGGCATGGAAGGTTCCTTATCATTTCTAATCAAACCTTACTGTCGGTCCTTACCGTCGTTTTCAACTAATCTAGAGGCTCCTCAGAAGCTAATTCTCCTGCGAGCAATGCAATTGCAATCACTCCCTCAAATATCATGTCGGAAGCATGCTATTCGTGCCAGTTTGGAAGAGCGAGCAGTGGCAACATGCATCAGTATATAGTGAGCCGCAGCTTTCTTATTTCTGTTCCCTTATGGTCCTTGTCCCTCTCATCTGTTGCTTGTCCCCAGATGATGCTTAGTAAAAAAAAAATCCGTCTGCGGAATAACATCTTATATCTTACGAATTCTTGAAGCAGCTGAAGACGATGTGGGAGTTGCAGATTACCAACTTAAGGTGTTAAGGACCCCGATTGGTAGTAATGGCCTTACTTTTGGCTGGGTTCAAGTGCCGCAGACGGTTCCACCCCGATCATGAGGAAATCGTCTTGTGAGACTCTTGTGTGGACTATGGTAGAGTGTACTTTAAGTCCACATTTCGTGTCGTCTGAGAGGACACCAAATTGTTCATTCTGGCTGGTTCTAGGAGTTACCAGACTCAGTGTGAAGTTATTCTGTCTGGATTTCCCGATTGAATACCTTGAGTAACAGCGGGGTTGTTGCAAAGACTCGATTCCCTCTAAGAAGTGATTGTTCCTTAACGCGAGATCTAATTTTGAAATTAGGGATCAATGAGGGCGTGCGTCTCTTTTTGCGTTATTTTGACTCTTGTGAACTGAACTCTGTGGCACTCAGACTAAGGGGCAGGTGATCTACAGCTATTTGTGCAGTATTATGTTTCTGGAGATACGTTTCTCTCTGCTTTTCCGAAGTAGTCGATGGAAGGAAATTACAGCAAAGTACAATTGACAAAATGTGTCAACAGTCAATTTCAATTCAATTTGTAGCAACAATCAAAATACGATCGGAATTGTAACAATTTTAGTATCTTTCCTAAATATTGGACTGTCCCTTAAATTGAATTTCCTGGACTTCAGTAATATGCACCGTGGTGACCGTGGTGACTTGGGGGGTGGATAAGTACATAGATTAGCACGTGGAGGTCCTAGGTTCGATTTTCTGGTTGATCGCTCAAGTTGCTGACAACACTCAAAGGGTACCAATTGTCTTTGAACAGCTTCTCAGATCTCACCTTTTGGAGTCGACAAAAAATTGTGGGCCCCTTCTTCAATTTCACGCACAACACCCTTGCCCCTTGTGGACTGTAGTGTACTGTAGGGACCAAAGCTATGAACCAAGTTGAAGTCAAATTTCCTGCTAAGGCTCCAGCCTGCCACTACCAGAAAATGAATGGGAAGGAATTGTCATAATTTGTTGATCTTATTCATTTCTTCGCCTTGCCTGTCTTCCTCCTTTTCCCGTGATGAATTTCGATCAAAAGGACGCTTTGGGGCACAACTTGCTGAAGGGTTCCACCCTTTATTCAATCTTTCCGTCATCTTGAGAGCGTACTTTTTTGCATCAGACCCTTGCTTCGTTTATACGTACGTTTTTCTAAAATAATCCAAAGACCAGGCTTGATGGGAAAAGGTAAATTTTTTTAATGTTCATCAGGTGTCCTTAAAAATTGCACCAACTTAAGCCAACATGTTTTTCAAAATCACCAAAGCAGTCACACTCTCCTTGTTGTAGAGCTCCGATTCCATGAGCACCCTCCACTGGGATTGAAGAATTCTGTACACACCCGTTCAAGATTTCGACGTACTCCATTCAAACCCAAAATTGCTTTTATGTTCAACAAATAACAAAGCTGTAAATTTCCTCACTCCAAAACTTGGATTCCACACCAATCCTCACCTCAAATAAATCCTCACCACATCCATTTGAATCTCCTCTCGCATCCTCTTCGATCTCCCATTCTCTCGTCCTCTCCCATCGTCCATAAGGTACCAATTTCAATCATCAATCAGAGCTCCCATTCTCAGAAATCCCAAAAAAGAACCGTTTCATTCGCTTCGCCATCTCATTGGATATTCCGTCCAGGGCGCCGATGATCCTGCTGACACTATGATGTGTGATTTCATAAAACTAGTGTTACCCAAAACGGATATCCTCTCTGCGTTCATCTTTCCAGCGAAGCGGTGGTGCGCCTGATGCAGCAGCACACTTGGCCTAGGGAACGCATTCATAATTAATAATCGCGCACGTGATCTGAGTACCCCGCACGACCCGATTGTGCGATTTGTCCTGGAATTATATGTCTTATTCCCCGGCCCTACGGGGGCAGGCCCTAGCCCAGGTGATGTGATAAATAAATCACATTCCATGCGATTCCATGGTGTACTGCGATTGCATATTAATGCCGCAAGGACGGATGTTGGTGTCGCTGCCAAGGATTGGGATGTGTCAAGCCATTGTCTTGAAAGGACGAACATTTTTTTTGTGTTTTGTTTTTTCTCTGGTTCTTTCTTTTCATTCCAGCCATGTGCGAGAGTGGTAGCGGCGATGTGCAGAGGTGCGGGTGTGTGCAGCGGGATAACATTTTTATTTTGTGGACGGGATCGCTGGTGCATTGCGGATGATCCCTTATGGAGATTTATCGCTTGTCTTGTGGTCGCTGTGCGAATACGCAATAAATTAAAAGTTTTCACTTGTTTTTTTTTGGGTGGAAGTGGTGACGTGGGATCGATGCGGACAATGGAGTGACTTCCAAAATTGAGATGTTGACTGTGACTCCGGACTCCGGCGCCAAGAGGGTGGGTGAAGGAGAGGACAAATTATTATTTTTTTTTTCTTCAATAAATTACAAGTGACCGGAGATGGAGAGTGGGTGCAGATGAGCAGTGGGTTTTGATTTAATGAATGGTTCATTTTTTGGATAAGGTTACTGAATTTTGATGAAGCAGGTGTCCTGAGATGCTTCGCACACCATACAGTTGGTAGGCTGTCCATGACATGGCAAAGAGCTACGTGAGAGGCCCCATACTGTAACTTTCATATTTCTACCTTTCTTGTGGTGCTGAAAAGGTTCACGAATATTGACTTCAAATGAAAAGGGAATAAGTAACAAGTTTGGATTTTCTGTGCTTTTTAATGACAGTTGCGCCAACAGACAACTTGTCAACGTGTCCCTATTGCCGCTAGCCACAAAATTGTCACCTGGATCATCCATTGTGAAGCAGATGTGAAACGTTGAATGCTTCAAACTCAAGAATGTCACATGACAACTTCTTAAACTTCAACTACCCGCTTGGAGTCAACATTAAGCTGTGACTCCTTTTCACTCTACTGGGAACTCGTCTTATATTCACAGAACAAGCTAGAGAAGCCCTACCCTGGTTTGGTGTGGACTGTAGTGCTTTCCCAAGCTTGTTTTTCCCTTAATTATTTTATTGGACAAACACTTATTTGCTTTAGTAAGAGCAAGGTCAAGGTCGAGTTACAGTCACCCATTTATGGCTTCGTTCACAACTTTTTAAACAAGCAATTCAAAAATGCGCTGGTTAATAAATGGGTATTTCGGAGCAGTTCAGTAAGGTTGCTACGGAAAAAAAATTCACACAAGAAGTAAGCATAGGCAACCATGTTTATACAAAAAAAAAAACTAAAAATGGTAAAAAAACGCATAGATCTCCGCTATTTGGAGTAATAAAGGACTTCTTGTGCCTAGTCCGTTGTATGAGGGTTGGGGAGGAGCGGTTAGTTTCAGTACCGAAATCAAACGTAGAATCGGTTCTAGCAATCGCAGTTACTTTGGCCCCAAGAGGCAATCGAGAAATAGAGCCGGGTTTTGAAAGATTAAGCTGGCTTTCTATAGCCCTGCATATTCTATCATGCAGAGTCCTGGACATTATAAACATCGAAAGTCCTTGGTTGTTTCGAAGGAATAGTTCTGCGTGTGATTTTTGGCCCTATTTGCGTTGATGAACAACGGAGCTTCAGATTAAAGAGCTCTCGAATCTGAACCATTGGCGTCTAAGATGTAGCACAGAAGTGGGAAGGAAATCAATTAGCATGATGTGCAACTTGGCACCGGGAAAGATAACGTTTCAGATACAGAGTCATGTTGGTTGAAATTAAGGTCCACTCGGGAATGAAGCGCAAGCTCAAAAAGAAGCGAAAGAAGTTTGTTTGCGTGTTCAAAGCAATGAGTGCCAATCCACTCATGTTTGACCAGATTCATTGGCCTTGGTTAAAATATAATTTTGGGAAAATTCAAAATCCAAAAATTTTTTGGAAATTAATAAGGTAGGCGTCCAGAACAACGCTTCAAAATTTTGCATATTCATCAATGATTGAATTTATAGGTCAATAAACAAAACTGCCACATGCCCCTTGTCAAGCGTCTTCGGATACAACGCTTAAGATGGCTAGGTCATGTAGAGCGTATGGACACCACTGCTCTGGCCCGAAAAGTCTTCGAATCTAAGCCATTGGGACAACGCAACAAAGGACGGCCTAGGCTCAGTCCGTCTAACTTGCATTGCGCAACTGGAGGGAACTTGCAAAGATCGTGCTGGCTGGAGAGGCATGTTGGTTGAGGCCCAGGTCCACCCCGGACTGTAGCTCTACAAGAAGAAGAATAAACAAAACTGCCATATTTGGAATGAATAATCCTCAAGCGTATGTTGAGACGTGATTAATGACGAATTCATTCAGTCAGTTGAACAACCATAACGTGCAGGAGCTGCGACTTTACCATGAGAGTGCAACATGTCACACAGCTTGTGCCATAATTGAGTTACTGAAGAAAATATTTGAAAACTGTATACTTTCACCTTAAGAACCCCTGAACTGGCCTTCAAGATCGTGCGACGTACCGCCACTTGACTGTTTTCGGTGAGGGTATGTAAAGTCACTAGTCTGCGCTGATTAGCCCATTTAGCTCATCGTCACAAATGTCGGAAAATGTTATCGAAAGTTAAACCTGGTGCTAGTGCTAGCTGGGTCGGTTATATGCCAGAAGTCATATTTAAAATGTAATGCTGCAAGATTACCTTTCTTGTAAAGTAAAGTTAATGTCAATTTGAAAAAAAAATCATCTTTGTTGCAATCCATCCTCTAAAAAAAAAACAAACGTCACATCACATTCAATTTCGATTTTTAACTTGAGCACGAAGGACGTTCTGGTTACCTTCTATCTGTTTTTTTTTTTTTTTAAAAAAGTACCTTCCGAGTTTTCCAAGAGCTCTTCACGATTCGCACTCTTTCCTGAGGCGCTGTGAATTTTCATCCCTACTCCTTGCACCGATTTTTGAAATGTTGACGTGATCAGCACACCTGGTTTGTAAAGAACCACTCGACAGCTTAGTAGTCGATCTATGCCATCATTTTCACCTTCATTCGGAAAATCTCAAGTACAAGTTTGGTGACTTCTTTACTGACCTTCAAGCAGAGTAAGCCGGCAGCCTAAGCAGGTCTAGACTTTATAGACTCTATTAAAGACGACTCTGGGTAAACATTCACAACCTTTTCATGAACATTTTTCTGACATTTTCCTAATTGACACAAAGTCACAGGCTCATTCTCAATTTTCACCATCATCATCTCACTCGCCATTTTGGCGGTATATACTTAAAGATTCAAAGCGGAGAATAAACTGAGCTCCTCTCATACTGAAGTCACCCACAAAAATTGTGGCTTTCAAAAAGGGAAAACAGATACCTACTACAAGGAGCTTCTTCCTAAACGCTTCACTTTTGACCACAAAAAGTCACTAGTCAGTCGGTCTTATCTAAGCCTCACATCATCGGCGTCAACTGAAGTCCCAAGATGCCAAGCCCACTTCCAAATCCTTACTCACCACGAGTCTGATCATCAACTGCACTCCAAACTCAACACTTAATTGGTTTTCATCCACTTGTCAACGCTGCGCAATAGCGTGTATGATTGATGACCTTCCGGTTCTACGAGTACACGAATCCCATTCATCTCGGCTCTGGGGTGCCGAATCCTAATCACAAGCACAAGCCACTTGCACTCGGACACCGGCCATCCGCGATGAGATCGCAAAATTAAAAATAGCCACTTGCGCACCGCAATTCCTCACTTGCAAGCGCGGCTAGCACCACTGCACCGATTCGTCAAGGCGTCTAACACCTGCCTTCGATATCGAAGTACGACTGCGTCACCCCCAAGCTGTCGCCGTACACTGCACCGCCAGACACCGAAGAGCTGCACTGTGCATCATCCCTTGCACGGCCAGCAGTCGGGTCGCCACTGCAGCCGGTCAAATTGGAAGTGAAGCGGAACTAGTTGTAGAGCCGCGTCAGTTAATTCATAACTTCGCAGATGCGGTGAATATGCGAGTATGCTAATGGGCACAGCGTCGGGGCGCACGGTTCCCAGGCTCCACTGGGGGGTATGTATGAGTCAAGGAATTTTCTGCCGATCCCGGGTGCCGGTCATCAGCGTCTCTCGCTCGGCATCATCTTCGCGGTGGGAACTATTGAACCCGGGGCCGCGTGAATCGTGAATTGTGGTCAAAGCTTCCATGGCAGCGGTGGCTGGTGCTTCTATTTTTAGGAACACATTAGAGGCATGCACTCGAGGTGGTAGTTTATGCAATCGGCACACAATTAGATCGGCGTTGGTGTGTCGAGAGCCGAACATGACATCACTCAGAGTTGACGTTGGCCGCGGCGGCGGTGGCGGCGTGGCGCAGTTCAAGTTCCCAGTGACGGCAGTCAGTGCGGGAAGTGCGCAAGCAATTGATCTAGAAATACCAGTGAATTGTTGGCTTCGTGGGTCGGTCAGCAATTGAGGGAAATTACGATCATGGACACTGGCGGGCGATTGCAGCGGCCTTAAGTAATTGACACTCGGAAGCCGGTGAGGACTGTGTGGGGTGTGTACGAGAGCGTGAGCGTGATCGCTACCGCTGGGGAACTTCCCATGGAGAGGTAAGTCTCTTCGCATGGAATTTGCTTGAACTTTGTAGCTTTGGAAAATAGATCTGAGAGGTGTGAGGCAGACACGTCTTAATTGGTCTTTGAGCGGCAGTGAATGGACGAGAGGTTGATTGTTGTGGGACTCGGATCTCATCGAAAGTTCGCACTTCTACTGGGCAGCTGCCGCTCGAATCTAAATTGACAGTCCCATTTGCGTACTCTTACCATATCACCACCGTCACTGATTAATTATTGCTAAGCCACTCCGCCAGGAGCACCACTCTCGACAAAAAGTCCAACAAAACCCAAGGAAACCCACAACACTCCAAAAGCAAGACATCACAAAAAATGCCACCACAAGTGGATAAATAAATCGAAAAAATTCGCAGGAAAAAATATCTACGGAGATCCACTTCATTGTGCGATTCAATAACTTTGGAGAGGCTTACCGCGATCGCTCCAGCGTCGTCGTCAGCGTCACCGGCCCCACAGCCCCCACACACAGAAGCACACCCTGTGGCCTAATACGCGTGTACACCCATTGTGCGCTCAAATAAGACATCAGCTCCCCGAAACAAAACCAACGTCAGTCAGAGACAGAACAAAAAAAACGATCAGACGAAACGTAAGTCGACAAAAAAGGAGCTCAAGTGGCCACGGCATGAGACGACGCGACACAGTCGAGATCTGGAATACCGTCCACTGGAGCTTTCAAATATTAGCCAAGTGGAAGGTAAACAAAGGCTGAGACTCGATTTCTTACGTCTGAGGCTTTGTGTGTGCGTTTAACACACTTTCGGTCGTTTTGTGGACGCTTTTCGGCGGCGATACCGAAGCCGGATTTTTTCGGTGGGAAAACATGGACTGCTCAGGCAAAGCATTTCGGGGTGTAGTATGCCTGGCGGTATTAATTTTGGTAATTGAGCAAACGGTAGCCAATTACTTTGGTTAACAGAGTGGTTTCTTTTCGGGAGGACTGGCGAGCGGTGTCGTCAGTTGTGGCGGTTGCGGCTACTGTTCGACCTGTGGGAAGATCATTGTTCATCGCACACACACACACACGCACACTTGGCGTGTCTAGATGGAGAGCGCCACTAGATGGTCTGGATGTTGCCAGGGGTCATGTTGTGAAGTGAATCAAGTGGAAAGTGAATAGGAGTGATGGATGGGGCGGGGGAGGGGAGGGGTGGCTCTAAGGGTTCTCAGAGGTGCGAAGCTATTTGGATAAGCAGTTGTGGAGTGGTTTGCAAATTTCAAGTGATGACCCAGATGTCAAAAGCAAAAGGTAACCGAGTGAATATGGACTCAGGGCCTAAAGACTGAATAAACGAGCCATTTGGGTGTCTTACAGAAAGCGCCTTTTCGGGGTGGGAAAGGAGAGTGGCTTAAATTCGAGACCCAAAAGGCCAAGCTTTAGCATAAGATGAGTAAAGACATAGTATGTGAAATGGAGGAGTGAGTTAAAGAGCTACTCAGACTTTCAAAAAGGAGTGTGTCCAGAGGTTTTTTCTTGCGAGCTCTGAGGATGAGGATTTACTCTTCTTTCTTACTCATGCATCTTTTCCAGAATTCATTTAAGGGGGATCCTTGATGAGAATGAATCACGGTCTAACTTCTTTACTCACTACTCGTATTGTGCCCACTACTATTTATTGTTTTGTTGTCTCCTCTAATCGTAGTCTGCTATTTATTACAGGCCCGAAGAGCGACATTCGGGAAGTTCCTATTGAGAGTTGCCACCAGCCTCAAAGAGGTGGATCTCTGAACGTGATCTTTTTAGGAATAGAGCTTGTGACATGCTGGCATACTTTACTGCTTCTCCACTGAGGGCACAACAGGCCACGGAAAATGCACGCACTCTCCAAAACCATGTCAGGAGGAGACGCAAAAGCGTCAAACAACAAAAGGTTATTCATCGTGAGGTTTGATTTCTAATGAGAAATAAAGTACAGAAGACTGAAAGCGAGCTCACAATTTTTTTATCAGCTAAAAAACCAATTCTTGGCATTTGCTTTTTGAAAATGATATCACGCAAATGCGGGCTAGGACTTCGTCTGAGATGAGCCATTTGGGCGTCCAATTTTGGGTGATTCGTTCAAACATAGCGACTGGTTTGCAAAGTATTACTGACTTCTTCCTGAAGACCCGGAGCTTTACAAATTCTCAGAGGAAATAGTCCAAAAAACTTAAAATCGCACAACCTAGAGGGCCAGATAATAAATAAGCAAAACCTGAAATCAAATGCTCCTCAAAAAAAAATTCTCAACAAGGTCGTTGTTTCACGTAGTGAATGGGTCGTAACGCCGTGTTTTTTAAACCAGAGCTCGCGCAGAGTACGTGTTTGAATTTCGAGAAGCACATAGGATGGTAACCTGGTCAAGATGCTGAGAACCGTGACGAAGAGCTGCTTCACGGTCTTCGCATAGACTCCCAGCTACTGTTGCTATGCGCTCTTCATTGACTGCTGGATGTATTCCAATCGGTTGAGTATTTTGCATCGATGCAAACTGGCTTAAACTTGCGGTACTGGCAATTGTGGTTTCAGTAAGTTGATTATGCACACGTTCCTTAAATTGCGTGAGAAACATTTCTCAAAGAAGTTTGAGCATTTCTACGATGACTTATCAAACGATATTGAACTAAAATTGGAAAGCAGTTTAATACCAGTCACATCTGATCCGTCAAAAAAACCAACTGAAAATCAAATCTCACCATGAATCACATGATATAAATGACAACTGTATGGAGGAGTATAGAGGTAAAGTCCACATCAAGAGTCCTCTGACCATTACCGACCATAAAGAAATCTGTGCTGCCCTTAAGCCAGAGGGAAGTTTAACTTCTAGCAGGGGTGCAAACAAGACACTGTGTTATTGAGTTCTAAGCTTCCGTTCACCGGTTGGACCGAAGCTACAATTTGCATGGCTTCTTCTTCTTCTTTTGCTGGCGCTACAATCAGAGGTGTATCTGGGTCTCAACCAACACGCATCTCGCCAGCTGCCCCCAATTGCGCACTCCAAGATGGTTGAGGTCCTTCTTCCCCTGTGTGTGCCATCTCAGGATTGATTTCGAAGACTTTTCGGGCCAGAGCAGTGGTGTCCATACGCTCTACATGTCCTTGCTCACTCAAGCGTCGTATCCGAAGATGCTTTACCAGGCGCATGCCGCCGTACAGTCGTAAAGTTTGTCGTTGAATCTTCACCTTCAGATGCCATAAACGCTGCTGTTGACCCTTTTTACCGCGGAGCCGAGGTATACGATGTCCTCCTACCTCGAAGTTTCTACTGCCTAGTGGTGCACTCTGTCCGAGATGTCGATTTTGTGTGTCCTTCCTCGATGAGAGCATATACTTCGTCTTGCCCTCATTTACTACCAAACCCATTTAAGCTGCTTCCGCTTCAATGCCAGCAAACGCTTCGTTAACGACTCATTGTTATGACAGATGTATGAAACTTGTTTAAACCCACCTTTAGCACCAGTCCACAAAAAAATGCACTTCTAAGCTTAATCGGGCGATGTCTCATGTAAAAGTTCGAATTTAGATTCTGAGTCATTGCCATTTCTCCCGTTCTCACAAATGAACTAGAAGACAAATTTCTGATTGATGCCAGTGAGGCAACCACTGCTTGGTACTTTTCTTAAATTTATTTAGGGATGATTCATTTCTCCGGATAGACGTCTTAGTTCTGGCTAACGTTAGTCACGGAGAAATTCATCTGCTTCGGGCTTAGTCATAGACCATGACGGTGGTAAGTCTTACACATGCAATCGGTTTTATGGGTGATGACACTGGTGTGTTGCCAGAACCTATTAGATTCTACTTATGAAAGGCTCTTAACACTGGCTTGCGTATGCATATGGACTCATGTTGCATATGCGATTGTTCTGGCTAGGGCCAACTTCTTGGGAATCGGGTTGCTCTACGCACCAATGTAGCAAAGCCCTTCTGCTTAAGTCTAACTCGAAACGGATAAGCGATAGGAAATATTGGGAAAAGGAGCCATATGCATTCTGAGACTATAACTGTAACATGATTTTCTAATATTTTGCAAAAAAGGACAGAGTTCAAATTATTTTAATTCAGTTTCTGCTTACCACCAAATCGTGGTAACACAACTGGACGCGGGGAAGCTTCCTTTTGAGCACCAGAAAAGATAGTTGGAACCACGTATCTACTACGTCTCTCGCATATTCATTCGAAGTCCTCCTCCAAAGTCATAATATATATAATTTAAACTGCTTGGCCAAATGAGGATAACTCTTCATTTTACGAAATTGTTTTCTGCTTAGAGCCTCCGCCTTCTGTGGTATGCCCACAAGCAATGAGACTTCAACGAGTTCGTCAACTATGAAAGGATCAATTTACATAACAAGATCCTTTCTGCCGTGATGTGCAAACGTCTGAATGAGTGTGACTTGAGATCCTGACAGATCTTCAGCAGATTCAAGGTTGCTCCAGACATCGCATTCGGTTGTGGGTTTTGGTTTGCGCGATCATCTGCCTTGACGGGATTCTATCAAGGCCTAAGACCAGACGCCTCTTTTACCTAAGTTCCAGATGAGATCATGTTTGAGGGAAAATCACTCCACCTCAGTTTGGAGCAAGGTGTCCTTAATACCCCTGCCATTGCTTGGGTAACAGCAACCGACATAAACTACTTCCAGAGGTTTCTGTCCTCTTGTTGCACCAGAAAATAGCCTCTGATGAAGATGCTACAATCAGTCAGGTTCCCTCCATATCGGGGCCAAGAGGCAGTTGAGTACAACAGGTCTCTCTTGTAGACAGTGCTGGCTCCGGACAATACCTTGATCATCCCTCTTCTGCTCTATAGCACAGAAAACCTGCATGTTATGGGTTATTGCTTATACCTCCAGACCAAGTTGGCTTTTACGATGGCTATGTCATACAGGGTGTGTCGACTCCATTCCTTCAGCCCGGAGGTCGTTCGGGTCCGATCCATTGGGGCAATACAAAGGAGGAAGTCTACGTCTTAGATGGAGCACACAAGTGAAGGAGGACGTGATAAGTGATTTTGTTCATTTAAGCAACCTGTTGGCACGAAATTAATTGACCCTGGATCGAAGCGAGACACACAGGAAGAGGCGAACAGAATGTGGGTGGTAGACAAAAAGGAGCTAATCGTCTAAGGAAACAAATCATCTGTCCATTTTGCACAGAAAACTTATAAGTGACGCATACCTCCGTCGGAATGCCAAACTATTTGCCAAGAAAATTCAGACCATCCAGCACACCATCCCGCCAAACTCAACATTCCAAGTTCCCCCTTTCTTGAAATGGATTTCACTCCACCTCAGTCGACACAATGGCATATTTGCATGCCATCTTCAGAAGCCAAAGCAGCCACCATCACACCACTTCATTCTCCAGTCGGTCGGGCAAGTGCACTCCTGCAACTCCTTCTCCGCACTGGCAACTATTGTTTCGACCGCAGCCAAGCCAAATGAATGTCTCTGGATATTCGGAATTCGTGAGTGATGATCTTTGATTAGGACAGCACCGCTACTCAGCCGCAACTGCCTCCGGCCGCAGACCACCACCGACTCCCTTCGTGTCAAACCAAAGCCAAGCCGAAGCGCCCGCGAGGATGGAACCGCCAAGATGAACTCCTTTTAAGTGATTACCGCAGTCTCATCGCACCCCGTCGGCCGCATAATGAAAACACATTTTGTAACAATTGAAATTGGGACACCCTTGGATGTTCGGATGTATCTACATGGCTACATCCTACCCCGGGGGCATCGCGCCAGCTTAAATGAATTAAACGAGCGGCGCAATGAGCGAAATGTATGCGCAATGAATTATTGCTCAATTGAACGAGCAGCCAGCGAGCGCTGGGGCATTAACAAACGAATCCAAGAACGAGGGAGAGAGGATCGCCCCGTTCGCTCTGTGAATCGCGATGACTGTGGGCGGTTTATTGGGAAAATATTCGCGCGCGCTAGTTTTTCGGTCTTCCATTTGAATTGAACCATTTGGATGGTAATGCAATGATGATTGACTCTCGGGACTCTCGGCTGACAGTGGAAGGTGGCTGAGGTGGCTGAGCTGGATGCGGCTGTCGGTTGCAGTGGCTGCGGACTCTGGCGGGCTGTGTGGTGATGGATTAAGGCCGAACATCTTTTCGGTTGATGACGACTGGGTAGGAGCATAGCTAAGACCTAGCGACGACTGTGACGACGATGCTGATGATGAGGTGAAGGAGACAACAGCGAAGACGCTTTAGCTGATGATGATCATGACAGAGATTTCGCTGCTACGGGGAATGTTGACGTGGGAAATTTTTTCTCGCGTTCCCGGTGATCGTGGATTAATAACGATCATGACCGTGTTTGAGTTTCTTGTTATCTGCGATATTGTTTGGGTTTGAGTTCATAAATTTTAAAATTCGTTTAAGCAATCGTTTGTGCTCGAGACAGTGCTGAGCAGCAGAAGTTGGGATTGCGTAATTCAGGGGGCAGTTTGAAGGGAAACATTACTGGGTCGTTGTGCAAAGTGCCGAATGCGGTTGTTTGTTGAGAAAGTCGATTTCTGGTCTGGCTGAAAATTCTGATCTTGGTTAAAGGTGCCTTTATGGACCAAAGTCACACCTTTCTCTTACTCAAACCATGCTGGGAATAAGGAAATAAGCAAAAACGAACAAAAATCGCTTCATATTTGAGATTTTTGTGTAATTATCCATGAAGTGGTTGCAATATGAATAGGAATTTTCTCACACCCTGTGCGTGGCACAGCAGTGAGTTGTATACCAGAATAAAGGCAATATATAGGCGTTCTATGCGAATGATAGGATAGACCTCTAAGCCTTCTCGTGTTGAAAGCACTACTAATTTTATTACACATAAAAATAGATGTGTTAAAATAATTGTAGAGGGGCACCCTGTAAAAATTTCAGGTATTTATCTTAAATGCCATTTTACCCTTATTCCAAACAATTAAAAATTTGTTTGATTCCTTGTAGAATTTCTCATTTTTGAGACATTTCAGAATGTAACTTTTTAATGAACAATTCCCTTAAACCCCATTTCTGATACCATTTCGTAACTTCTTGGCTTTCTATGATTTCCACAGACACACCTAGATTACGATCAAAACAAAAGGCACACTTTCACATTGTCCCCCCGCCTTCCCTTGACACGTTCCACACCCTTCATCACCACCCCACCTCCCCTTAGCAAACTTCCCTCCACTCCACTCCGTCACCAGCAACACTCCATCAGTGTGAGTAATAAATTCTTGTACAACACTTGTTCTTATCTCTCCGATTCCGTGTAACCAATTAAAAATCAATAATTCAGCGTTCAATTCAAACAGAAGCATCCGGCGCTATTTGCACGCACCGCACACTCTCTGGACAGCAGCGGCCACCTTCAGGTCTTATGATCTGCCACTCCTTCGGCACAGAGTCGCACTCACACACCCCCCGCACACAGCAGACACTCGTTCAAGATTCCAATGTGTCCACACTCTTGAATGAAGATTTCCGTTCGCCTGACGCGAAGCCCCTTGCGATTCTCAATTCATAATCCACACCATCTGGATGAGTCACAACAATTTAACAAACAGCCTATTCCGTTGCGTGCAGGCATACAAATCAGAATGGGTCCGTCAGAGTTGCGACGAGCAGCGTGTCACCATCGTCACCATCGTCACCATTGTGCCTGCAGAACGTACGGCGACGACAACGGCCACTACGTGGACAGCGATGACCACGATTGACACATTCCACTCCAAGCCATTTGGCCAAAATGAAGGCACACACTGCCCGTCAAACGTCTGTTCCAGAAGTGCGCTTCCAAGGTACAACGAACTACTGGCCATCTTGTACCCGCTCCCCTCGACCGGCGGCGGCGGCAGGGTGTGTGTACGCACTGAAACGCTAAAGGGAAATGGGAGCGTTGCCGTTCGCTGAGCAAGAGTGATAGGCGGTTAGACAGCAGCCGTAGAATGCGACACGTTACCGCTTGCATCTGGGCTGTGCGCTGTATGAAAATTGGCAAATACCAACCGAACCGACCCACCCAGCCCCAGTCCGCAGCCAGAGCCGTCTTCGATTAATATGCAAGAATGGATATTTTGACATGTGCTTCGCGATGCACCACTCATTGGTAATTCACTCGGGGCGGCGCGGCGCGCCCGCAGTCGAAGACTTTCGCGCAAGCCGCATGCCACTCAGAAACGGCCGAATTCGTGCTGTCAGCGCGCCCCGAAACTTACCGCAACCAGTCCGAGGCTGCCCCCATGAATATTCACGACGCGGATTCGCAGCCTTGAGATCCGGACGCGACTAATTAATCCGCCGCCCGAATGATTTACCGCCGACGACGACGTCTTCATATTCACTCAGATTCATCTGATTTATCGCGTCGAAGAAATTAAATCATTTCGCGGCCCATTCGGTTCCCGGAACAACATCGATCCGTCGCAGTGACCTCTCTGTGCGCCTCTGGCCACAGCGCCGACCCCCGCCACAGCTAGTCGCCGGTGCGGCGGCTAATTTATGCGCGAGAGCGGGGACAAGATTCCGATCGGGAATCAATTTCATAAATAATCTTAAGCCGCCGTGATTTATGCCCAAGCCATCGCGATCGGCGTGAGTCAGTCGGTTGATCTAGAAATGCGTGCTCTCGCGGGTGTTTTAAATGGGATCAGCGGCGCGGCGGCAGTGTTTTCTCCTCGCTTGGCTTCTGTGATCGCATTTGCATTTGCATACAAGCCAAGTGACGGGCGCTAATGAAGTCGGACGGGACCAGCTTCTTCGCTTTTCAGCTGCTTAAGTGCTTAACCGTGGCCCTAGAGATCTATTTTCGATTTATTTATGAGATCAATCGATCGCTGGCGGTTTCTACACATGTCAAGCGGCGAACTTGACTGTGGGAAACGATTTACACGTGTTCTGATCAATTCATCAGA
The DNA here is from genome assembly GCA_944738645.1 of Eristalinus sepulchralis. Taxonomy (NCBI): domain Eukaryota; kingdom Metazoa; phylum Arthropoda; class Insecta; order Diptera; family Syrphidae; genus Eristalinus; species Eristalinus sepulchralis. The sequence continues at coordinate 9,160,159 of OX122885.1, read as the reverse complement.
CTCATCTGGTCCGGATTAGATGCCTTTCACTCGGAGCGACAGCGGCGGTGGCGGCGGGGTGAACTGATCTTCTGTCGGGTCGTGCTCGACTTATGGTCGAGCTCGTTCTTTTATCTGTAACGGAACGGGGTGATGGATTCGTTGGGTTTTATGGCCGAGCTTAAATTACAATTTGGAGATCTAGAAAGTTTGCGATTCTTCGGTTTTATTGATTTTTGAAGACGTTTGAAATATGGCAGAGAACTGTATCCATTTCAGATCAAGTCGATAGAGTCACGGCGCGTGGAGAAAGAGAGAGTGAAGTTGTTGACCTTGGGTGTCGTGTGCGACTTAAAGTGTTATTTTGAACTTTCCAAACTATGGGATACCATTCCAGATAAACAAATATTCTAGTTCTGTGACGTACTCGAAGTGAAAGACATTTCAATGATGATGTCACTCCATGCGAGGGTGTTGCAGTAAGTACACACTAGTTTCTCAGAGGGCGCCATTATAGCAAGAGACATTTTCAGTGTCGAGTAGTACAATCCCAAAGATCGAGACTGTCAAGTGGAATTAGGCGTGTTCCTGGACCACAAAGCGCTTCGATGCTGCAACACTTCTTCTTCACCATCAGAAAAAGCGTTTAACGATTTTGGGCGTGGTCCAGGTCGGTATTAGGCGAGGCACACGCAAGAGCTACCACGAGGAATAGCGTGAAAATATTCCACCATCTTATAGTGTCAGACCGCTGATTGATTGTGTACTGGATAGTTGAGGCATCAACTAATCGCGTGGGTCGTATCCTGAATAAAATATTGGACATGAGGAAGCTGTTAAGTCAATGGGTGTCATGATTCCTTACTTCAGACAACAGCGTAACAATGAAACCAAAACCAGAGGAGTGGTTCCTTTATTAAAGCTCGATTTGAGTGAGTTTCAGTGTGGTGTCTTGATCGTCGACGAAACATTGGTCCACTGTTACACATCAAAGGCCAAAGAACAGTCAAAACAGAGGATTTCGTCTAGCGAGGGCGAAAAGTATTCCTTCGGCGGGAAAGGTGATGGACACCATTTCGAAAAATCGATCTATGTCAAACTGTGGAAGGGCAACATTGTTATGGGCCTGGAGACGCCAATTTTTTTGGTCATCCCGATCCCGAATCGTAGAAAAAAATATTCTATTTGGCGATCGAAAAGCGCCCTATCTCAACCCTGCTCCAACTTGGCTAAGAAAAAACGCCTCGTCTCAACCCAGTAACCATCTCCACGACAAAATTCATTGAATTCGGCTGCGAACTAATGTCACATACACCACTTGGCCTTGTGTGACATCTTTTTCGAACTTAAAAATGTTTCTCGCTTGGGAAGAATCTTGACTCGAATGAGAGGCGATCTCTGTCACGGAGGGTTTCTTTGTTCAGCTACAAAAAACGTTTTTTTTTACAGCAAGCTGTCTAGAGTCCGCGATGTCTTGGTCTCTTTACCGGAGGTTTGGTCTTCCTTTTCTACTCGAAACGGGATGTTGGGATTCGCAGACCCTCTTAGATGGAGCGTTGTTGTCCATTTGCTCGATGTGGTCGAGCTATTGTAGGCGTTGGAGTTTTGCCTTCCAGAGTACATTCACATCATAATACAGCACATACACCTCAAGGTTGTTTCCTCTCTCTCATTCCCCTGCTTCTTAGAAAGCACCAAATACTCATCGCAAAATTTTTTCTTCCAAGTTACCAAGAATCTGTTCTCTCATTGTCGTTTCGCACTCGACTCCGCATAGGAGTGTGAGTACAATAAGCCTCTTGAAGAACATTGTCTTAGTCGTTCGGCTCAAGACTCTCGACTCTAGCTGCTTCGATAGACTGAAATAACAGCGGTTGCTAATAGTGATTTTGCCTCAAATCTCCATCGAGTTGGCATTTGTGGGGTTCACGTTTGGTTCACGTTTGGTTCACGTTTGGTTCACGTTTCGATGGAAACAGCCCTGAAATTTGTACTGATTTGTAAAAGATGATGCCTTCCGCGTTCAGACCTGCCCTCCCCACTATCCTCTGCAGCATTTGGTCATAATTATATCCTCGGACTTAGCATTGCAATGTCGTGGCTATGTACAATATTAAAGAAGTCACATGACAGCGTGTCTCGTGGCAAGATCTTGTGTTACCGTGGTGCAATACAATCGGATCAGTTTTCCCGGGACTTCGAATTCAATCATGGTATCAAAAACTTCTTTGCGACGAAAGCTGTCGTATGCGGCTTTAAAATCATTAAAAAGGTGATATGTATCGTTTTTCCAGGACTTGCGTTAGACAAAGGGTCTGGTGTATACACTGATTGCCGGGCCGGTACGTGCGGATGAGTGCAGTGCAAAACAGCTTTAGACATTCATACGGTATACTGGCCAGGATCTTGTAGGCGACATTCAGCTGGAAGATATTTCCACAGTTCTCCACCGAGGTAAGATCGAATTTTTTGTGAATGAGAGATGTGGAGGTGTCATTCCAATCGACGGGCATAATTTTGCCCTGCCAAGTTTTGTAGATGATCTGGTGCATGCTTGCCACTGGAACACTGCCGCCAGCGTTGAAGAGTTCTGATGACTGTTCATCGGAACCTCTGCAAAAGTCGATACTCAGCATTGTGTGTTAGGAGGTATGTATCTTTGCAGCGTTACAGAATTTCTGTTGACATCATGAAAGACTTAAAAAACTTGAATTCGTGTTAAACGTTTTCTTTAAGAAAATTCTGGAGACGATCGTTCTCAAACTTGGGGAAACTGATCGCGAAGTCGGAGGAAGGAGAACGGTGCATTGTAACCACCGAGGAACAAGTAACCACATGCCTTAAGGTAAATGAGGGTAAGACAAAGGTTGCACAATGATATAAATAATTGAGTGGCACTATGGCCCACAAGGGACCAGGGCCTTGCTTCCCCATAAGTCAAACGGAAATTCTCAATTTGATTTGTTGATGCTCAAAAAAAATAAGATCGGAAATGATGCATGGAAACGTGTCCGAGACTGAATCTCCAGTAGCAGGAAGAAGTGAAAATGTCCACTTTTGTAAGGACAAACCGCAAGACAAGATTCACATTTTACGAAAATTTTGATTCCAGTCGGATAAACCAATTTGGGCAATTCTTAGTAAAGGCCTTAAGTGTTAACCAACCATACAGGCTGAAACTTTGGCGATCCTAATGGCCACGGACTACATTGTGAAGCATAGCTGGAAGAGACAAACAAAATTTGTGTCTCTAGCGACAATTATGCTGAAGTTAGGGACTTACTCAAACGCTTCCGAGATACCACAGAAATGCAAGACTTCCCTTAATTTGCTTGGTAGCCTCAACTAGCTCTATGGGCTGTACAGCGACATGCGCCTAGTCAAGCGTTTTCGGATACAACGCTTAAAATGGCTAGACCATGTAGAGCGTATGCACACCACTTCTCCGGCCCGAAAAGTCTTCGAATCTGAGCCATTGGGACAACGCAACAGAGGATGGCCTAGGCTAAGATGGAGCAAACAAGTGGAGAAGGACCTCAACCAACTTGAAGTGCGCAACTGGCGGCAGCTGGTGAAAGATCGTGCTGGCTGAGGCCCAGGTCTACCCCGGAATAAAGCGCCACTAGAAGAAGAAGAAGAAGTCTAAATTGGCTAAGACTTGTTTGAGTGCCGGGTCATGGGAAATGAGATTGCCGATGAGCTTGCCAGGCAAAGATCATAAGTGGCATTCAAAGGCCCCAAACTCACCCTAGGACTGCACGCTTCCTTGGTTAGGGCTCTCGTTGACGGTTGGGTCTCTCAGCAGTACAACAAGAGATAGCATGACTCTTGTGGATGCGGGCTGACCAAGTGTATGCTCCTAAGCGTGAGCAAGAAGTCCATGGCTTATCTCTTATCTCTAAAGACTGGCGTACCAATGGGCACCTTCGCTAAGCATTTACGTGTGCTTGGGCTTACTGATGATATTCTCTGCGACTGTAGAGAAGGTGAAAACACTGCGGAGCACTTTCTCTGTCAATGGCCCGTCTTTTCTTGGAGCAGGTGCACATAGACCAGTCTTAGAGTCTTAGCGCTCCAGTGCAGTGTTTCTTAACCTCCAACAAAAAAAGAACTCCATACGGAACTCGAAAGGATTTCGATCTATGATGATTTGGAAAAAAATTATATCCGAACACCTCGAAAACTCGCACACCCACAAGCTAACACGACGAAGGCTTACAAGCAGAAGCAGGTCATTTCGAAGCATCAGACGCAACGCATGTCTCCTCGACTGAATTTTTATTTTTTTCCTTCCTACTTTTACTTTCAACTTCCACCTCAAATTGCTTCTTAAACTTCGGAGCTTGAAGTCGACAATAAATTGTAGGTCACGCACAACACAATTACTGCCTGAAGCTAGGCTTTGTTCGTTCCTGGATTCTAGTGCTACCGATTCAGTTCATTTATTCCTTGAACGTTTACAAATTTTTGTCCAGCATTCACCAAACATTTCCCACAGAACAGACAACCGTCACTCAACAAATGAAACACACACCAACCACTGCAGCCGACTATCCTTTCCACAGCACAGCCCACGTAAAATTGACAAACCGAAGAACATTCTTGGCCACGTTGACATCGATTTGCTGCAATCAGCGCATGTATGCCAGTCAGAGCAGGTGTTGACCCACTGCAGCCACCGTTTCGGCAAAGAACCTCCACATAGCACAGTCCCGAGTTGCATCATCACCATCTCCGTTCGAACGGCAGCCTCGTTGTCAGACAAAAGGAATCCCCCAAACAATCGCAAAACCTTGCAAGCACCAATTTCTGCCAGCCGCCGCGCCGTTAAAACCAACAAGCCGGAGTGAGTATCGAGTGCAATTCAATTGGCACACAACTCCAATTGACATAACTCACCTCCGGTTCCTACAGCTCTGCGACGCCGCCGCCGCGTTCCCTTGCATTAATGAAGTGATCGTCGTCACCGCGACCGTCGGATGAGTGGCCGCTCCCAGAACCGCGAGAACTGTTGTCAAATTAAATTAGCACCTCGAGACTCAATTTATTTGAATAGAGATCTGAATCGTCCTACTGCACGGCATACAGTCCCCCGCAGGTTGCCTCAGTCATTCATGGATGGCGCGCACCTGCCTGGTATGGTGGTGCGCGAACTTCGCGATGTTCTAGTGTCACTTTGGGCCAGATTCGCGACAGATAGCCTGCCCTGCCGATAATTACCACAAAATCCCAGAGATTGCCGAAGCTCGCTCGACGACGACGATGACGACGGTGGCGACTTAATGAAGATCTGCGCGGATTGCGTCACAACCAGGGTGTGACCGAAGTGTTTTTTTCTTCGGTCGTCGCGGAGTGAACTTCTTCTTCGATCGCCATCTGCGCGAAGTGGATTTTGCTTGAGACGGCGGGCACTGTGAAGCACTTCTGCGGAGTGACGGCGCTTCGGGTTCTCGGAATTCGCCGAGTGCCGCGCGATTAGTCACACCGACCGATACACGGTCTGTTAGAACTGGTTCAGCAGATCACCGGCGATGATTGAATATGAATAAGTAGTGCTTCGGCTGAAATTCACGGCGGAGTAGATGCGATGTCATGGCTCATGGCTCGCCAATGGCATGCAGCCGCCGAGATGAGTAAGGTGGCCGATAAGGGTAGCTGGGGATTTCCGTGAGCAGATCTGATTAAGAGAATTAGATCATGAAGCTATTCATGGGGCTTCGCAGGAAGTGACGTGCGGAATTAATTGGTTTTGCGAAATTCAAATCGATGACTAGCTCTCGTGACATAGACTCATGGTGTGGCTAGAGCTTAAGCTTTGAGAGCATTCTTCTGAGATTTTCTTAAATCAACGGATACCATTCGAAAGTGCTTGAGAGCAAGTGCTTAATACTACCAATTGCCAGACCCCTCACCCACACTCTCCATCCCTCCACTCAAGCACCCTGCCATCTGCCATCGTTTCTTCCCAGCCAGCCCCATCAATCACCGGCTAGTTTCAACGTTTTCACATTTCAATTTCGTTGCTAATGACACGCCTTTCCTACAAATCCGCCAACATCATCCACGTCGGTGGCCAGCATCGCGGGTCTGCCGCACCGATTGCACTCCCAACGATACGTGCTGCGAGCCGGTCTTCCGTGCACGCCTCCTCAATCCAGAGACCAGTGTCGATGGTTAATGCCTCAATTTGCCAGTGTCAATTCCGGCGGAAACGTCCCGCCTCCCAGGTACCCAGATCTGTAACACTTCACGTTTCGCACGCCACGGGGATCCTCGTCGCTCTGGCAATATTTGTCTTAGTCCTGCCCATCGGCCTGGGTGGCGGAGTGCAACTCACACGAACTTGGTCCTGGGCCGTTGCGCGGCGTTCAGGTAAATTATAGGGTCAGATCGTGGTGTGGGATGCGTTTCCCACTCCTGCCATCTGGCGGACGGCTCTAATTATATGTAGGGCAGTCGGGATCGTCATTAATTTTGACTAATCTCTCAATTCGTGTCTAGACGGGACATATGCCTGCCCCCGCGACCAGCCGGTACCTCTCGGACGGACTTGGCCATAGCGATCAGGGTCTTGGATGTGGGGCTCCCTGCGGCGCGGTTCGTGGAATCGTCAACTCAAATAAATCTGGAATCTGATAATTCTCCCCCGAGACGAGCTGTGTCCTCGGATTGTCAAGATTTATGCGTGCTGGGACGTGGGCCCTCATTAAGTCAGCGCGAGAATTTCGGAGACATCTTCATCATTCCGAGGTCGGCTCCAGGTGAGAAATGGAGGCAAGTGAACGAGATTAAGAGAAAGTCAGTCGCCGAGCGGAGGGGCCGCGCATTTGTCGTCGTTCGGTGGCAGTTAGGGCGGCTTGCACTCCCCGTACCCCAGCTACGGAGGCGTGCGGAGATAAATGACCGGGACTTTACATATGTTATCCATTGTCCGGATAGTGGTAATGAATTATGTTGAACAAATTCGAATCGTTTCTTCGATTCGCCGGTGAGGAGGGGGCGACGACGGAATGGGCCTAATTAAGTTAATTGTCTTTATCTTCGGGGGGAGATTTATGGAAAATGGTGAAAAGAGTTGTGAGCGCGACGAGATTCTGGTTAAACCGTGAAGCATGCATAATATATTGGATGCGATCTTCGCTTGGCATCTGCCTCTTGGATTACAGAAGCTCCGTGGAATGTTGAAATGCTGTCTTGGCAGGGGCGGGGGATGTCGGGGTCATTCGGCGAGGGCTTCTTTTCATTTGCATACCGATTGTGTTTGGAGAATCGAGGTGAGTTAGTTGAAGGGAAATTTATTTCGATACGGGTGTCGTTTAGACTTGAAAGTGCAGTCATTTGGTTGCAAGTGGTGTCTGACCGGGTGAGAGTGTGCAACTGTGTGCCGGATAATTGTTCGACTCTGAGTAATCTTAGGCACTCTTCCAGAAGCAAATACTGGAAGACCGTTTATGAAATGCATGCTTTTTGTTTACTTACAGATGGCAGTTCGCTTTGGTTTCGAACGTAGGTTTTTCTCGAGGATCAGAAAATGTTGACATGTCTAGTTGGCCATTGGTGGATCCATTTTTCTCTAAATATCCAGTACGATATGAATTCCGTGTCGAGAAGCCCTGGTAAGCCAAGCCATGCTTAATTGTGCTTAACGAATGATGACCCGACGGTGCAATATTTGGGCTATATGGCAGGAGTGGCAGGGCTTCCCATTTCAACATTTTTAAAATTATTCTTAAAGGCCTTCGTCAGCCACGCCTTTGATCATAACATTCGGCTGCTACAGGTCATACTGCACAACAAATATTACGAATCACCAACAGTTCTAACAAAGACAACCTGTACATAGTTTTCATAACAGGCGGACAATGTTTTGACATGTAGCTGGAGTCTCAGGTGGCTCTAGGACTTGAGCCAAATATTTTCCCAATTATAACTATCTCTGTGTCTGCTCTCTTCTTCTCCTTCTTTCCATGGCGCTACATGGGTTGGTTTGGACAATCGTTGCACTCAGCGGTTAGAGCGTTGCCGACTAAGGAAGTTCGGACCATGTCAAATGGGCGCTTCTTCCTCCCCAAATCTTCTTCTTCTTTTTTTGGCGCCACAGTCCGGGGTGGACCTGGGCCTCAACCAACATGCCTCTTTAGCCAGCACGATCTCTCGCCAGCTGCGTCGAGTTGCGCACTCCAAGTTGGTTGAGGTCCTTCTCCACTTGTGTGCACCATTTCAGTCTATGCCGTACGTCAATGGCTCGGATCCTAAGACTTTTTGGGCCGGAGCACTGGCGTCCATACACTCTGCATGGCCTAGCCATCCTTAGCAGTGTCTACTCTCAGTCATCTAAAATTTGCTTTTAGCGTTTGTTCAGTTGGGTGCACCATCGCAATGAAGGACATCATCTAATTGCCAGAGACACATCCTCTCGTAGAAAAGAAAGTGGAAACACCACTCTGTAATCCAAACCAAAGTGTTACTCTGTATACACTCTGGCTTCACAACACTTACGTGAGGGTATTCTGGGCCCAAGGTGCGTCATTTTTGTTTGTTAACGTAGCCGCCTCCACAAGAAGATCAGACTTGTGTCGAGCACGTACAGAAGGAGCTGGGGGATTTTTGTCTTGGTGATTTGGAGACGCGTGCTTGGTGTCGCCAACAGTGGAATAAAGCAATTGTTGAGGCTCAAGCCCACCCTGCATACAAATAGCAACAAGTGAAATTTTTAAAAATAATATAACTTATGGGGGGCTAGTTCCAGAGGGAAAAAAGTCTCACAACACTATGAACGAACCCTCCTCATAGTGTCATGCTGCAAAATTGCCCCTACTCAAAGTAAATAAAAAAGATCTTCAAAAACGTGGAACTACAGAAGATGGCACCAAAGAAACCAACCCAAAGCCGTCATCCAATTTAAATTAAAGCGCGGATTGGCGTCTCAGAAATTTAAGCATTTTCAGACCAGATCCAAAATTGGAGATAATTGTAAACAACAAACTCCTAAACTAGCTCTTTGTCTGCCTGCCCGATATCTTGCAATCTCCTGAGTCAAACCCAAAGCCGAAGCAACAATCTTACTTACTCATCAGGCCGGCGACCCATGAAAGGTCAGAGCCTGAGCAATTGCTGCCTTCCGTTGCTGACGGTCCTGGGCACGCTGCTTCCAGTCATCAAGGCCAAGCTGTCTTACGTCCTGGTCTCTATACCGGAGATTCGGTCGTCCTCTTCTTCTCCAACCAGGAGGCTCAGATTCGAAGACCTTCTTCGCTGGAGCGTTGCTGTCCATGCTAAATAAAGCAGGACTGGCAGTATAAGAAGCAACTATCCAATTAGTCAATTCACAAGCTTAACGATATTAAATCGTTCCGTCTCCGCCAAGCAGCTATCTTCCACAGATTCGCCAAGGGACATTGCAAAGGTCATGTCAACAGCCACATGAGGACTGGGATGAAGACAGCAGCATAAGGCGCTCTCAGGATCTTAACGATTCTTTATCACTGAATGACGCTGGAAGGAATTTCGGTGAAGCTAGGTAGTTTGAAGTTAGCATAGTCATAGTGTAGGCTAGGTTAGTTTAAGGTTAAGAGAGAAGTAAGCTTAGTTCCATGCCTTGAACACCTTCCTTTCTCTTTTCCGACCCCTTTCCTTTTTCCACAGTAGCTGACCTTTCATAGTCTGCTTAGGCTATTAGGCTTTTTTCCTTTTTTTCGTTTAAACTTGCCTTAGCTAGCTTAGGCACGATGTTTGTGTATGCAATGGGTGATATGCGAGTGAGGGCGACAAGAACCACCCCGTACGACAAGCTATGCCCAGCAACTGCAAACGTCTCGCCGTCCTCCTTCTCCTCGTCGAAGCTGCCCCTGCGGCTAACCCATATGCCTTGTATGCTAGGCTTGCAGAGTCTAGAGTCTTAGTCGCAGATTGTGTAACCACATAATTTCCTTCAAATAGCATTAATCCAAAAAAAAATGAAGAGTGTGACTAGAGGAGGCTCTACGTATAGGTTAGGGAAGACGCAACTACCTTAGCACTTTAGATAGGAAAGCGACTTTTCACTTCAGAAGGATCTACGATCATAAGCAAAACATTCTTCCGGAAACTGCAAAAGTTACTTCTTTTGTGCAGCAGGACTGAGATGTTGAAAAACTTAACACTTGAGCTCAAAGCGGCCATCAGGAGTTACTCCAAAATCATCTTAGACTAACGTTGCACTCAGGACTAGACACGGGACTAAACCAACATACCCCTAAGCTGAAACGGCCTTTCACCAGATGTCTATATTTGGGCGCAGAAAGCTGTAAAAAATTGTCCTTCTCCCTTGTTTTCCCTATCCTTAATGAAGACCCTGAGCCACACGCAGAAGGTCTGGGTTCGAGTCCCGGACAGGACATCTCGCACCACTTCTTTCGAGTTGCTGACAACACTCAAAGAGTATTAATTGTCTAGAAAAGCTTCTCAAATCTCGCCATTCGGAGTCGGCACAAAACTGTAGGTCCCTTCTACTAGTGAGAGAACAGTAGTACGCACAACACGAGTAGTTTGCTGTAGAAGCTAGGCCCATGGCTCTTGTGGGCTATATGTGCTATTCAATTATTAGATTAGATCAGATTAGATCAATTATCAGAATTAGAGATCTCACCATGTAGCGGATCATATAGTCGGCGTTTCGAAGGTTTACCATGTGATTCCTCGGCGCTTGGACCTTTTGGACACCACGGCGAGTTATTGTGCCCAAACTCGAAGTTGTCGCAGAGCAACCTGTAATAGCCGCCGTGTCTAGGCAGAACCTGTGAGAGTTGACAGCTACCCTACCCTGACGAAATTGACATCCAGGTCTCGGTGATTGGGACGAGCAAATGCGTCCGTTTGCCTTTTGTGGAGGCGTCTCATCTGGTTGGCCACGTTGTTATGGGTGCTGTTCGTTCTTCTCTATTTATAAGTGACTGGACGTTGACAAAATCCATGAAACAGAGGAAATGACGGTGTAGACTGAACGTGGCGCATGAAGGCTACACAGCAATCAGTTTGGAATAAGATTTCAAGGGCAGAACGAATCATTGCATTCCTCGAATGAATGTCCGTGAAGATGTCGACCGGGAAACTGATGTCAGTGTCAGAAGAAACAACGGCTAGTAAGAAGCACATTTGACACTGTAGATGACATTGGCCCACCTGCCACAACATTGGCACTTTCAACCACGACCGGAGTAATCAGTGACTTGTCCAACTCCCAACTAAACAAAATCACAAAAAGGAAAAACTTACTCCAACTAGTCTCATGCACAGTGCTCATCACTTTCCAAACAACTTTTCTCCAAATCGCCAATAAAATCAACCACCAGTCATTTTGTGCTGCTTCTTCCGTAGACACGGCCCCACATCGTTCCACCCGTAGCCACCCTCTCTTCCCACCCAAGCAGCACCAGGCACTAACTGTCAAATCAATAATCTGTCATGTTTAACATGTCTAAAATATTGTTACGACACCGTTTCTGTTTTGGCCGATCACCATCAGCGCAGCCACAGACGTGTGTCCGCTTACCACTCGCTCACGCTCTTCGGAGAATGTCGGCGCGCGTTCATGGCTTCGATAAAATTATGATTTTATCATTCAGCTGAAGAGACGATACTCTGGTCCAGTTGCGACCAGCCGCTTGGTATCGCCGTGTAATTCTAGACCGCAGTGTGTGCTCGCCTGGCAGTTTATACCGTCGCCGATGGTATTCCGGCCTAGACATCGACACTAATCACCGGTAATCAGTTGTGTTGTGCTCTGCCCTGACAATGTTGATAATTCACTTTTTATTGGTCTAATAAAACCGAGGGGTTAAGGCTGGTGGACACGGATAATGGCTTTGTTTTTACGAGAGAAAAATTTATTTTATTGACCATCGATGGCCGTCTTTAAAGAGTGCTTGTTGGCAGTGATGCTGCGACTAGCCTGGAATAAGGAAGAGGATTTGGAGTGGCGACCTCTGAACCCCAATTACAGGCGTCTCCTCCAGTGAATCCGCTTCTGTGGTCGACTTATCCCCGAGATCTTATCAACTGGCAATTATCCACAGTCAGGTTCGCCCCGACAGGCGTCAATTAATTGCTCCATTCCGCGACTTCGCAGAACAACGCAAAAGGTGTCATTACAGAATTCATCGAATAACACGACCCCGCCGTCGATAATTGATCCAATCGCTGACTGAATTGAATCGATTCTGATTGCTTGAGTCACCGCCCGCAGACTGGCCGCTTACATGGAACCAAATTCAATTAAAATGCAAATCCGTCGACCGCTCGGAACTCGGAATTGTGACCACAATGGCGCATGCGTGCACGAAAGTCGTTCCATGATTCCCATGTGGCTGGGGGATCACCTTTGACCCCATTTTTTGCTGGAGACCTTCGCCTCGGACATCGGCGGCAGCGCGCGGATTTCCCCCATTCATGCGCGCTCGCTGATGTGACGATGATAGATTATGCATACCATTGATGGCGCGGCCGCCTTGTGGATCTACAAGATTCACAATTTGTCGATGGTGCCCTTCGCCCTCCCCGCGGACCACGGACGCTTGTTAGATTCGATTGCACACATTTCCGGTCCTCAATCAAGCGCGAGAGATCCGTCCTATCGGCCGAGGAAGCCGTGGGAATCGACAGCGGCATGGGATGCGGACCTGAAAGTGAGAGTGAGGGTGACTTCACGATGGGCCATGGACGGAATTGGTACAACACAACTGGGAGGCTCAGTCATGGCGTCGTGTGCATGTCAGACGATCGATTACGATGAGTTCTGTTGTGCGGCGGCGAATGAGCGAGGTGACGATGATTGCTCGATGTCGTTGCATGGTTTCCCACTTCACCAGATGTATGCGGATGTAGATGGTGATGGTCAATGCGACGCGTTGGAAATTATTCCTTAATCATCGGACTTCCCAGGGCATGTGTCTCTGATTGGGAAACACTAAGTGTGGCAATATTTCCCACGCCCACTTGGCGATGAGGTGTCGCTTTCGGCTATTCTTTGAAGAACAGTCTTATGCGAAAGGAGGCAATCACTGAAGTAGTTCCTTTTCTTCCCAAATAGTCCAAAATGATGTGTGATTTCTGGACAAATTCTTATTAAAAGGAGTCTTGTCCGCCTTGTGTCAAGCCATGCAACGCGACACGGAAACTGACTTGGTAAACGACATTGACACTCTCTTATGAGTATTCTCTTGTATGAGTATCTTCCTTGTACGCCCTACTGTGCCTCACAATCCTTTCTCAACCAAACCGTCAGCAGCCTTCCATCCAGTTCATGCACACTGCACAATCGCATCCACTTGCCTCTCCAGTCCACAGCGAAACTAACTCCATCTCGTGCATCTTGAATACAAATTAAGAAACAACAGTTAGAGGGAAAATCCCACTCCCACAGCCCGACCACCAGCCCCACCACAACCACCACCACCACCATCGTCATCATATATACGCCAAGAACTGTGTAGCGAGCGATGTCATCCTAATTACGTTCCACAACCATGGGACGGGATTCAGGTGGTGTCCTCCTCCCACCCGGATGCACCCAAAATGCACATCTGATGTCGCGGCACTATCCCGTCTCGGTCCTCCCTCCCTCCCACCCTCCATCCGCAGCTGTGCTTCTGGCTAATTTGGTTAAACGATTGTAGCCGTCGTCGCTGGGCCCTGACTTCCGCTCGATCGACAATCGACGCGTCGGGGGGAGGGGCGTAGACGCCCGATGAAGCGATATGCCTTCATCGATATTATGATTGTATCTCCCACCGGAGATAACTGTTACATTAAATCTAGTTTGACGATGGCGCGAGAGCGCAGGCGCACGGTTTCTGCGACGTGGAGGCGATGGTACACATGTACATCTGGACCGGGCGAGCGAGAGAGAATCTCTTTATTATTTCAGGCTCGTACCTCAGTTCGGAATATCGTGACGGACGTGATACAGGATACCATGTCGCAAGGTGATTCCCAGGATTTGTTTTGATTTCTTTCCGCTGCACTTCGTGTCCCCCCGAGATGTGCGCCGGTGCATATGTGCGCCGCCGATCGTTCCCCACATGATCGCCAATTGATCGAGAATCTATTTTCTAAATATCTGCGCTGGGTATGGGGAGGGGGAGGATGGTGGGTTTTGTGGTTTATCGTTTGGAAGTGCCCCAGAGTCATAAGCTTGCGGTAAATGCTAACAGAGAGAGAGAGAGAGAGCGCAGCGAAAAAGTGAATATCTGGAGGACTTAACTTCTGCCCTCTGTGCCGTGGTGCAGCACCGGTAAGGGAGGCCCGCCACAGACCGACGATAGTCATGCAAGTGCTCTCGCCACCCGAGAACAGGGTTTTGGTCGTGATTTGAAGCCAGGGCCCCGCTCACAAAACACAAAGCGAACGAAACGCGACGGCTCCGAAATGCATTTTCGGTCGCTTGCTGTCGGTGCAGTGGTCGTCTGTCGTCTGGTGGATTATGCGCCGCGCCGAGAGTCGATCCGGGAACATGTGTTGTGGCATGTAAGGTCATGAGTTATTATGTCTTCTCGATGAAATTCCTGTAATTTTCGGATTACACCGATTTGAATGGCTGCGAGGAAATGATGAGCTCGGCTTGGTTTGCCTCTCAGCCCGATGGAGAGGGGTGAAGATCGGTGGTTTGTTTGAGTTAGAAAGTGTCTGCGGAAGTTCAGCGGATGGGATTGGAAGTACGCCCTACCTCACCTGGTTGCACGTCGTGTGGTTTCTCTTTGACATGGACTTTCGTGAATTTCGAAAGTGATGCGAATGCAGAATTTGTGTGTGTGATGATATACGCGGACAAGTATCTCCAGCTGAGTTCGATGACATCGGCGTGATGTGCGACTTCTTAGCTGGCGATCGGGACAGATGGCGCGCTCTGCGACTAAAAGCCTGAAGAGCTTGTTCGAAAGTCGACGTAGCCATGAAAAGGATGATGGGAATCGGCTTAAGACCCCAGGGACCACTCTTGCTGGGCTGCAGTCCAATTAAGGATGTCAATCAAATCTGCAACCTTAGCAACACTCTATGCAAGGATTGAGGGAATAAAATGACGACCATCGACCACCACGCCAGCTTCCTGCTTGGCAAGATCTGCAGTGCCAACCCGTTCACCCCATCCAAGCTTCGATTGTAAGGAAGCAGGCGTTTTTAAATATCATTCCTCGGAATCTTCAGGTCTTCGTCCATAAATGCTTGAGGCAGATCCTTAAGGTCCACTAGGCGGAGTTGATGACAAACGAAGAGTTGGTGCCTAAGGTTTTGCAGAGATCTATTGCAGAAGAGATCCAAGGCTGAATGGCCACACCATACGTTAACCGGAAAAGGACAACCTAAGGATGGCCCTCTCTTGGACACTGTGAGGAGTGTGCACTTATGGTAAACCAGGCTCAAACGGAGAGCAACTTCGACGACCCATAAGTGATAGAGGGAGCGTCTAGTTAAAGTTCTCTATCCACCCCACATGACACATCATTCATGGAGTTCACATTCACGCACAGAAATGATTTCGTCCTCCCACAGAACTGCAACGGACTTGTCTCAAGTGCCACTCGATCGCCCCAACCGCGTGGCACTATGTCACCCTCAGCCCACAGTCGGTGCTCGTGAATTGCTTCCCCATTCATATCATCCACTAAATAAAGCCCGCAGCTGCCAGTGCGCCCCGCGAAATTGCGAACTCAATTAAACAATTACAGCATCTGTCAGTCTACATTAACACCTACGGCGTTAAACGGAGATTAATGCAGTTGGGGCGCCGCCGCCGAGCGCCCTCCCTCTTGTGCCATTCATGCCACACCAGCCAACTCCACACACACACCCCGCACCAGTTGACAATGCCAATCGACCTGCGCCGCCGCCGGCTGACTCTTGTCACGGTGTAGGCGCTAAGCTTTATTTCATTGCTATTCATAGAAATGCCCCCACCGACGGAGAGTGCTGCAGAATTTCATTTACGACCGGTGTTGCTGCCACTGCCGAGGGTAGTTTGGGGCCAAACGGTTCACAGCCCATCAATCATACAGTGGAACAGTGTCACGGTAGACAATGTATGAGTCAATCTGTCAATCGTCATCGACCGCGTTTACGAGGCTCGCGTCTGGCTGCAGCTAGCCGTTCGGTTTGAACGTCGCGTCAGAATGGTGACGACCATGGTGGCGATCATATTTCGAGAGTCGATTCTCAATAATGATAGACGATCATGGAGCTGGGTAATAAAACAGATGTGAGCGCTCCGGGAGTTGGCCAGCGACACTGGAGTCGTCGCGTCGTAAACCAATAGGCCACCACCTCACACATACCCGAAGGTCTGTCGCTGACATGCATGTCCATACAGAGGACACACACTCGGCGCACACAGTGCACCGCAGTGCAGTGCAGAGCAGTCAACGTCTTGGGATTTATGGGAACCAGACGACAACTGCAGTGGGTCCCCAACAGTCGGCCAGAGAGATGCGGCCACGGCGTTCTGGCTAATTTTGAACAGCGCTTGTCTTTCGGTGTTGATCTGCTTTTTACTCCCGGTCTGTCAACGTTCTAGGGGGTCTTGCGGATCCCTCCGTTTCTTCGTTCTCTGAAACGCAACAATGTGTCAAGTGAGGATTTATTTGCACAGTGTGTGCGGAAAGTTTGAGGAGAACCACGAAATAAATGGGAATCCAGGGATAAGAAGCCTTGAGTCTGAAGGAAGACGGAATGCGATTCTCATCCCGGAGATGCAAGATCATCTGCCATTCGTATCCAAATCTGTCACACAGCCTGTCGTGAGGATTTCCTTTCGACCAGCAAATGATGTCCCAAAGGAACACCTTTTAAGGCACCTCCAGTGTGCAATGCGACCGTCTGTTGTGTGTCTGCAACGCGTCTGCGTCTGTGTTGCGAATCGGCCAGCGACAACCTGTGGATACAACCACCCGCTGATCCGGCTTACTCTGCCGCCGTCTCCTCCTCCATCCGCAGCACACCGTTGATGAGTAACTTTATGAGGCTTAGCAGCGAATTAAAGTCCATTGTGCCCTGTGTCCGCCGCGGACACACTTCGTCGTCACATCAGTCCCGGCTCTGCGCGAAGCGTTTATGTCAACTTAACTGCCCAATCATGATGACAGTCATAATTCTCCACTGATCCGAGATTTCACATGGCAGCCGCATTGCAGGTGGTATTCACGCGTACCGGGGCCTGCACTGCACTGCGGACCGAGGGCTATTAACGCATCCTACACATGCAAGTGCCGAGACCGAGACCGTATCGGCACTCGGCGACTGGGAACCGAGACGTCATCGGGGTCAAGGCATGAACGTAAGTGTAACGATTCGCCTGAAATGCGATCCCACGGCTTGGCCGACCATTGGGCTAATGGACTCGTGGAAATTATTTCGTGTTACACTTTTCCGGGCGAAATGACAGCGTGTCACGCCATCTGCTGCGCTGGAGACGGGGTGGGAATCGCCGGGCGCTCCACTCCTGTCCACTGCCAGCTGACCCCTGCGTGATGGGGCGCCTTTCGTTTTGATCGCTCGGGGAAAGATGTCGCTCATAATTTGTGATCATAGAAATTTGTAGGTGCTGCGGAATGGGTTCGGGTCAGGTGTCACCTAATTAAGTTGACGCTGTCACGCGAGCGCTGTGAAGGAATTAGTGCTACTGGTGTTTCGATGGCGCTATCCGTGGACCAAGTGTCGTTATCTTTGGGAACATTTCTTTCGAATGAATGTGGCTGGAGCATGTGATAGGTGAGTGGTGAGCTGTTGACTTGACACTGAATGCGAGGTCCACCGGATCACTTTCGCCCTCAGAGGACACACTTTCTAAGCTGGGTTACAGCAGATCCCAGAACAGTTTAGTAGCCGCGGCGACCGACCGGCTTGACATGTGGAATTATATGGAAATCTCCCTTTTGAGACTTTACGCAATCCAGTCGACAAACACGAAGTATCCTTCTACGCGGCTACTATCGCGTGACAATCTTCCCTGGCGCTCGTCTGTAACTCTTGTCACACAAAAACAATCCCTCTCTCTAGGTGGTGGTATATTGATCACAACCTACGATCTCAGTTTCCCTATTCAACTTCCAACAAAAATTCCCCGTAACAATTCTTTAAATTTCTCCAAATGACAGCGCCTGGTCGCCGTGATGAATATCACACTGCTCATCTGACACAGATCCAATCGCTCGTAAATACCGATGAAGTGAATCATCAAAGTATCGATTTCCATCGTCCACACAGAATAGCTTCCAATTAAACACAGATTCCTTCGCTCGACTCCTCCCAACAAACCAAAACCATCTTTCACACTCATTCCCCCCTCACAGAAATGATGCCAAATGCACCCACACCACTCCAACCCGACCGGACTGTCCTAATTCCAATAAACGGAGTGCGGGAGGTGGAGGAGAGATGATAGAAATTCTTTAATTTTACGACAGTCCACATAAACTCATGTGATTACGGTCTAAAACGCCGAGATCGTCGTCGTTCTTATCAAATCCCCATCTGATTGCCTAAATTGCCTAAAGTGCCCGATGCCCGATGCCCGATGGCAACGGTGCCCGTAGGCAGATCCAATAAATCAAAAGGTCAACATCGTACCAAATCGATTCGCTGCGTTCACTAAACCGAACTTAACACCCAAACACAGTCAGCCGTAAAACCGACCGAGACGAGAGCGGTTCCTCTGCGTATCTCCTCATAATCAACTAATAAAAATCATCACTTCGATGTGTGTGTGTGCGTGTGGAGGTGGTGAAGGAGAAGGAGGAGGGGAAGCGAATCTCTGTGATTACACCTCTAAACGCACAATTAAATGGAGCTGTCCTAGACGATCCTAGCCCAGCATCGACCGCGGACCCCCAATCCATGGCAATGTCGCCAGATCTCATCCGCCCGTTTATGACACTTCGCCGCCACACAGCCGACGACGACGATCCAGCCGATCCATCAATTATGAATGACGAATGAAATTCCTCATCAATAAATACGCATAAACAATTTTAACGACATCGTAAAATATTAAATTAAACAAAACTGTACTCTCCTTATATCTGTATCAGGCTGAGGGCAATAAAGGCCCCGGCAAGATTCCGGGGCGCACTAAAACGCCGATCTGGGGCCTGTCGACGCGCCTTTACGATTCTCCGAATCAAAGAGCATTCGGTCGGGCAGAGGGGAATGCCTTGTGGCCAGGTTTCCCATCTCGGTTTCAGGGAATGTCTAGGCCCAGGCTGAAATTTTATTCAGTCATAAATTAGATCACCCATAGTGGATCAATCCCGGCCACGGCGACGGAGCCCGCCGTAATGGTCACAAATTTGTTGAGCTCGTGTTTTTATTTCCTCGTATTACTCCCAATTTGGCCTGATGAGTGAGGACCATTAAGTGATGGAGGTGCCTACACTTGGGCCGGCACTCGCGGGGTATTTAATTACTGCTCTTTGCTTGAGTAAACGATCGGGATGAGCGAGATGATCGGGATTGAGTGTCAGTTTGGCTGCCCAGTGGGAGAGGTACATAAAATGTCGGTTTGTGACTAGTGTCACAGTTTCGATGGAAAACATTGATTTTTGTTACACAGGTGACAATGAGCTGAGGGACGAGGGAGTTGAGAGCTGCAAGCTGGTGTGGGATTGATGTCGTCTAGTCGCCGCGGGGATGGTGTTCTAATGAAATGGTTTGATGGAGCAATTTAGTCTGCGTTTGCCGTCTGATTGGAGACTTTGGAATTTTATTGGCAGTCAAGCAGTGAGTGCGTATCTTCAATGGCTTGACGTTGCATGACGAGAACTCAACGTGTCATCAGCTTTATAAGTGGTGTAAAATTTGTGAAGAAAGATATTCAAGTCAGCTCCTTCTTCTTGATATAAGGTGTGGACTACAATCGGGGTGGATCCGAGGCTTAACCACCATGCCTCTTCAGTTGGCACGGTATACGGTCAGCTGCCCTCAATCTCAAACACATCTTTCGTTGGCACGGTGCCTTGCCAGCTGCCCACAGTCTCAGACACCAGGTTGCTGTGTTGAGCTCTTTCTCCACCGGCGCCCGGCATCCTAGACGAAGATGTCTTTTGTTGCGATGGCTTGAAATCGAACACTCTTCAAACTGGAGCTGTGTTGTCCATACACTCAACATGATTTAGCTATCCACCGGAGGCAGTGAATTCCCTGTGCAGTCTATAGAGTTCGTTGTTAAGACTAATCCTTCGGATGCCCTTAGCGCAAACAAAATAATAGTCGCACCCATCCTCATCCGCCTTTAGTAGCTTTCTGCTCGGTAACAGAAGACTGCGACGATCAGACTTCCTCTCGCCCTCAATTATCGCCATACTAATTCTAGCCTTCGAATGAGTTAAACACTGTATCTAGTGTAGAGTCCCTGAGACAGGACCAAAGACACTGTCACGCGAATTACCAAAACATACAACCCTCTACCAAAGAAGGATTAATGTTGATGGCAGGACGAGGCCCTTCACTTTGGAATCAAGTTTCCTGATGTAAGACTTCTTGTCACGTTGAAGGCTTTCCTAGAATTTGTGAGAACTGGGTGTATCAGTATCTTGTGCACTCTTCACACGGTGCCCTTCTTTACAGGATATGGTTCCTTGAACCCCTTTCTCTTCAGCTGGTGCCCAAACGAATCAGAGGCTTGCTTGAGCGCAGATATATACGAAGATAGGTTGGACGTACAGTGCGAATGTCCATTTCCTCGTAGCCATGAACTTAGGTTGCATGATGTAAGTCAGGTTCTCCAGACCAGACAAAGTTATGACACCATTAAAAGGTTTGCTAGGAATTTTTAAGACATTGAGTCAGAATAACTCCTCCCCTTACCGGAGCCCATAGCTTCTTCTTCTTCTTGTGGCACTACAGTCTAGGCTGGACCTGGCCCTCAACCAGCATGTTTCTCCAGACCGCACAATCTTTCGCTAGCTGCCTCCAGCTGTGCACTCCAAGTTGGTCGAGTTCCCTCTCCACTTGTGTGCGTCACCTTAGCCCAGGCCGTCCTCTGTTTCAATGTCCCAATGGGTTGGATTCGAAGACTTTACAGGCTGGAGCAGTCGTGTCCATACGCTCTACATGGCCTAGCCATCTTAAGCGTTGTATCCGAAGACGCTTGACTAGGCGCATGTCGGTGTACAACCCATAGAGTTCGTCGTTGAATCTTCTTCTCCAGATTCCATGAACGCAAACAGGACCAAAATTCGTACGCAAAATTTTTCTTTCGAAAAGACTTAGGGCTTCCTCATCCGCTTTTAGTAACGCAAGTTCCAACGAAAGCCACCTCAAGTTTCGCACATCAAGTTGGTGTACTTGTGGCATCTTAGATGAAGACGTCCTCTGTTGCGTTGTTTCCTTGGCTCAAAGTGGAAGCCTTTTTGTACTAGAGATATGTCAACCCTACGCTCTACATAGCATAGCCCTCTTAGGCGTTGCATCGAAAGGCAGTTGACTAGGTTTATAGTGGTGTACAGCTTAAAGACTTTGCCGTTGAATCTGCTCTAAACATCATGAATGCAAAAAGTCTTAAAAGTTCCAAGAAGATATAAGTATGACCAGGTCCTTATCCCAATAAATTCCAAGTTTCTGTGTCATAGTTCAGGACAGGGATAATCATACCGGCTTGGGTCATTTGAGAGAGAATTATTTTACTAACTTGCCTCTTAAGGCAACAAAATTAGCTGTAGGCAGGTCTGATGCCACTGTACTGATCTGTCTGTCACTCAACTAAGGAGTGTAAGTAGAATAGAAGGTATGCCTCCTTCTTGGTGCAATGCCTCTCAAGTTCATTTCGCTGGTCTTCACTTTATCTCGAGACCCATATCAAGTGGATATTAGAGTTCTTGGAAATCTCAAGAAACGATCTCTTTAGTCTTCTCCGCCATTGGTTATCAGTGCAAACAGGACCAAAGATCGCAAGAAGAACTTTCGTTTCTAAACAATCGAGGGTGGCGACGCAGAATAGGGGCAGAGAGAGTCAAGTTGTAATACAAAACCAGCTGGGTCGTTCCAGAGAAGGCTCTGTTACTCATCTGCATCTAGAGTCCAAGACAGTGTAATTGGCTAGTTTGGTTGTACGATTGATACCGGCCCAGATGTCGAGACTCTTTACTGCGGGGTTAAGGTAACAGAAGCAGAATCACTCTGCTGTTTACGACGTTCTAGACTGAGATGGCGCACACAAGTGGAAAAGGACCTCAACCAACTTGGAGTGCGCAACTGGAAGCAGCTGGCGAAAGATCGTGCTGGCTGGAGAGGCATGTTGGTTGAGGCCCAGGTCCACCCCGGACTGTAGCGCCATCCGAAGAAGAAGAAGAAGGTAACCGAAGTCATTGACGCCCTGAAGGATGTATCTGCCCTGAATTATATTCTGTCCGAATTGTCTTGTGCTTCCATCCTTGTGACGCCCTCGCTTAATCAATTCATCTTTTCAGCGCAGAGAGAAGGAAAGCAAAGATGAAAACTTGGGTCTAAGAACAGTCATTGAGGATAAAGATGCGATTTCTGATGCTGTTGGACGAGATGGTGTTTGATGAAGGAGCTGGTAACAGGCCATTTTAGTGCTTAGTCATAAAGATCGTATGAACAACTGTGCCTTGTCCGAAACGTTCTTCCAATCCGATCCATTGTCACAACGTGGCAGAGAACTTCCTAAATTGTAGATGGGGCACACCACTGGAGAAGAACCTGAACCGAACCATCTTGATCTGCGCAACTGGAGACAACGGACAGGAGACCGTGCTAACTGAAGGGTCATGTTAGTTACAACCCGGATTACCCAGAAATATAGCGCCTCTCGAAGAGGAGGATGAAGCAAAAGCAAGACACTTCCGGGAATATTTATGCGCCAGGAAGGAAAAATACAGATGCCACCACAACGACCATTAAAAAATAAATCCCTAGACATGTCTCTTTAGCATTCATTAGCTAAATTGGGCGTCGCCAAGGAGCTAATCTGGCTTATTTTTCTAACGTTAGAAATAAACGCAGATGGCCATGAACGTCAAGGCCACCAAGGGATTTTTAGCGCCTACATCAGGTTTTCTCTATTCCACAGCATTCAAGGAAAGACCTAAGTCCCTACAGAGACTATAGCGAAGCTATGATTTGAAAGAGGCTTTAATAAAACGAACAGGACTTGCGGCAAGCTGAGCTCCTCATTAGTTCACATTGGGTCTGACCACCCCATATAAGAGAGCTTTCGAGAAAATCTAATGATGAAAGTCATGCTTCCGTCACTCCAATTTGTCGGCAAACTAGAATTAATCACCTGTCTGGAAACATTGTGGGCGACGATACCAGATCAACCAGCCCCACCTTGAGTTTCATGCAGTCACAACACCGCCCACAGTTCCTTATACTTGGGTGGGTCTAGTTGCAGAAGCACTTGGTATTGAGAATCAGTATGAAATCATCATCATCACTTACAGAATAACGTTTGAACAGAGACAAACTTTCTTTGAAGCCATCTTGGCTTTCAAAGCATCAGCGCAGTTTGAATGAAACAAACAATTAAACTCCCCCCCCCGACAGCTACCATCGCTTTGAATTAATTTCAAACTCAGAGAAAAGCAGACACACGGTGCAAAAAAAAGTCAAAGAAATTCCACTCCCAGAAGACCGCCATTACATTAACAATTACCACTTAATGACCATCCAAATGACCTCCTCTCCAGCGATCTTAGCAAAAACGCAACATTTAATATCAATTAAGGTCTGGGAAAAGGAATCAAGAGCAAAAAGCCAGCGTTCCCCGGCCACGATCCCTTTTTCTTGAATCGAGCACACACAACGGCCCGTCCCAGCAGAGACATTAATTCCATACCAACACCTCAGCGCTGATTACCGCTAATTGTTTCTTACCCCCACCGCCGCCCGTCGCTGAACTGCATCACATTGTATCTGCAAATTGCGCTGTGAGCTGTGCGCTGTATGCTTGAGTGTGACCCCACATCCTAGGATAATCTCTCGCGTCATACACGCCCAGCGGCTGGAAAAACCACTGCCGCGTAGAAAGCTAAGGGTTCTTCAATTAACCCAAACGATTTCTATTCCAGAAGAAAACGATTAAACCAACCACCACCGGCAGATGATGGAACACATTTCGACGCATTAAAGCGCTGCTGGCTTATGGGCTGGCTCGCAACGGAGTGCGGCACAAAAACGACGAGCCAGCGACCAGCAACGGACGATGGAGGACCCGATGGAGAAGAGGAATCATGAATAAATCACTTGGGATGACCCCAAGTGTAGCATGGGTCCGGCACTGGCATCGACACGGCCGCATCCACAGTCGGGGCGAATGCGTGAATGGAACGTGCAATTTCCACATAATTGCGATTTCATAATCCCTGATAATTATTATTCCAACTGTTATGACTGGTGGCAGCAGCAACGGCACCACCGCCACCACAGCCACTGGTAGCCCATGTGTCGCACAAAAACTATCGGCACAGGAGGCTGCAACCCAAGCGACTGCCATGACAACAACGACGACAACAGCATCTGAAACGGCAACGACGCATCCGCGCAAACCGTGAGAGATTTAGACCCCCTGCTCTTGGAGCGGCCTGCCCGCCCGATGGGAGTGAAAAATATGAGGAAAGCCTCATATATCGGCGGCCGTTGCAATGCACTTTGCCTAGGATACTTTGTTTTGGTGCACTACCAGGAGACATGTTGTGGAATACGAGGAAACATCGAACATCGATCCCCGAAATACGCCGCACCACCAAGCCACGCCACGCCACAACGGTGAGCCGCTGCTGGCCGGTGGTGCTCGCCGGCCTGGAAATCTGACTAACAATGGACCATCTAAATATGGCATGGCACGCATTTGATGTAAATGCAAAGTAATATCGAGACACAGTGTACCACTTCGCAGACGATATTGGGTCCACCGTTCTCCCCTCCCACCAGATCGACGGTGGCGCGGCGGTGGTGGTACCTGCCCCACATGACACAGACACACAGCCACAC
Organism: Eristalinus sepulchralis; assembly: GCA_944738645.1. Lineage (NCBI taxonomy): Eukaryota > Metazoa > Arthropoda > Insecta > Diptera > Syrphidae > Eristalinus > Eristalinus sepulchralis. Next base: position 9,135,205 of record OX122885.1, on the reverse strand, counting down.
ACCACTGGTGCCTCAGCACTTCTCACCTTTCTCACTCCAGGGCGCCCGGCAGGCGAGCGAACGAGAAAGCGAGAGAGAGAGAGAGAGAGAGAGAGAGAGAGAGAGAGAGATCTACGCGTGTGGGCTGATCTTTGGCGAAATGAATGTTGCCTCCAAATTCGGATCAAAAGAAAGGCTATGGGAAGAATTCCATATGCGGAAGACTGGCAGCCCGACTTCGCATTCGAGACAATGCGCTGCGGGACGAAAAAATATTAGCTGCACGCCGCCGAATAAGACTTCGCCAGGAGCTTTCATCGTGCCTAGTACAGATATCAAGTGAAGCGTTGCTCTCTCGATGGAAGCGAACACCGACACCGGCACAGATTAATTCAGACAACCGGGCTGCATGGGAGTTATTGTAACAGCTCAGCAAAGGGATCAGCCATCCAACAACCGCTGCAGTAGCAAATAGCGATCGGTAACTTTGTCTCGGCCTGCACTGCACTGCACACACACACTCTAGCTGTAGTCGTCGATAGATAAGCGCCACAAGATAATATGCTGATTGGCATTAATAATGGATTATCACGAAATCGGCTGGTCACACCATATGGAAATTATTATTGTGCCAACACGGGAGAGTTGCTGGCAGACAAGGGCTCTAACGTGCCTACAACCGGCTCCCCGGGGCTGGGGTCTTCATATTTTTTTGGCCAAATCGCTCGCGAGGGGGTGGCAGACAGAGAGAATCTGAATTCGTGTGGTTAATACACACTTCGAAGTGTCGGACAGTCGTGAGCTGGATTTTTAATGCAGCGCATATGCTGGAGGATCGACGAGTTGCACGACATTCGGGTTCTAGTGTGTGGCTATTTATGAAAAAGGCTATATTTTGTTTACTGTGGGAGAGGATGTCGTTACAGGAGAGCCTCGACAATCAGTGAATGGATGAGGCTGTGGTTGCGGACATGGACGGTTGGTTGAATTTGAAAGTTTGCACACCAACTCTTTTGTATGGAGACTTCGGCTGTCTGAGTTCCTTTTTGTTGTCATCCGTGTATAGGCTATTGCAACACATGACACCTGTCGCATTAAATGTGCCTGATGTGTCTCTTGGGGTTGAAATAATTGCAGATATATGGTGGGAGCACGGCCCTATTGGAATGTGTCCTTTATATTAAAGAGTTGAGGTGCGAACTTTTGATGTAAACTGTTTTTGGCTACTGCATGCAGGCTCTTTATCCAATTGAAAATGACTAGCTGAGGGAACGAATTTGTTGGATAGAAGTGAGTCCAATAACTTCCATGACATATCTCTCCATAGCGGACAATCTTAGTGCTACAACCGATTTGCAGTAGGAAGGCTCTCGCCACGTCAGTACTGAAGCCACCTTGTTCTTCCACCTCCAGTCTAACCATATTCAGACACTCGAAGAAACACTGTTTTTGATTCTACATTCCAACGCCACGTTTCCTTTTCACAAAGGAATGCCGCACACTTTCTCTACCTCCAAGATGGCAACGCAAAAACATTTAAAATAGCTCATTAAAGGCTCTTTGCTCATGGCTTCCTCGAAAAAGGTAAAAAGTTCCTTATTCAACTTGCTATGCAATGGACATAGCATAAGTCGGTTGAACACTTAAAGAAGTATGGGACTTATATAGATCTAAAGTGGTCATCAACGTTTGACAACTTTCCTTGAAATCAATCGTTCCGCCTTACGTGACCTCGCCTTCCAGGTGCCAAGTGCGCTACTCTTCCCTTACACGCTTGTCACTTCAAGACACGTCTGCCCAAAATTCAATCACCGAGTAGCCACCTATTTGAAGGACATTCGGCAATTAACTTAGATTCCACACCATCCCGTCCATTCAAATGCCCATCCTCCGGCCGTGTTTTAACGAAACTCCGGCACACCAAAGACCATGTCCGTCGGTCCCCCATTTACGACCGATTAATGCATCTACACGCACCCTCATGCTCTCGAATTGCTCTCAACTATCAAAGACCGACGCCGATATGTAAATGCAATCCATTCACTGATTGAACCTGAGCAGCCCCTGGCCCACAGAGTCGCCTGGGCCATCAGTGTGTGGTCGTTCGATCCTAATAAGAAGCCGTGATCTCAGTGCTGTTTGTTCAATTATTAGGACCACAGGAGTGTTTGTGTTCGTTCCTCGAGTTCCCTCCGTCATACACGGTCGGTCGGCGCGCTTTATTGGATGCGGTCGGTTGAGCAAAGCAACACAAGAAGGTCCTGCTTGAGGTAATTACGAAACGGTGTTAAGTTGTTTTGATTTTCGAAAGTGTTAAGTGGATAGATTGGAATTTTGTGAACGAGCGGGGACACCCGGGGAATTGAAGATGATGTGCAGTGGACGCTAATGCCGGTGGAAATTGGTGATCTAAAAATTCAAAGAGGATGGTCAGTTGGCGAAGTAAACTCGAAGTCACAGAGAAGACGCGAAATTCATGTGGCTTCGCAAATGACACCCCCGGAGCAGCAAAGGAGTACTCATCTCGCCGGGGCAATCACCGTGATTATGCGCCTCGCTCCGGATGTTGTGGGTGATTGGGAGAAAGGCACCCCAGCCACTCCAATCCTCTGCGGCGGTCACCAACTAATCATATGCATGCACCTTCTACGGCCGAAATGCTTGTGATTTCCCCCTCAAAGCAAACATTTTTCGACTGCCTTTCCCGCCCGTGGACGCCCGACGAGCACTCCATCACGAAGCAGTAAAATCTAATGATCATGCCCTAATATGATAAGTAGCCGGGGTAGGCGACGGGCGGGCAGCTTGCAACGCCACTCGATTGCAGGTGGATCCGCTAGGATTGCAAACGCATTTAGTTGTCTCAACTCAAGACAAACTTAGCATATCGGCTGTAAATGGATTTCGGATGATCCCCGTCGCAGAGCGAACGCGACAATAAATGGAAATGATTTCGACAAAAAGACGAAGAGCCGAACACAAGACCGCAAAAAGGAGAAGAGACACACACAGACAGACACCGGGTCGGGAGCAGACACAGAACCGAAAACAGAAACAGAAAAATTTTCGTATTTCTTAGCGGCGACGGAGCGCGGGTTCCTTGTTTTTTTTTTTTTTTGGAACGCTCTGTGCTGCGCCGTGGTGTGTCGGGGACTTCGCTTGTCGGTAAGAGATCTTCTCCTATTTTTCTGTCCAAAGTCATTTATGGTTAAGTCACGAAGGAATAATTTGTTTTATGTTAATGCGAGCTGGTAGCAAATGAATTGGAATTTAATTTGAGTCCATCTCCTCGGCGTTTCCGACCCTGGCCGTGTGCGGAGTGCAGAGTGGTGTGCCGCGAAAGGAGGTGTGTGAGGATATTGGCAAATCGATTTGCAAATCCCTGTTCGGTCGTCCGGGACTCAGCTACACTGAATTACATGTGTGTGCCTTCCGTCTACCTCTCCTGCCATTTCCCTGTCACTCTGTCGCCTCGCTGTTGAATTGCAAATCCGAGTCTCCTTTGCATATCCATCTGACACTGATTAAAAGTCCGCACACCCGGCCTAAGCTATTCACAAAAAAAAATACTTCAGATTATCGTTGACCGTTGGTGGATGTGTGTTGATTTGGTTTGGACATTTTATGGAAAGGGGAGAGGGAGGAGGTCTCGTGTCAGGTCAATTTGAGGTAAGCCACATACTTATATCGCTCTTTGAAGCGGTGAAGTGCTGAAGCTTCTGTGGAATTTCTTTGCACATCTTCTCCCTTGTGACCTACATTCTGATGAATTTGAGAATTTCTTCTGCTTTGCAATACCTTCTTGGGCGACAATTTGGCTGACAGATCAACGTGGTTGGACGTCCATTTGTTTTCTTTGACTTGCATGCAAAGAAAGTTGTCCAATCAACAGACTGCCCAGGGGGAAAGAGACTTGTTTTTCTTCTTCTACTTTCTCTACGAATGAAGCCGCCAGAAAGAACTCAACTTAACCCTTATCGGGGAAACTGTTCGAGAAACGTTAAGGGAGAGTAATTCTTTTGACAGATCGGAGACTTGGTTTAACGCAATCACCTGCCTTGCGGCTTATATGACGGTCGATCGGCCCTAACAGTCGTAGCTAACGCAAGTCTAGACGCCATAGTTACCCAAGTACCAAATGATACCTTGCTCAAAGGATACCCGACCCACCTTGGTTTGGAGCGGGGCCTTTCTGAAACCTCTGCTCCCACAAGGGGCCCTAGTGCACGGTAGAGCTAAAACCGAAGTTCTAGGGGCGTCTCGCGGCACCAGAATGTGACCCTGGTCAAACTATTATTATCAGGCAGGCTCCTTCAAAATCTGGGTCTGGTAGACGCCATTCTGCCAACAAATGGACCTTGGCTCCATCAGTGACTCCGTGCACCCTAATAATAGTGCTTTGGCAGTGACAGAGGCCAACCCAAGGTCTCACTTTAAGTACAGAAGGATCTGCCTCAGAATGATTCATTTTTGCAAAGCTCATGTAAATAGGTTTCGCCACGAGTAACGAGCGAAATATTCTATGGCCGGATGAAAATGCAGTCATCGTGTATTGGCGGGCTTGGTTCCCGGGAATACATATGTGCGACTTCCACCGATAGCTGAATGCACTCCCAAGTGGCCGTGTAAGCCTGTGTAAGATAATGATTCCAGCATTATGATATGGGGTTGCGTTTCCTACTATGGTGTGAAGTCTATGTTCTATGGTGATAGATCAACATGCTGCGAGGAACTAAAGTGCCTTACGCAAGGCAGAAATGCCTCGGTGATGGGTGTCAGGCCAATGGTTTCGCGTCAACAACATTAACGTTGTGAACTGACCTCCCCAGACACCTGATATGAATCCAAGTTGTAATCTCTGGGCGAATGTTATGGAAGTGCTTGCATTCTTAACAGCCAAAGGGCAACAAGGTAAACCTTTCGGGTAATGGTTCAGACTGCATACATCAAGAGAGGTGTCAGTCTTTGGGAAGGGGAAACGTCGATGCGAGGCTGCAGTAAAGAATGGGGAAGAGAAGCTTTTGATTTTACCTCAGTGTCCGGAATAGCCGAAGATTAGATGTTTGCCTTCGAGTTCTCCTTTCAGTCAATGTTATGGGATCCATGCTCTCGATGGTGGTCTTAAAGATCTCTATCACCGTCTTCCATAATTTGATGAGTTTGATAGCCTTCGTCATTGATCATCTCTGTCTTCGCCCGTTTCCAGTGTGGCATTGTAGAGGCACTCACGACTATTGCAGAGTTGGTCTCATAGTGAACAAGGATAAGCCAAAATACATGCTGCCAACAAGGAATCTATCCGTCAAACATCACCTTGGTCAAAATAAGACAGTCGTTACAACGTTCAGGGGGTTGAGGAGTTTTTCTACCTCTGGACAAACGTGAACCCCACAAATGACTCGGTGGACTCTCGACGCAGAATCACTTATGGCAAGCGATGCTACCTCAGCCGAAGCTTCTGACTCTAAGCACCAAGATAATGCCCTACATGTCGCTTATCCTACCGGTACTCATATACGGAGCCAAGTGCTGAACGATAAGCGAAACGTCGGAGCAGATTCTTGGTATTTTTGAAAGAGAAACTCTGCGTCGAACATACAGTCCTGTCTGTGAGGTGGGCAATTGGAAGAGAAGGCACCACCGTGAACTCTACGTGCTGTACTGAGTTGAACATGTAGTCTGGAAGGCAAGCGAAGGGCGACTACAATGGTTCACCTACATTGAATGGACAACGAGATGGAGAGAAAAACCGAACCTCCGGTATAGAGACTATGTGATCGCGGACGCTTGTTCTTGACGGGAAAGAGCGAACCCCCGTGATTGGTCTTGACAACTGGAACGTGTCCGGGCTCCGTGGTCGTCACGAATAAAAGGCGGCTATAGCTCAAGCTTAGACCCTTCATGGGTCACTGCACTGGTTCTGATAAGGAAGCCAGTATAGTCGTTCGAATTAAGTGAAACATGTTTCTTGAACTCTTAAAATCTGTCTCCAAACGTATTTCAGATTGTCCGTTTTTATTGACCATCTCACTAAGCTGACAGTGGCCACTGCGCCCCTTTAATTCCCTTATCACCACTTCACCTATCGGCGATCATCATTTAATCCTCAGACAGTGCCTAGCTGGTGGTCTTGCCATCTTCGCTCAAATGTCCCATCAATCAGTTGATCTATTGATTTCGCCGGTTTATCGATCACATAAATTCAAATCTAATCTTCCAGCACGCATGCCTCGCGCGACGAGCGCGCTGATAAAAGTATGACGACCACTTTGGGGGTGGGGAGGGGAAAATTCCTCTCGAACAGCCCCATAAAACATAAATCAAAATCACGTTTGCCACCACAATCAAACGCAGCCAACCCCCAACCGACAGGACGAGCCGGCTCATAACACCGTAATTGTAATCAGGTTCGGGTTCCATTTAATTTTCGAAAATAGATCGTTATAACATAAAATCCAAAACGAAGCAGACAGAGGATCCAAAAATAAAAATAACGACTCTTCGTCTCTGTACTGTTAAATGGCGGCGATAAGATCTTAATGGACATATCGGATACTGTTCTAAATTTTTACGAGCGATTGGCCGGCCATCCGCGCCCGGTATGGAAATCAATGGAAACGGACGGGAATTGAATTCCGAGCAGACATGATTCATCACTGGACGTGGTCACCCTCTTGGCTCTTGGTTCAGGCATCCGTTTTGGAGTTTCATCTGCGCGTCTGTGCCATTATTAGGTGGTTCCGAAGGCTCTAATAAAAGCAAAACCAACTAATTGTGTCGCCGGCTGTTAAAGAAGAAGCGCTGGACTGCGCAGACAACAAAACAACAGGAGACGAGGAATTGTTTCGTTTGATTAAAAGCACGTGTACGTTTAATTAATTTATTTGGTTTTGAATGCGGAATGTGGGCGTTGATGGGCGCATAAAATCTAATTAGGAACACACTGCTGTGGTGGTGGTTGTGGTGGCAGTGGACACACAGCCGCCGCCGTCACCGCCTGCCTGTGGACTGAAATTAGCGGTACCAAATATGTGGGCATGTATAATAAAACGATTCAGAGCTCTATGAATCAATTTGATTGATTTGGAGTATTCGTTTACGACATCGCTGTGTCTGTCGATGGTCACTGATTGACTGACGGCAGTGGCAGAGGGGTGCTTTGGTGTGTCTACGAACCACGAACTGTATCTTGTGGTTGTTTAACTGCTGCGAGAGGAAGTTGCTCCGAAGTGACGTGACATCTTGTTGAAACTTGTTTCTTTTTCCGTTTATGATCATCCAAAGTTGAAGAATTGGTTCGATGTGCTGTTCCGGTATCGGGGAACACATCGCAGTTCGGCTCAAGAGATCTCTGTGTGCTACATGAGGTTAAACAGCAAATAGATCTTTCAAATCACTTGCTAGACTTGCTAAGTCTAAGCTAAAAATCCTCAATGTGACCTAGACAGACATCGTCAGCAATGAAAGCAAATGATTTCTTAGCGCTTGGTCGAAGAGGAAGGCAAAATCAACGCATCGGCATGGCTAAATCAACGCATCGGCACCGCATGGGCACCGCATCGGCATCGCATGGGCACCGCATCGGCACTGTCTAGGGAGACAACATCACCACATTGGCGAGGACTGAATCGAAAATGTTCGAGTCGAGAATCAAAGATATCACAGTCAAGAACCCGATAAATCTGTTCTGGGAACTCTTTGTCATTTCAGAAAGTTTCGTATGTCCTGGCGGAATGGGGATAAAGATAGTCTTTCATTCCCAGAAGATCAATATATATCTCCCCCTGTTATCGAAGGGGCTTAAACAGAGTGACAAACAAGGTCAGGCCCTCTTTTCCTTATACAACTCCTCGCAACTTTTATTGTCCCCCCAGGAGTATAGCAGATCTACAGCTTAGGACCGACTATCATGTTGTCACCAATTTGAAGAAGGCGAGGCTGCATAGCTTTGGATATAAGCGTTTAGTCCAGGATAGGAACTGAGCCATTCGAAGCGTGAATTGATGCCACGACGACCACGATTGTTCAACTTTGCCAGAAGAGGTAAATTTCATCAATCAATGATACCAGATTCTAAAGCTAAATGAATACCAAAACCTCTGTAAAGGATTGTTGGGTCCTGGACGCACCATCGTTTGACGATAAAATTTTAATAAAATAAGACTTGAAGTGGTTTTCGAGTTGAAGCTAATTCTGCTTGGAGACTTAAATATTTTTTGACGCATTCGTAGGATCCGTTCTGATCTCCTTATGACGTAGGTGAAGCGGTAACCTGAAATATTCCGGAAGGAAATATTGAGCTCCATCGCATGCCAAATACTGGTGACCTCGGCCTGCAGTCCCTTTAACACAGTAAACCCTTCGGAAGCAGAAGTTAATGCCATTAGAAGGACATAGCTTCAAATCAGAATGCACTTATACACCATACCTACAGAGGCTACAGAGGCTACAAAGGCTACAGAGGCTCAGAAATTAATTTTAAAACATTATTGATGATGAAACTGAAACAGGGGGCAAGTTTGGCATGAAATACTTAAATTAAGGTCACAGACTAGCAGACCTTAACATCTTATACGAGTAGATTTAGGGTCGCATATGACAGCGTGCTGAGAGATGAGCTTTACGGTGCCATGTCTACTTTTGTCATTCCTGGTTGCTAGGTAAATGTCGGAAACGAACTCACCGAGACCTTCAATGTCAAGAAAGGTTGTTGACAAGGCGACACGCTGTCATGTGACTCTCTCAACATCATTCTTGAGAAGATCGAGCGTAACTCACAAGACACACACAAGGGGCACGTAGAGCGTACCACTAGTCAGCAGAAACTTGGAGGTACTCAAAGACTTCTTCTATCTCGGCTTCGCGGTAAAAAGGGTCAACCACATTAGTTCCGAAATCGAACGCAGAACCACTATTGCCAATCGCTGCTTCTATGGGCTTAAGCGGCAATTGAACAGCTTGATAATCCCAGTCTTCCTATAACGCGACAGAGGATGGACTAGGCGGATAGACGCACATAAGTGGAGAAGGACCTCAACCAACTTGGAGTGGACAGCTGAAGGCAGCTGGCGAGAGATAGTGCTGGCTAGAGAGGCATGATGGTTGAGGCCCCTGTCAACAACAGACTGTAGCGCTAAAGAAGAAGAAGTAAATTGTACCCACAAGACATTGTCCATAAATTTAAGCCTTACTTTTATAAATGCAAGTCATGATACCACATGTAAACAAAATGTCGAGTTTTCATACAGAGACTGAGACGTTTACCTTGGAATTCAGAATAGTGGGAAAATGAAACAGGACGGCAGCGTAAAGAAGGACTTTAGCAATAATTTGATCTGTCTGATTCCAAAGACTAACACCTAGACAGCTTACTTACAAGCTACAAGCATCAGGAAGGTTGAGATCACTGTCAAACTGAATGGCGACTCTGTGTTGCATGCCCTCCGCGACTACACACTTTCAGTACGTTTTGCTGAATACCAGGCTTTTGTAAATCAGAATTTCAGTACTTAACCCGCATTCTTAACAGACGCAGACTTCGACCGGCTTCATTTGTATCGACCATCTCCTTACAATGCCTCACCGAAGATTGAGTATCCAATTTGAACTCCTACCCCAGACTGGAAGTAACACAAAGATTCCGATCTCATCTGTTTTCCTTCGCAACCAGTTCATCTCCATCACCCACAACTTTCTACCATTTCACCGACAACCATCGCCGCATCATCATCTTCTTCTGTCACTTTCCATTGCGCCGTCGCCACAGCCAACACTCAATCTTTCACAACGAATCGACAATTATTGCCACGCAGCCCCAAAAAGCATATCACTCGGACGAAGTGCATTAGTCGGGACATTAGCGAAAAATAAAAAAATTTCCCCAAACCGCAAACACACACACACCCGCTCGCTCTCTTAAGTGGCGGCAATAAGACGCACGCCTGCACCGGACCCTATCTGAAATCATAATTGCTGACGTTTGTCTTACGTAAAGAGAAGATCACTGCCGCAGATACATGTCTGTTTTCAGTTTTCGGCAACGAACTCGGAACGCGAACGTCCGAGGAAATTGGGTGAAGATACTTATCTCCTAAATGAAGTCACCTCAGCGCGCAGTTGTTACCAGATCGAGGTCATCTCTTGACGCGGATCATTTTCACTGACAACGCGGCGTAATTGACATCGCCCGGGGCAGATTGAGACCGAGATGGAGATGGAGGCCTGACTATTGAGTGGCAGCGAAACGATTTCCTTACTGTCATCTCCAGTGCCAGAACATAATGACCACAATTAGAAAGACCATCCTCCTTCCCCTCCGCAGCGGGCGCCACCAAGCCGCGTCGCTGTGTGAATTGATGTCCAAATCGCCCTCGAAAAGACAAAAGACCTCTGCGCGCACTCCTGGGAAAGTCGCGCAACCACGCAGCAGACGCCACTTGCCGTGATGCAGGGGAAATCCGTTTCACTTCCTCACGCGTACGCCGCCGCACCGCCGCACCACACCCGAAGGGTCACCAGCTATCCGGTGCTGTCGGTGCGCCTCTGTGCGACCGCAAAGGAGGGCATGCTAATTATGTGAAGCCCATTGGCGCCAGCTGGACAATTTCGAGTCTTTCTTGTCGCTTGTCGCTGAAACAATTAAAACGTGATCACGGTGAACAATTTGATTTCCAGCCACCGCCGCTGCCCGATCCCGATCCGGTGGACGGCGTGCATTTCAAGGACTCACTGGTGGAGGGACAGTGAACGGATTTCCATTTCAGAACGACGAAAATAGTTTATGCCGCCACCGCCACCGCCACCGTCTCGCCGCCACCGCCACTGGGAGCGCATTGTAGTGCAGTGGCGTGTCATCGGCATCAGAAATCCGCCCGCCACTCTCTAGGGCGGTCTAGTCTGCATTTCGAGGACAGGCCGTGAATACGAAATCGCGTGGCACTTCCCTTTCACGAGCGGAGCACGGCACTGCCACTGCCACTGACGGTTGGTGTCAACCGATGTACACACGACCAGAGTGCACAGCCGAATCGATGGAACAAATGTTCTGGTCTCGTTCTAGGATTGTCCATATGCAGCGGCAGGGTGGACTGCTGATGGCACATCCGGCTTCTTTGGGCACCACACGGCCGATTAGTATTCCGATCGAGTGAGAGTGCAACATTCAAAGAAGCCACGGTGGTGGTGCGCCCCTGCCCCGCTCGCTGCACTTATGATAAGAGACAATGTGAACGCGTACTGATTTATATCAACTCGTGAACATGCTCGACAGGCCAACAAAAACCGTGGAACACAAGTGAATACGGGCAGAGTCAGACGATGAAACGGCGGAGCGGCGCGGTGCAGCGTAGACAACGGACACGGCGGCTCTACGCGCTGTATCCGCCGCGCGACGATCGCCTTCCGAGGGGGTGAGGGCGCGCGCATCGATTTCATTTGATCCGGGGTAGGAATATGAATTAGAGTTCATCGTGTCTGCGGGCGAGTGTGTGTGCGCGCGCGCATGTTGGACATCGGTTCTAATGTGAAAGATACAACAAGACAATGACTTCCGTGAGATGTCCAATCTGATTTCCTGTGGAGCTGACAGTTTCTTTTGTGGTTCAATGGAAACGCACGAGGAAGTACATCCGTTCGGTGTAGTGCAGTTTTTGCTTCTCTTCCTTCTCGGGCTACTGTCCGTTGGCATGAGGAAGAAGGAAGTGCCTCGCAGATGACAGGCGTTGTCTGAGAATGGAGCTTTGGCACAGTTGAAGTGCTCGGGTTGAGGCTAGTGGGTAAGTCAGCAGTTCAGAGGATTCAGTGGTCAAGTGCTGACTGATGGTTGTGAGTCCTATGTGGTTTGAGTGGTGGGAAAGGAGGAGTTGAAAGGTGAGGAGAGTTAAGGGAGTGAGTAAAGACGAGTTGAGGTCAAGTACTGCAGTCTTAGAGCAAGAAGCGGGGATTTGTGTTTGTAAGTCAGTAGCCGAGATTTGAAGTGAAAACAGGACTGCTGCTGCTCCAACAGATTCAGTTGTCGGCCTCAATGGAATCGCATTTTTGCGCCGGTTCGAGCCCTTTATTCCATTTCCGCCATCAGTTGGTGTTGATGGGCGTTCTAGCCGTTCCCCAAATTCTATGCTTCCCCTTCCATGTTTGAGCCTTAAGTGTAGAAACTTGACGAGTGGTTCCTCTGTGCTTATAACAGACTACGGGGATGGACGAGTTTAAGTTTCCAACCTCATCATTGCACTCAGCTGGCGGAGCGTTGCTGACTAAGGAAGTTGGAAGAACGCAGCGTGATGTCAGTGGCGCTTTTGTGGGTATTGCAACGAAGGCCGCGAAGACGGCTTTGGCGGTAAACGAGGGTAAGGCCAACGAAAAGGACACCAGCACCGACGTCTCGGCCAGAGCGTCCCAGCAGAAGGATATACATAACTTTGAGGTAGTTAACTTTGTCTACCTAGGCACCGCTATCAATTCAGACATAGACAACAGCGCTGAAATCAAATGAAGAATAACTCTTGCCAATCGTTGCTTCTTTAGGCTGAGGAAGCAATTGGTAAGCAAATCCCTCTCTCGAAAAACCGAGGTACCGCTTTACAAGACCTTAATCGCCCCAGTCCTGCTATATGGCGCGGAGGCATGAACTTTGTCAACAGCGGATGAAGCTGCTCTTGGTTTCTTTGTGTGATTTTCGGTCCTGTCTGCATAGATGGTGAGTAGAGGAGGAGATGTTATGACGAACTATACGGGTTGATCAGCGACACCGACTTAGCCAGAAGAGTGAAGATCCAACAATTGAGATGTCTAGGTCATGTAGAGCGGATGGAAACCAATGCTCCGGCCCGAAAAGTTTTCGAAACCACCGCGGAAGACCGCGACTCAGGTGGCACACGCAATGGGAATGGGACCTCAACCAACTATGCGTGCAAAACTGGAGACAAGCTAAAGACCGAGCTGGTTGGAGATGGTTGTTGGTTGATTCCTAGGTCCACCATAGACTGAAGCGCTACCTTAAGTAAGTAAGGGCTTCAATCGAATGACGCTCGATGTGCTTTGACTTGAGTCCTGTCTGCGAAAATAAAACAAATCAATTTCAGAGGTTGTCTTCCAACACAAAAATCACCGAGGACACACAGACAAAAAGGACGCAAATCGGTTGTAATAATGAGTTTGAGGTTCCTGAGTGACATCCTTAATGATCGACCTAAAATCTAGAACACCTTTGACCTCACAGCAAAAGCAAATAGTCTATTGCTGTAGCTAAGACGTTGAATGAATCGGAACAAGGCTTCAACGGGAATGGAATAAAGTTCTACTAGAAGTGCGTCAAACATTAGCAAACTCAATGCGATGCCAAGAAATGTAGTAAGTGTCTTGTCTGTAAAAGTAGCCCACACAAAGTTTATGTCTGTCAGCATGTGACCAATTCTGAGAGTCACTGTATAGAGCCAAAAGGCAAACATTGGCTATAATAATATTTATCCTCTAGACTAGCCAGCAATGAGCTCTAAGACAAGGCACACCTTTCACTTATGTAGACGACAAAAGGATTGCCGTCGTCCACAAACCTTTAGGCGATGCATGGGCAGCAGAGAACCAACAGTTTGCTGAGACGTTGAGATGGTGCCATACCCACGGGTGGCACACATCCGCAGCTCAAGACTATTGATCAATTTATCCGCTTAAGATGTCGGTCTTGCAGCACTGTAGTTCAGAGCCCCAAATGTCTTGTCATCACTATTAAGGACCATTTTTGTGGGATGCGCATGTGTTGCGTTAAAGCCCTCAAAAAGTATCGAACGCACTCAGTCCTTTTAACTCGCATGTGACTTCGCAATGAAAGACAACTTCCTCAGAAGAATCAAAATGAAGGTATGGTCAAGTTACAACCGAGAAGGAGTTTTCGGTGACGGGATTAAAATCGTCTTCTGATTGTTTTGGAATTTTAAAATGACATGCGTTTTTTGGAATGTCTTTGGGGGAGATTGAAGATGTTTTCTGTTCAGCAAGTGGTCGCACTTAGATTTTTTTGAGTGAGCAACCTTCAGGTGATGTTCTCAAGGTATTTTAAATCTTCCGTCACGTGTCATTTAGAGTGTCAAGGAAGAAGAATTAGAAGTGGTGGCTCACTCCTTCTGATGCCTCAGATTTGACCTTAATTCCGTTTGGTATGCTTGAGCCACACTACAAAATCTGTCTGCGGCGCAATTTAGAGATGTCTTCTATTTTTCCCTATTTCTTTGGAGACCATTGGAGACCATCAGGTCCGGAATTTATTACGAATGCTGAGTGAACATATACGAGTATATGCTTCAAGCCAACGTGTTAGTTGTGTGCCTGCTGTCAAACTTGTGAAATGTTTTTGCGGGAATCGAACAAAGCTGCTGGAGCGGATGGATTGTCCGCAGAACTGCTGGTTGTGCGCATGTACCAGCTCATCTGTGAGATATGGTCGGAGGAAAGCATGCCCAATCTCAGCGTCGTCTGTCCGGTATACAAAAAAAGGAGCCCCTTCGACTGGGTCAACTATCGAGGGATAAGTCTCCTTACAAGATCCTCTCTACCGTATTGTGTGAACGCCTAAAACCATTCCCCAACAATCTGATTGGTCTTTATGTGGTGTGGTTTCCGGCCAGGGAAGTCCACAATCGACCAAATCTTTACACTACGGTAGATCCTGGAAAAGACACAAGAAATGCAAATCGACACTCACCACCTATTCGTCGATTTCAAGGCCGCATACGACAGTGTGCATAGTGACGAGCTATACAGTGCCATGTCTAGTTTTGGCATTTCTACCAAACTCGGCAGATTGTGTAGGATGACGATGGACAACTCTCGCTACTCCGCCAAGGTCGGAAACGAGTTTACCGAGACCTTCAATGTCAAAAAAGGTTTCAGACAAGGCGACGCGCCGTCATGTGACTTTTTCGACATCATTCTTGAGAAGATCGTGCGTAACTCACAAGCCAACACCAGGGACATGATCTTCCAAAAGTCAGTCAAATTGCTAGCTTATGCCGACGAAAAGTGAAAAAAAACGCAGCAACGATCGACGAAATGTTTCTCAACAAGTGCCCTTTAAATGTCTTTCCTGACACTGGAGTACTCCGACGACAGACTGCTCATCACACACATCAAAAATTTGATCAGCTTAAGACGGCCCACTCAAACACCCGCTCATCCCTAATTCATGAGAGGAACCAAAAGCTATTCCCCAAATATCGTAAACCCATCAAACCAATTCTTTTGAATTATAACCCTTCATATCGCCGCAAAGCTATACTCACATAGTCCCTGCAACTGCGTTGAGTCACGTCTACGTCGATCGTTCCCTTACACCTTAGGGACCACCTAAGGAACTTCTCCTATCATCACTCCATAATCGAGGTGGTTTTCCACGGAATCAGAGACAGGGAGTGGCCGACACACAAACGGTGTCCAAAAGCGTCTTGAAAATAAATCAAAACCACCACCCCCGTGGACACACCGCACTGCATCCGCGACACGGCGATTCTTCATGCATCCCCAGCCCCGCAGGGACAATTAAAATTAATTTCCTTTAATAAATCAGTTATCGGCCCAAAATGAAAATGTCGCTGCCACTGAATTACATATTCAAAAAGCACTTCAAGCCCCGCCGAATCTCTCCCGTTGGGGCCGACTTCCTCCTTCGCAGAGAGGGGCGGCGGCGTCCGATGCAAGCTTAATATGCGCCTTATGTGCGATCGCCTTTTGATCTCCGCCCGCAACGTGCACATCAAAAGGCCCTTTTCCACCTTTTGCAGCGCAGCGCTCACCAATCTGCCTGATCTCTGCCTGCTTCACGAAATTCGCCGCGACCATGAACTTCGGCTGCCCGACTGGCTGGACGGTGGGCCACGCAAAGGGCGGCATGGTGATGAATTGAAAATCGATTTCTCCGTCCCCGCCGAGCAGCAGTTCATTCATTCATCAAACAAAAAACAGCAAAGAACGCGGGTAACACAGCTCGTACGGCAGCGCGTTGACAGCGTCCGCGACGGCCGGCAGCAGTGGTGCGCAGCGCAGACAAAATTGTTATGCTGCATTTGTTGCAAGAAAGGAAACGATATTCAAATCAGTGGCAATATAAAATAAAGTCACCACTCGGCTGGCACGGTGGACATGGCGAACCGAGGGCCCTCTTAAGAGATCAATAAACGACGCAAACACACACGCCCGTACGCCCGCAGCCCCTCTCAAATATCAAACGGAATAAAATATTTCAATTTCAATGCTCAAATGATCATAAAACGCGTCGAATTAAAATATTAATGTCTCTGGACGAAATTCAAGCGAACGCGCGCAGAATTCACAAGCAGCCCCCGTGTGCTGTGCGAGGCTCCGACCAAAGATGGCCGACTTCGGCTTGGCCGCGCGGCGCGTCGGGTGAGTTGTGGTGAACGCGACTGTGGTGCCCTCACTCGGGATCGAGAAAGTAAATCATTTCCAAGCACAAGCGCAGATGGGGTGCGCTCTGCGAACCCCACCCGGCAGACGACGACGACTCCAATTGGTCTCGGAATGGAAACTCCGAGAGGGACATTACGACAAATCGGGACGTCTAATGGCCGGCCGGGTCTCGGTGCGTAATTAATCGCCCGCCGACGACGACGTGCGATTTATTTGGAGGCAAGCGCTCCGCGACCGAGACAGGGGCTGCTCCCGGGGGTAATTAATCGTAACAGAGGCAGAGGCTACCCCAACTGGGCGGGGTGGCCATTTAAATTGCGTTATTGATGGTAATGACGGTTGCGAAATGTCACACGGATATGGCCGTGGAGGCACATTAAGCCGTCGCCGCGTATGGCGGGTAACCGTAATAAAATGCGGCGAATTTGGTGGCCTGCAGCAGCGGCTTAATGGCTTGTTTGTTTGTTTTGTAACGTGTGAGTGGTGGGCTGTTTTGGGGGTCGAAAGCACTTCGCAGACCACCCACGGATGGGGCGATTTTGGAATGTCGCGAGTGAATTTCATATTGCACGTCGCCGCAGCACCGCCTATGGGCAGACATTTAGACTTGCTTCTAGGGAAGGCACCGCTCAGCGGCGTGTCTGGAAAATTCTGTCACGACGAACGGGTAGTCTGTGTGCCATCCTTTCTGTGCTGTGAACTCATTTTGGTAAAGTCCTTACGCAAGCATCTGGGGCGCGATGTTCTTTTCGTAGCCATCTCCCTCTCGGCAACCATCACATTTTGACGATGAACCAGGTCCCCAGTCGCTTTAGAAAGTTCTTCTTCAGTTTGGGATGCTGAATCTTTGAGAAATGGGTCAGGGATACCTTGTCACGTTGTCCAACCTGCACCTCCAAGCTCGCTGTACCTTCAAACCCTTCCCCACATACAAACATGACTCAATTGGACGCAATTTTCAAAATGATTGCCTCATCGCCGCGGAATGAGTGTCTTGGTCTTGCGCCCATTGATGGTGAGGCTAGAGAACAGCAGCACGACCCACCGCCCAGCGCAGTTCACTTCAAAGTGTCCAACTCAAAGAGCAGAGGTTACAGCACACTCGCCTGCACAGCAGGTCTTGGTATATGTCCACCTCTCGCGCCCCCATATGAGAGCTGGCGAGCTGCTAATCCCGTGTCGATACGATTGCCTCATTACAGTGATTATCATAAAAATGAATTAAAATAAAATAAACAAGACACATGTGTGTTTGGCGAGAATGAGACGTTAAGTGTGATTGGACAGGTGCAGTGCTACAGTCGTGTTGAATGACATTTGTGCCGTGCCCGGTCGTAGAGGTGGCTTCATGTCATAATTCTTGCCAAGGGAGCCGAGTGGCAGTCTCTCCTTCGGTCGTGATCAAATATTAACTTCAACAAGCACTAACTACTTAATCCACTTAATGTTCCGTCGGAATAGGATTAGCGACGGCAACGGTTATGGCGGCTGGTGAGGGAGATTTAACTGCTGGAGATTCACACTCCAGCTGTGGCAGGTGTTGATGCGACATCAGGTTGTGTCTTCTAAGACGAACACGTATGCCTGTGATGATGCAAGGGGTAATGCAAGGCATGGGGATCTAAGGTCTTCTGAATCTTGACCCTAATGCATGGGTATGGTAATCGGTTGTGCTTGTTGCATTATTTGTCTTGGAATCATAGTCGTCGGAGGATTCCTGTTTCAATTTTATACCTCTTAAGCTGTGTAATATGAAAAGTCTTTCTGCTACCGCTAAGACTCGGTAGGCAACTGAATGAGACCATCAGCCAGGCTTCAGGAAAGTCTTTGCAGAGACAAAACCATTTCGGCAGAGACTTTCAAGACAGCCATCAATGAGGCAAGCTTCAAAAATGAAGTCATTTAGTGAGTTAAACACTGATGCTGTACAACCTAGTCTAGAGTTCCTGAGGCAAGACCAAAGACACTGTCCCTCGAATACGCCCAACATACAACCCTCTATCAAAGAATGATTCATGTTGATGGCATTGGCAAGATGAGGCCCTTCAATCAGGAATCAAGTTCCATGTTGTAAGACAAGATATAGCCCAGCGAAGGCTTCCTTAGACCATGTGAGAGCTGTGGCTGTATGGATACTACCGGCACCTTGTCCAACATTATGCCGAGATATCGCAATACACTCTTCGCATGGTGGCCTTGTTTACAGGACATGGTTCCTTGAACCCCCTTCTCTTTGGGCGAATCAGACGCGTGCTTGTGCGCAGAAATTTCCGAGGATTGGTTGCACGTATTGCGCAAATTTCCATTCTCTAAGAGCTGTGAAAGTAAGCTGCTCTGTTGAGGGTAACGACTTCAGTCGGGTTCTCCAGACCAGACAAAGCTTAGACACCATGAGGAGGTTTGATAGGAATTTTTGAGACATTGGGTTGGAATAAATCCTCCTCTTGCTGGAGCACATAGCTTCTTCTTCGTCTTGTGGCGCTACAGTTCAGGGTGAACCTGGGTTTTAACCTAAATGCCTCTCCAGCCAGCTAAATCTTTTGGTAGCTACCTCCAGCTGCCCACTCCAAGTTGGTTGAGGTTCTTCTCCACTTGTGAGCACCATCTCAGCCTAGTTCATCCTCTGTTGCGTTGTCCCAATGGCTCAGATTCGAAGACTTTTCGGACCGGAGCGGTGGTGTCCATACGTTCTACATGGCCTAGTCATCTGAAGCGTTGTATCCGAAGACGCTTGACTAGCCGCATGCCCCGTACAACCTATAAAGTTCATCGTAGAATTTTCTCCGCCAGATGCCATTAACGGAAACTGGACCAAAAATCGCACTTAGAACTTTCCTTTTAAAAAGACTAAGGGCTGCCATATCCGCTTTTAGTAGCGTTCAAGTTGCTGCGTCGTAAAGAGAAATGGGGTGTTCAAGCTGTTTTGCAAAGTCAGTTTAAAACTTCGAGGGTGGCTCTGTGCACCAATTGCCTCTTCAGCCCCAAAGAAGCAGCAAGAGTGATTCTGCATTTGATTTCGGTTCTAGTGATGTTGTCCCTATTTTCCTCGGAGCCGAGGTAGATGAAGTCCTTGACTACCTCGAAGTTTCTGCTGCCTAGTGGTACACTCTGTTCAAGAATTCGATGTTGTGCGTCCTTCCTTGATGACAGCATGAACTTCGTTTTGCTCTCATTAACCACAAGACCCATTTTAGCCGCCTCCGCTTCAATGCCAGCAAACGCGTCATTAATGGTTCGCTGTGTTTATCCAATCACATCAATGTCATCGTTGTAGGCTTGCTGTTGAACGGACTTGTGAACGATCGTGACCCTGATGTTGACTTGTGAGTTACGCACGATCTTCTCAAGGATGATGTTGACGAAGTCACATGACAGTGCGTCGCCTGGTCTAAACTTTTTTTTGACATTGAAGGTCTCGGTGAGTTCTTTCCCGGCTTTTACGGAGCAACTAGAGTTTTCCATCGTCATCGTACACAATCTGACGAGATTGGTAGGAATGCCAAAACTAGACATGGCCCTGTATAGCTCGTCTCTATGCACACTGCCATATGCGGCCTTGAAATCGACGAATAGGTGGTGAGTGTCGGTTTGCACTTCTTGGGTCTTTTCCAGGATCTGCCGTAGTGTGAAGGTTTGGTTGATGGTGGACTTCCCTGTCCTGAAACCACACTGATAAGAACCTATCAGGTTGTGAGCGTATAGGTAGGTAACGCCATAGGGCCACCAGTCCGTGATGCTTAGAGAATCATACGGAAGCAAAGTAGTGGCACAGTTCGACTGGAGGTTTTATTCTGGTGCTACGACAGTTCAGAGACTGTTTAAAATTAGTTTCAGCCTTTTGTGGACCCAGTTGTCATGGTGGCCAAACTGTGGCTTAAGACCAAAAAGTGGGGAGACCCTCTTGTGGACCCCGTTGTCATGGCGGCTGTGGCTTAAGACCAAATAGTGGGGAGTCTTGAAGGTAAGTGGACCTGTATCTGATCTGGTCTGTCCCAGTCTGGCGAGAATCGGGTGTTATAGATCTGGAGAATAAACTTTCGGTTCGACGTGGAGGTACATTCAAGTGCTGTGACCCACACAACAGTGGAGGTGCTTTACAGTCCGCGTAGGGAGGAGTGGCTGTTCAAAATCTGGCCAAAATTTTAATTTGCCAAAATGGAAAAAATCTCAATTGTTACTTGAAATAACTCAAAAGGTGTTAGCCAGCGTTCTCCTGAGTACGAGTGTGTGGAGTTAGTGGTGTTAAGGCTTTTTGGATGACAGATGATCACTTAAGTCCAAATACAGGCTACAATCGTCACAACTTATAATCGCCCCTCTGGGTCCAAGGTGTCGAACTTGAGTCAATTTTTCTTAACATCCCTTGAAACCTTCCATTACAGAGAACGAAATGGGATTTAGCTTCCAGTCGTTGCAAAATCTGTACCAAGTGGAGTCGCAGGAGGACATTAACAGCCTCCACTTGTGAAGTTGTTCTGTATGCTGCCATGTCATCACCTTATTCCAACGCGACACAGAAAGAAGATGAAGTAAGGGAGTGAATTCTATTCGGGTCCCTTTAAACAGAAACATATCCCTTCCCTTACCTAACCACTTCAATGTCTTTCAAGCCAAATAGTGGCAATCGGAGAAGCCCTGCCCTCGCTTCAGTGGATCGTGACATCCGTCCGTGGTGTCTGCTTCTTCACTGCTCACTTTGTTTTCTCAGTCAGGATCAGGATTATTGACTGCCGGATGGTATCAAGTGAGATCCCTCAACAGTTTGATGAACGTCTGTTTTTGAGGTCAGGATAGAGAGACACAGGAGTGAACTCCGAAGTCACGAGGCTGCTAGTTGTTTCTATCTCCATGGCTACCCACAAGTTACGGGCCAAGAAGTTTAATCTTCATAAAATCGATAACTCGTGGATAAGGTGCACGACTTTCCAGATGTCGATGTAAAACTGACCTCGTTTTTTCCAGAACCAGGATAAGGACTGCAGCTTGTACAGGATACTGCATTACAAGCCTTCATACAATAAGGCGATGAGTGTTCGCTTATTACCTTCTTCAAACCTGTCTTTATGAGGAGTGGGTACCAAGCACTAAAGACCTTCTCTCTAGGTATCCCGCAGTCGACTTAAAGATGAACCCCCCCTTAGGAGAACCTAAATGACCTCATCAAGGTACTCGCTGTTAAGCTTTGTGAAGGAAACTGGCCCTCTCGATCCACATGACACTACAACGATCCACCTCTAATCCATCTGCAAGCCACCTCTACCTACCACCACCCGCATAAGTTCTCAGACTTCTTCCGCATTCCCCCGATGCGAACATAATACAAAACGTTCAAATCGTTCCACGAAATCAGCTAGTTCACCCTAAGCTGACGCGTTTATCCTCACCATCCATGCCCTCCATTAGGGCATAATCTCCGCAATTCCAATTACGCCATCTAAGGCAAACAAAGCCGAGTTAATGCCTGCAGTCCATAGATCGCTCCTTCCAACGTCTATCTGCCGCTTATGCGGCACTAAATTATAGACCATCCCCCACCACTTAATGTAGATCAACTCGGCCCACAGGCATGCTGCTCCAAACTAAATCAAATCAAACCACCTCCAACGAAGAGGCGGAACTGATGGGCGTCCCTTGGATTCGTTTCGATTCCGATTGAGATTAAAAGTTTTGATCTGCGGCGTCCGCTCGTGAGCCGGGCCGTCTCCTCCCACCACACGCGGTCAGGGCAAATATCACGTCTCCTGCATCTCCATTCGAAATGCATCGCATGTGGATTATTTGACTTTTGCGCATCGACGCCGACGCGGCCGCGCGGGCAGAAATTTGAAGCCGCATTCGCGATGCCGATTGGGGAGCCACGCAAAAAAGGGGCAAACAGAAATTAATTGCCCCTTTGCACGCGTCGTCTCCATTGATCAAGACATTACGTCGCGCGCACTCGCGCTCTCGCGTCCTCCTAGTCGGCCGTCTCTTGTGCCTAGAACGCATTCGGCACTGCGGCGGTGAAGTGCCATTCCATTGTTGGCGGCCGGGTCTCTTCGAATCCCAATTAG
The DNA here is from genome assembly GCA_944738645.1 of Eristalinus sepulchralis. Lineage (NCBI taxonomy): Eukaryota > Metazoa > Arthropoda > Insecta > Diptera > Syrphidae > Eristalinus > Eristalinus sepulchralis. The sequence goes on along the minus strand of OX122885.1, from coordinate 9,112,757 downwards.
TTTCCTTTGGCCATTCACCGGCGAGCTGGTGAGCGCGCACACTCCGAGTGAACGCGAATTTCTCGTCGGGCGCGCAAGGTGATTTCCATCTCTCGGGATCCACGAACGCATACGTCTTGTGCTTTGCTCGTCGATCGGCGACGGTGTTGCGGCCGTAAGTGTAGCGGTGGATTGTGAAATGCACTTACACACGCGTACTGGAGACAATGGCGCACGGGGACGGAGATCCTTATCGTCCTAGTGGAAGAACAATAAAAGTCAAACCCATAACTTATTCGATTGTCAAAGTTTTCGAGCCGAGATTGATCCCGGCCGTCCTTCGCGGTGACATTTGATTGAATGGTGCAGCAGCTAGTTGCGTGTTGCGATATGGATTGCGCTTCGACTTGCGAATGCGAGAAACTGCGAATGGGAGCTTGGGATCTGACGCGAAGCACATTTCGAATGTTTGCGTGCCGGAATTGCGAACTCTTGACAGGCTTATGAGTAAGGAAGGAGATTTTTGTGGATGTCCTTACCCTTCAACCCCTGGTGAGGACGAAGATCTCGTTTCAAAATCCCAGCACGGATGTCAAACGTTCTTCGACCACATCGGAATCCAATTGCATTCCTAGATCCGTGCACGGCGTCCCCAATCCATAGTGCTCCCAACAGGGCATTCACATCGTTTTGCCAATCTGCCGTCTCGATCCTTCGCAAGACACACACTGCCAGGCCAAGCATCAGCATCGGCCTCAGTCTCAGTTCCGCGGAATCCCAGGCCATAGTCGTTACTTTTGCCTCAGATTTGTGGAAAAAATCGATCGACTTCGGTGTGTGCACTCGTTACACGTTACGAAATTAGTCCCCGGTCGGTGTGCAGGACTATTGGCGGCGAGATTGTCTCCGTGCGCTCAGCGCTGCGTTGACAATATACGTTGCGCCCATCTATCAAAGTCAAAATAGCGAAATACCACGGATCCTCGGCACGTCGTCACAACCGCCACCGCAGCAGTCCGTTGCCGCCGCCGCTGCCGCCGTGAGATGAAAGATTGCACTGGAACCATGAATCCACTGAGCCTAGTCCTATAAGTCACACAAAGCCAAGTCCGAAACGTCTGCGAGTCTAGGGCGCATTCTCACAGGCCGCTCCGTGTGTCTGTCGAGAGACAAGTCAACAATTTTATTGCCAACATTCGTTCCTGTCATCGTGTGGTAATTTGCATATAATAAGCCAAATCAGCGGATGGCCACGTTTCAGAATTAAGGCAGAACGTCAACGGGCTCCATGTGAGAGTGATGCACGCCGGGCAGTGAGGCGGCAGGGGAACAGCATGCGATATGCGTTTAGTTTGGGATTTGTGACTGCGTTTGGCTTAGTTTCGGTTCGGAGTGCTTAATCTGCTTCGTTTGTGATTCGTCACCGTTGACCTGGATGTCGTGTGTATCTTGTATCTAGGCTCTGTCATATTTTCTCTCAGAGCATGGTAAATGGCTTTTTACCATCGCAGCAGATAATTTTCATGCTTTTTGGTAGAGAATTGAGAATTAGATAATTAGCTGCAGGTTGTCAAACCAATTTAAGCACCGCTTTGTATTGTATGGTGAATTGGTAATGACTTTCTGGTGCTCTGGGGTTGCTGAGTGAGAAGTTCAGTAGATAGCCAGCGGGAAGAGTATGCGAGCTTATCGTGGTCAGCTGGATTTTAAAAAAATTTGGTAAAATTGTGGTTAATCAAGCAGTGCGGAGGTGTACTAAAGAAACTTTCTTCTGAGAAGTTGTTTACTTATCAATCCATCTGCCTGAAAATTGTAACTATTTTTGCGTTGATTGAAGTCTGGTAAAGTGACAGAATTCCTTTATGGCGGATAAGAGAAAAGGCTTCGAAAATCAGAAGAAGTGGTCAACAAATTACATATATTTTTACAATTCGATGTTTTCTATGTTAATTTTAAACAGCTAGAGATTCAAATTTGCGCATGCAAAAAGCTTAGTTCGATTTTTAACTAATAATGATAAAATTTTCGCATGCGATGTTATTCATAGAAATTGATAAGGGTGAAATGTATGTATATAAAATTCCCATGGCTAATGTCACGAATTATACGACATAACATTTGACTGTTAAATAAAGCCAAGAGTGAAGAATGGATAAAACTAGCAACGATATCATCATTCTATGTTTTTCACAGAATATGCAGCAAGGTATGCATTCCTTGGAGGTAACCGAATTTCTGTCATATGTAGATAAGATATTTGTGAATTTGCGATTGTTTGAGTATGTTAGGAAATACTTCATTCTATGTTTTTTCGTAGAATTGCATGTTTTCTTAAAGGTTAGAGAAAAAGTCAAATAGCTGTGTAAGAACTAAACAAGATTTAAGTTTAATATTCTATTCAAATTGTTAAATAAAGTGATATTCTTATTAATAATAGAAATTTAGAAAAGTTTTTTTCCACAGAACGTCAGACAATTTGAAAATCTTGGAAGGAAATCACATTTTTTCTTGTTTGGAATTGTGGATTTATTGGTGTTATACATAGATTTGTTATATTTTTCATATATCAAAGAACATTTCATTCTATGTTTTTTCACAGATTTCCATGTTTTTTAAAGTCTATGTTTTTTTAGAATTGCATTTTTTAAATAAAATCTCATCAAACTACAGATTTCTAAAATAAATTGTAAGATTCGATACACAAATAAAATTCTCAAATTCGACAACGTTCTATGTTTATCATAGAATTTCGTCCTAGCAAATCGTATTTGACAAAAAATCTGTTATCAACAAAAATGTCCAGATATGACATAGACCTTACATTTCTAGCCATATATTAAAAATCATAAATTCACTCTGAGCTACAAGCACAACATTACCCATTCTATGTTTTTTTTATGAAACTGTACTTCTTCGAAGGTTTGCCGGAGGTAAGCCGTTTACACTAAAGTTTTGCTGGGGTGTGCCGATGTCCATCTGCGGCCTCCATTTTCTCTTGTATCAAAATTCTATGTTTTAATATAGCTGCATGTTATCAACCAAGTATAAAAAGGAGTGATGTCTTCCATCTGCAGCACCTGAAAATTTTAAGGAAATCCCAAAAATTCAAATCGCCATGTTTTTCTCACCTCTCTCCACGTGACAGCCACTCCCCGTAGAAACATCAAAGGACAACATCACCAGCCAGATATAAAACTGTCTGCTTTATTGCCAAATTTTTCCCGGCACTCCCCTTACGCTCATCACCACGTTTTACCTTTGATCCCAGTCCCAGTCTCATATCTAGTCTCATCTCAGTCCGACAATGAAGACAAATGCAGCCAGTGCGGCGTTGAATTAAAAAATTAAATTCGTCTCTGGGTCAATGGGTTAAGAAAATCCAATTGTGCGCGCTTGTACCTAGAGACAAGCGCCTCGACTTGTTTTGTTCATTCAAAGCGATTACTCGTTGATGTGATCGCAATCTTTTCGCAAAGCAATCCACCCGCACCAGCACACATACACTCGTCGTCACCGAGTGCCGCCTGACAGAGGCTTTCCATTGAATAACCACCACACACACACACACACACCGTTTAATTATGGAAAATATAAATAAATTATTAGCTTTTCACGTACCTGAGAGGTGAGCGGGGTCTCGGCGTCGACGTTGCCGCTGCCGTACGAGATGGCTCAGTGCATGAATTGCTGCACGCACTGAAGCGAAATGGCGTACAAGGTCCTCTCCGTAGGCAGACACAAGGAAAAACGGAGAAATCACTGTTGACAGTAACTCGCTCAATAATTGTTGGTTAAGAGCTCGTGAAGGTCAGTGGGGTTCCGCTCGTATGATGTGCGATGATTGAATTTTAAAGGCACATCCGATTTGGTTGACTGAGACAGTTTGTTGTTACGTTTCGGAAAGTGCTCTGACATTGAATTTTTGTGGGGAGTGGGAGGTGCTACGCAGTTAGGTCAGTAGGCAACAGAAGCTTTGGGCAAAGGATGACGAACAGCGAATGTGGCAAAAGTCGTCCTTTATAAGATCCGAGGACTTTTGCCACGTTCGTCTTCACTGGCTGCCAAGGCCTTCTTGACAGTAAAGTCGCCACCATAGGCCTTATAGGTCCCAATCAACACATTTCAACACGTTCCCAAGTTGACCCCCCGCCAGTGAAATCTAACATCTTGCTAACAAGCAACCAGTTTAAGGATGATCCATCTTGGAAGCCATCAGAAGTGTCTCTTTGGTATTTTAAAGACCATTCGATGCAAAGTAGTCGTCACATTCCGTCTCATCGATATGTGTTCCCCCGCAGCTCAGCGACTTCCTCAATTAGGCCAGCCGACCACCATCGAAGGCTCCACACACGAGAAACACGCTCATTACGAGTTCCGCTACCCATCGGCCACCGACTGATCGCCGCCGCCGATAAATAATACCCTCGCCTTGTACTCATCGACTAATTAAAAAAAAAATAATTAAATCGACTCGTGACACTGACTAACGACCTCGCCAGACGGGGATCATTGCAAGACAAATGTCACGCTGTTCGCCAACACACGTCCGACTGGGGGACGCGCGCGCAATCAAAAATTTAAATGGAGCATCGTCTCACGCACTCCGCACATTTCCATACGGCCCCGGGTTCAGCTGAGCAAACTGACACCTTTTCGTCTCTGGATCGTCGTGCAGCCCCCCACCCATTCGTCGCTGTTTTCACCAGAAAAACAATGTGAAGCAGTGTATCCACACACACCCAGGTGGTCCGAAAATTCGATTCTCCGCCGCGCGACATCGATACGATGTCATAAACAATCTCGCACTCTGATCCAAATGACCACGGCAGTAGGCAGGCCGACTCTCCGATTCATACCACCAAAGTAGTTTATGGAAATGAGAGCCAATTCCTCAAAAAGTCGAACCTAGCCCAGGGGAGCAGACCGCTCGAACTTTGCATATTCATTAGGTTCGTCTATTTCGAAACCTCTCGAAACGGTGCCGCGTCACGTCTCGCGGATGGATGCTCGCCGGGCAAATATGTATCAAAGCGCAGGCCGGGGGTACTACCGCTTCAGATACACGGGCAAGTGCATGTCAGAGCCAAGTACATATCGCCGTCGACTGGAAGTCAACAAGGGCCGCTCCCCGAAAGAGAAACAAAAAAAAGCCCCCAAAAGCAAATTAACTCCAAGACACTCCGCGTCGCCCCATACCTCCGCCCCGGGAAGAAGATGGGTCCGCCTTGGATTGGTTTCTCCGAGTCGGGGCCTTTTGGTGGCTCTGTGTCTTCTCGGGCAACCATCGCATCGAATTGGGGGAATTATCGACGCTGCTCCAAACAGAGGCAACAGGTGCTGCGCTGCGCACTGGCCCCGGCCGTCTGTCGTCGACGGGCAGTTTCCAAGCAGGGAGATCGAATTGTTTCATTTGTCTTAGTTTCGTGGTGGTATTTGGACGAGGAATTAGACACTTTTGGAGGAGCTGTTTGCGCACCCATTGCCCGGGTGGCCACAATCGGTCTGTTGTTGACCGCCGCATTTAGCGGGCTGGCTTTTTGAGCTTTTCACATGGACCGTTGGACCGTTCCAGGGCCCGGCTGCTGGGAATTGTTTCGCGCTAATTGGATGATGCTGTTGTTTCTATTGAAGCTCTCCATGGGAGATGGACACATCCCCGAGGCGGTGAAATTTGCGTTTCCACTTCGACCGGTGTCCGGGAAGGCGATATCTCTTAATGGGGTGTTATTGGGCGATTGAAATTGGTTGTTGCTGCAGTGTTAGTGGTGAGGGGTGGGGGGAGGTTATTGAATTAAATTTGTTAATTGAACGGGGCAATTCACACGTACTGACGACAATCCGGCCGTGAGTGGGTGTAGTGTGTCTGATGGGAAACAAAGGCGCAATGTCAACACGCCGCCACGGATGAGATTGATGAATGACTGCGATGAAGGGTGACGCGGTATCTGTGAGGAGGAATGCCTGAACACTGAAATCTCGTTTATGACCAACGTCCGGTGTGTGCTTATGAGAATCTGATGATGTCTGGTGGGCGTGCTGTCGCCCATTGATGACAATTTATGGCGGCTGCTCTACTTTTGAAGCAATTTTGAAGCAACGCGGAAGTTGTGTGGGAATGTTGTGTGTTGACTGAGTGAGTCAGAGGCGTAGTTTATGGTCGAAGAAATTCCTTCACTGGAGATGTTCGGGATGTCTTTGATCGGCATTCAGGTTTGAGCATCTTTTTTTTAAGATGTGGACTTTCAACTTTCCATTCGACTTAAACGAGGGAGAGGATTGAGCTCGGAAGTGGAGTGCAATGTTTGCTAATCTAGTCGTGGACTCACTTCCCCTGTCTTGGGTTGTCGGAAGATCTAAGCCGGATCTTCTTCTTCTTCTCTTCTTCTTCTTGTGGCGCTACAGTCCGGGGTTGACCTGGACCTCAACCAACATGCCTCTCCAGCCAGCACGATCTTTCGCCAGCTGCCGCCAGTTGCGCACTCCAAGTTGGTTGAGGTCCTTCTCCACTTGTGTGCGCCATCTTACCCTGGGCCGTCCTCTGTTGCGTTGTCCCAAAGGCTCAGATTCGAGCTTCTTCTAGGACCCGAGAAATGTCCTTCATGTTTGATGATGTGTTTTCAATTTAGTAGATGTCTTCTCACAGCCAAAGAGCCTGGAGCTTCATTGAAAGAGTCTAGTCCTGGGGCTGAGGCACTAAAGCCTTCCATCTTGTCAAAATGTGTACCCAGCACCAAATGCTCCACTGCCCAAATCATTATTTCCTACGTCCAGTTCAGTTCAGTATTGAATTGAGTTCGCTCTCGATGAGGAATCACCAAGTTCACAGAAATACAGAAATATCCCCACACACGCCATCTTCCGAACCACCTCAACACTTGCTACACACACCCTGCCACACGGCGAAGCTTCAATCCCTCAGCTCGATTTATCAGATTCAAATAAATCCACACCACTGGCCACCACACCACAAACAAAAACAACGAAAATCAAACCACAAAATCATCTAAGGATCTCCGGAGCATTTTTCATCGCACTAATCTCATTTGCCAATGCCTCCAACGATACCCGTTCCCTTCCAGAGGCATTAATTTATTGCATTCCGAGCCGAGTGGACGGGGACGGGGACCCTCCCACCACAATCATATTTGGTCCATCTGACATCCCACCACCACCACCACCATCATCACCAGCACCGTCCGGGGGAATTTATGAACCTCCAAATATGTTCCATGAAAAATAACACCACACATTCCTGGAGCTGGACCCTATCGTCCCGCACACACACACACACACATTTTCGCCTTGTGGAATTTATCTAGATCATTTCGAGTCCTCGAAGCCAATAACATGTCAAATCCTTACACACACCGCGACGAGCTGGCTTCTCCAGCGCGCGTCCAATCTCTGGCAGGGCATCTCACCTCAATAAAGAACCACCACCGCTGGCCCCGCTCCCAACGCGGCACTCGTCGACGGGCCGGACTTCTCGGAGTTTTGATTTCCCCGGAAGATATATGGCATCTCGGTTCGATGATCGAGAAAACCAATAAAGTTTAAAATATTTTGACAGCCGAACAGAGATATAATAAAATGTCGGGGGACATAGTTGAGGGCCGACGCTCGACCTTAGACGGTGTTTATGGGTTCACCCATTGCGCTGCGGGAACAAAAGGACACACAGCACGAACCAGATCAGGACAAGCGACACGAGAAGGCAGAGAAACTGTTGTGACAGCGACCACAAAAGTCAAATTTGAAGCGAGGGAAAGGTGAGAAATAAAGAAGCCCAGCCCAGATACAATCGGTGATCGGCAATGAGTCGCACTCACACACGCATTTCCCTGCCGTGTGCGCATAAATTCCCAAGAAACAGGGACACGTCAGTGGAGGTGAAGTGCCACACATTGCCTGCGGGATGTGTGAATTTTTCTTTTTTGCAGCGCTGCGCTTGGCATGGAGAGAACAAATGATTCACCCTCGTTTCTGTGGCGAAGAGGGATCATCATCAATATTGGACCAACTACCGTTGTCCGGGTTTGCGATTTACGATCGCCGCAACTTGGTGTCATGGAAAGAGACGTGTACGTTGGGCAAGGTGGTCGGGGTGAGAGAGATGATTGACTGAAATTTGGAGTGCAATTGATTTTGGGAGAGCGACGAGCGAACGTGAGTGGGTTCATTGGGAAATTTTGTCAAGACACGGGAAAAGACTGATGATCTGTGTCCTACTCGATCCGATCGAGGACTAATCGTCCGCTCAAGTTTTGGTTTAAAATTGGTTCAAAACTTAGACGATCATTTGGTTTGGTGGAATACAGTCTTAGATGGCTATAAGAACATAGACGATTGAATGATCCTCTAGAGAGATTTAAGACCGGATTTATATCCAGAAATTAATTGAGCAGTAGGTTGGCCAAGCATATCAAAGGTCCTCCGTGGGATATAAACACTAAATCCTGAGGAGGTATGATCACAGCAGATAAAGCAGGGAAATTGGCAGATACCTCAAGATCTGGTAGACGGGGAACCTCTCAGGAAGCGATTGCTATTTGATGAAGCCTTAGTCCGCCGGTTCTTGAAATGGTCGTTCAAATTATGTGGTTAATAGATGGTCATGGCTCCATAGTTCTTAGCCCATTTGACTTCCGAAGACCCTGCCATGTCTTAAGCTTACATTTTGTCAGGCCTTCTGGAGAGATGAGGGTTTGGGATCTCAACGTCTTTGAGAGGTCATCCAGACTATTGCTGGACTGGAAACTCAATTGTCTGGGTTGACTTATGATTTTCAAGAGACCTGAAAGACTGGAATTTCAAAAATTTTGTTGGACTAAGTTCAATACTCCTCAAGAGACTTGGTGTATTGGAAGGAATTGAAAAAAATATTTTAAATGAACCTCTACAGGGTGGGACTTTAAAAGCTCCAACAATTGATAAGGAAGCTGTATGGAAAAATGGTGAACTAGAACATCAAGATGAAAGGTCCTTCATTCCTTGTTGGCTTCTATATTTAAGGATGTGTCAAGAACTCTCAGGAGAATAGGTTTGAGACACGGGAAGAATCAGTCATTTAAAAAATTAAGAAGACCGCTTTCAGTTAAGAAAAATCGTAAATTGGAAGACTTCCACCATTCGGGAGTTTCAATGTTTAACAGCAGGTCGGCCAACAGTAAACTAGCTATTCACGGAGGCAAGTCATTGGCTTCACAGTGTTAAGGAAACGAGTCCAAAACTGAGTTTCAAAATTTGTGTCGAATGACGTTGCGTGCAACTTTCAGTCCTGTTTGTCTTAATGGCATCTGAAAGAGAAGATTTAACGACGAACTTTATACGACGGCATGAGCCTGGTTGGGCGTCAACGGATACAACGTTTAAGAGGGGGCAAGGCCATGTAGAGCGAATGGACACCACTGCTATGGCCCAGAATGGCTTCCAATCCAGGTCAATGGTACAACGCAACTGAGGACATCCTAGATTAAGGTGGCGCACGCAACAACAGAAAGACCTTAACCAACCAAAGTGGACAACTGGACCCAGCTGGAAAATGTCTTAAGAATTGATACGGAAAAAGGAAATTCTCGAGAAATTCGGAAGACTTGCATCATCTGAGTGTTCCATTTTTTAACAGGAGGTCGATCAAAATTTCAGTAGGTCTTCTCGTGAGGAAGTGAGAAATCGTGTCCAAATCTGAAATTCGACATTTGTGTGAAATAACGTTGGACATGAGCAGAGAGCCTTGCAGGATGAGTCTTAAGACTCAAGTCCCAAGACTTCACGTTTCTTGAGGCGTTGTGAGTCTTGAGTTTTGAGGTATGTCTTTTATGGCTTCAAGTTTTGCAGTCTTGGGCAAGCTATGTCAACCGAAATCGAGAGGCCAACCAGAAGAAGAACTCTTTCACAATAATTAGGATCATGTAAAGCACTATAAGGCGAAAGGTATAGACAACTTGGGAAGCCTTGACTATCAGTTTAAGAAATACAGTCGCGGAAACCATCTTTCATCCTCAGATTCTGGTTTAAACTGATGACTCTGAAGCACATTTCGTCTCCTAGACCGATGCCGACGGCGTTCACAACATCAATAGCGCTCTGCAAAGTATGGCATACGGACATTACCTTTAAGCTAACGCGGTAAATGAAGAAGACACAAATGACCCTTGGAACTAAGTCTTGCACTGTCCCAGTTTAAATAGTTCGTTAAGTGGCACTACGGCCCGTAAGAGTCCTGGGCTAAGCTCCTGCTTGAACTACTCAAGTTGTGCACACTCAAATCCACCGACGTCTATGGACTGATGAAGAAATCATTTCAAATACTCCCTGCATCCCGTCATATGATTTTGCCCCGAACCCTGTTTCAGGTTATAGTGCTAGCTGAGCCGTAGTGGGGACCTTCAGGGTTTTGCCAACTCCGAACGGTGAGATTTGAGAAGCTTTTCATAGGAAAGTTTTACTCTTTGAATGTTGTCAGCAACTCGAAGGAAGTTGTGCCATGAAAACGAGGCGTTCAGTCTGGGAATCGAACCTGGAAGTCTAGGCGTGTGGGATGATGAGCTTAGCCACTATGCCACGACAACACAATTTGAAAGTTGTATTGTTCCACTATGCACCCACTGTCGCCACCCTCTCGGTAATAAAAACAAATTCTTTCCCAAGGACAAGTGGAGCCTTAAAAACACACTCTGCTGGAATTGAAAGGAGAGCTTTCGGACTTGCCTTCTATAGACTAACGCGTTAAGTCTTACGTCTTGTAAAATAAATATTCTTCACTTACAACGTCATCAAATAAAACCAGCAAGTCCTCGAATTCACACCCAAAGACAATACAAATGTTGCGCTTTATTTTATGCATACGACATTACAGGAATGCCCGAGAAGGACACCTCTTAAATTTCACATGAGTCCACCCTCACATCGAACAGACCCAATTCCACATTCTTTAAGATGTTTATCGCATCTGTCAAAGCGACTCCATAAACCAGGCCGCAACCACAATGAATGCCCTCCACTTGTCCAAACAATTAATTAACAACCTCCTTCCCGTGAATCCGCCAGCATTCGGCTTTCTCTTCCACTTTCCCAAAACCGATAAAATACAAATTATTCCTCAGACTCCCGAAGATTGCCATCTCTCTGCTCCTCTCCACTCCTCCACCCCTCTGATCCCTGCTCAGTGTGTTTATTTGGTTCCCTCTACCACCCATGGTCCTCCGCTTCCTCCGAGTCCTCCACTCAGAAATCAATTAATCAATATCCACTGACCGAGAAATCACTTCTACCGCTTCCCCGGCCACACTGCTGCTCGACTGACCACCAAGACCACTTGGGCCACAAAACAATACAATTGGCATTATCTCGTTGACATGATCTTCATTTCGGACACCAGTACACATCATTTCTGTTGCCGACTCTCCTCCTTCTCCTCGGTCGCTTCTCCCAGGTCAGGGGCCGCTGCTGGCAACAATTTGAATTCCCTGCTTCTCAGATTTTTTGGGAGTAGTCAAAATGGAGTCCATAAATATACATATTTTGTGCCTTCTTCTTCTTCTTCTTCTTGTGTTCTCTTCGTTTGGTCTCCTCTCACCCTCGCCACCTGATGCTCGCCCGATAAGAAGGCGAAAATCAGTTTCGATTTATTGCCACAAAATCAATTGGTTTCTCTGCTTCTTGGGGTTTCTGGTTTCCAGGGCATTTAACATGCGTTCCTTTGTGGATGTGTGTGTGTGTGTATGTTTTGCAGAAAACCACAAGAGATTCCGAGCACACGACACAGGCCAGCCAATGCGGTAGAGGTTACCCGAATTCCACAGAAAATTTGTCAAGATTGAGGTTTCGTGCGTTTGCTGCTTGTTTTCGCAGTCAAGAGGTGCCAGGACATTTCGGAGAAAATTATCCAGGGGTCCTGAAATGATGCGTTCGAGATGATCGTGGTGGTTTTGTTCAGTTGGTGGCGGAGGTGCGTTTTGTGGTTCAGAATTGTTTCGTAGACTGCAGTTGTGGTACATTTGGCCACGTACTGTGCTTCATGACTCAGCACCATATCTCTCTATCAAGGTTCTCCTCTCAGGAGAAAGTAATTGTGACAAGTGAAGGCACTGACCCCCCAAAAAGTCTTCGAATCCGTGCCATTGGGACAACGCAACAGAGGACGGTCTAGACTAAGGTGGCGTACAGAAATGGAGAAGGACCTCAAACAACTTGGAGGGCGCAACTGGCGAAAGATCGTGCTGGCTGGAGAGGCATGTTGGTTGAGGCCCAGATCCTCCCCGGACTGTAGCGCTACAAGAAGAAGAAGGCACTGGCTCAGATTTTTTTATGGAATCGTATGCAACTAACCCATGAGGAACCTAAACTAGGACAATGAGCCATCAAGAGTCTAAATGAGAACGTAAGTAAGGGCAACCTTTCATTCTTCGCGTTCTTGGGTATATAAGGACCCGTAGCGTTTGCTTGTTGCTTACCTCCTTCTTGTTCAGGGAGGCTGGGATGACTCAGCGAGCGCTTTATAACGTTAAACAGGGTCCCGAGGAAAACCAAATTCCCTCGTCACTGGCGTTACTTGCGCCGGCATTGCCATCTGCCAATACAGGAGAGTCAGTAATTTTCGACAAATTAAGGCACTCATAGGAGCCCAGCCAACGACTCTGAACAGGTCCAACGACGCATGGTAGTCCTGAATGAGGACGTGTTGACGGGCAACTGCAGGCTTGTGGCTGGAGACCAAGCTGCCTTGCGCTTGTAGTAACTTGTTGCGAAGACGCCGTTTTTCTCTCTTTCTCGAACCTTGAAACTGAGATTAGGAAACTTCGGCTCAGCCAGCTCTATAGCCTGAAACAGGGCTTGGGGCAAAATCATATCACGGGACTCAGGGGATATTCGAAGCGACTTCTTCATCAGTCCATGAACGTCGTCGTCAATATTTTTCGTTTCGCAAGCCCTTTCTTGGGGGACGAATTGAATTGAGTGACGCTACAGTCCACAAGGGACCAGAGCCGAGCTTCTACAACAACTACTCGTGTTGTGCCCGCTGCTGCTCACTGATGAGGTGAAGGTACCTGCAGTTTTTTGCCGACTCCAAACGGCGTAATTTGAGAGGGTTTTCCTAGACATTTAGTGCTCTTTGAGTGGTGCCAGCAACTTAAAACAGATGGTTCTGTCAAAAAATGCGTAGTTTCCCCTCCGGGAATCGAACCTAGACCTTCTCCGTGAGGGTCGACGCCTTTCCATACTATGCCACGGCCTCCACCACTCTTATGGGCTGAAGAGTTTCTGAAAAGTTAGCATGTTCCCTATGACTACATCACTATTTAGCAGTTCCGTCATACAAGCACTACACTCCTGTTTAAGCAGAACATCTTATTGACTTGAAAGTGGCATAATGACGGTACTTAAAGCGGATGAGGAAGCCCTTAGTTTTGCCGAGAGAAAAGTCGTGCGTTCGACTTCTGATCATGTTTGTGTTGATGACGTCTGGAGGAGAAGATTCAACGATTAATTTGATTGACTGTACGGCGGTATACGCCTGGTCAAGTGTCTTCGGATACAACGCCTATGATGGCTAGCCCATGTAGACACCTCTGCTCTGGCCCGAAAAGTCTTCGAGTCCGAGTCATGTGGACAACGCAACAGAGGACGGCCTAGGCTGAGATGGCGCACACATGTGGAGAAGGACATCAAACAACTTGGAGAAAGTACGTGGAGGCATTTGGCGGGAGATCGTGCTAGCTGGAGACGCATGCAGGATGAGGATCAGGTCCACCTCGGACAATAGATGTATAAGATAAGAATAGAATAAGAAGAAGAAAAAGAAGAAGAAGAAGAAGACATAATGCTGTAATTGCTTTACGACGCTTTTGCGCAATAGTGTAAGAATGTGGCCTTAAGTTTAATTTCGAATGTTACATCGTCTTGTGTTACGGCAACTTTGCTTGTCTTAGCTCGTCTGTTGAAACAAAGCCATGTAGACCTTTATCGAACAAAAATAGAACGAAGAGTATAGATCTATACCCCCAATAGACGGACAAGATGGATCGTTTTTAAGGTTTAACTTGTCCTGACTATAGAAGAAAATTATTCCCAAGTGGGGTTTTTTCCCTCTACAAAGGGCTAAAGACGACCAGTAGATGTTGGAGACGTTTTCTTAATTTCCCTCTTCACTACAGCTACATATGACACAAGCTGTTGTAGGGCAGAGCTAGACTGGAACAAGGAACTCTGGAAGAGGAGTTGCTCTTATCACAGATAGAGGCCGGATCCTGTGAACTGATCAACTAACCTGTCGTAGGCCAAGCCACATGCTATCCCTCTACCAAATCTGCACCCACCTGTCATCTCGGTTTTTTAGCCCTTCTCATGAAAATGATTCAGATCCATCGGGAGCTCAAAGGTACTAGAGGAGAAGAACTGATGATATTGGTTACGACACTACGGTTCCTATGACAGACCACAGCTCACTGCCTTCTGTGGAGATTCGTGTTTTTCTGATTATGCCAGAACGTGTCGTTCAACTTTGTTAATGCTTTAGACGCAGTTGATACAAGGATGCCGAAATGAGATTTTCCATTTTCACAAGCGCAAGACATGTAAGTCAGGAAAGGTATCGAAATCCAAATGGCGACTGTCTACAGCTTCCCAATTCGCCCAAAATATGGCGCCATTGTAAGTTGCTACCATCCAAACTGGACCGAGTCTAGTTGTCCCAATCCATAACTGTCAGCAGTGCAACCACAAACCATTAACCACAGACCACAGCACCGCCGAAGGCCAACCACTCAAATCAATTACATTCCCACCCTAATCCCTCCGGAGCCCATTATCCCCAATTCTATATGACAAATGCCGTCCACTTAAGATCCTCAATTCTCCATTCACTATCTCAATCCATATCGGATTCTCGGTACCTTACATGAGTTCTCAAATCGAATCACCACCACCACCACCACCAGCACCGCCACCGCCGCTGTCACCGTCGCCGCCAGCATCCGTGCCTGGGCCGCGACCGCGGTTATAAATGACCAACCAATTGTCCCTAATTGTCGCATAGTTATCACGAATAGCAAAATGCCCACTCCATTCAGCGTCCACTGCCGCGATCCACATAAACGGTCCTTTTCGGAGGACACCAGCCTTATAGACCACCGTGCGCACACAACCGCCGTGTGGCAATAGAAGCTCCGCGCAGCCATACGCCGGATCCCATGGCGCACACAATGCCAGTGTGTGCCATGACAAATTGTCCGCATTTGTGGTTCACTTTGGGAGAATTGATGATGGAAAGTCTCGTGCCCGATAAACTCGCCAACGGAAAACAAATCTTCACCGTCACCGTCGCCCCCATCGCTCTGTAGCCTAGATACAAAAAAAGGAACATCATGGACACACACGGACGTTTGTGGCGAAGGCGGCAAAGGCGGGGACGAACATTGAAATTAAATCTGTCCCGCCACGGAGCTCCGAATGAATGAACGAACAACAGTGCGGCAGCCGCAAGCCCTCGAGGAACAGCAAACACGAGAAGATCCTTCCTTGACACCCGGCCCAAGTGTGCTATTTATCACCAGATTAAAAGCGTAGGTAAACCTCGGGAGTTACAAATTGCGGCCCAACCGCACACAGCCACGAGGAGTGGCGGGGCACCCCGGTCGGCCTCCACTGTCCTGGGGCCTCGTTTGGCTTAAATATCTAATGTTTGGACATAAAGTGTCATATAATGACAATAAATGACTTCCATATTGGCCATCTCTAGGCGGCTGTTGGCCGGTGGCCTACGGCGGCGGTGGCGATGTTCGCGGTGGCGTGTGCAACTACAACGATGATGATGACGACGACGACAACAACGAGGAGTCTCTCATGGCACAGCCACACCACGAGTGACCAGCAAGGAGGAAACTGTCATCCGAGGAGGAGGCCACGTCCGCCGCCACAGGAAGGGAGCTGTGCGCGCAATGGCGAAGGAAGTCACTTGACATAGAATCGGTTGACAAATGCCTTTTGAAAGGCTTATTGGACACACAGCGACCGCGGAGCGGATGATGTGCGCGCCTATCAGTTGTGGGCCGTGGACATGCGTGTGTTCCTCCGTCGAGGCGCAGTCGCCGTCACAGTCACCATCACCATCACCATCGCAGCCGCACAGATGGGCGAAATTGTTTATGAGAAATAAATGTGACCAAAGTAATTCAAATGCGATTAATGGAAGTTTATGGTCGTGCCCCACGAACGCCGGGGGCCAGGGTCCAGAGCCTTTTTGTCATTTTTCCACTTCTTATCGGTCCCGGTGTCGTGGGCTATAAAAAGCCTTTTAAAAGTTGGTCCTCCTTTTTATTTATGACAGATAAACGGTAAGGAATGCATGTGGATTTGTCATCGACTCTGGCTTTGGCTTAAACTTGAACTCGGACGCGAATGTGGACGCAGAGCGGACGCTCACTTGGCTGGCCTATCTGCGTTTGGCTGTGGTGACTGTTGTCGTTGGCCTAGGGCGGCGGTGATTAGAATCGGTGGAGTCATTAAAATTGATTGTGTGCCGTATCGATGAGCGGGATGTGCCCCAGTTCGCTCGATCCGGTTGGGAGTCTCTTTCGGAGCGACGCCGAGGCGGCTTATCGGTAATGGGAGACATTAAGGCCCACGTACCTAATGAGCTGAGACGATTCGCTTAATCTCGACCACGTGCTTGCATTTTATTGCCAGCCGAGGTGTAAGTTGAATCTCTAAATGGCCACTCGATCGATGGGGATCGCTGCATACAACTTTATTTCCGGAGAGCCACCCGATAAGGTGTCCGTCCCCCTCTTGGCGGTGGCAGTAGACACTCTGCAGAGCTGCAGAGGGGCCTCGTTATGGGGGGCTGTGGGCTGTGGAGGAATCTTAAGTGATGCGCAGTAAACGGTATATTGATCCCGTCCGGACAGCATGGAATTGTGATCTTGAAGATTAGCCTGCTCTTGTCATAAAAGGAAACACTTGACACTTGGAGCTAGTAACGGGGGTCGATGCACTTTTGTCGGGCGAAGAAAAGTGTCTGGTTCTGATGTGGGGGAGACTTTGATTTGTACATCTATTGAGTTTGAGTGAATAGGGCATCTATGTCCTTTTCTTAACTCCCTCTTTCCAGAGCTGACCATGTTTTTGAAGTAAGTCTTGAAGAAGTAAGCTATATGATTGCTAGTTTTGTTTCCTTTCCTTAAGATCCAGCTGAGGCTCACATGGTGCTGTAGGTCGAGAACTTTGAGTTCTTGTGAGTGGGTATGTGCAATGACAACCCAAGTAAGGCCAAGTGGGCTTGGGACTATCTCAGACTTTTGTCTTCTTCTCGTATGCTGCCTGCAGGGCCACTTGACTCTGAAAATTATTCGAAGGACGTTGTCGAGGTCAGCTTGGAAACTTCATTAACTGTCACGACCTTCGGCTGAAAAACGCTGCTTTCAGAAAGACGTCTGATAGAACGAGAAAAGTTTCTACATGGAAGTAAACGCTTGCGTTTGTTTCAATTTCCATTTTTGACTCGACTTCGACTGAATTTCGCACCCATAGTTGTGCTTCTAATGAGGCCAACCAGTTGTCTCTTATGTGAAACTGAAAAGGGAAGGGCTTGCTTAAAAATTGAGGCAGATCGTGTCGCTGGGAAATGAATTCGAGCGGGGCGAATTATTTCCTAGCACGGGGGAATAAGTTTGCAGTCGGCAGCGCAAGAAAAAGAATTGGCCTCTAGGAAAAACTTTCCATTCTGGTATCGAAGCTAAGGCTAAAGAGTCAGTCCTTAAACTGAAAGGCAACGCCTCTTATATGGCTACACAAGGACCGGAGACGACCGCGATCCCTAAGTTAATGGTCAGCCTAATGCGACAGATACACCAAAGGTTTTGAGCTCCCGAAAGGTGGCTTTGTCTACTTATGCAACAAGAAGCCTATCATTGAGTTGGACGACTTGGGTTTGGCTTTGTCGGTGAGGTCAATTCAGTTGCATTGCCTATTTCACAAATGAGAGCTTCTTGTGGACCCTTGAGTTCTTTTCAGTGCACCTGGCATGTCCTGGCAGTCCCTCCAATCAATCTCCCCCAGATCACCGCATTCTTTGGATGACCAGACTTGTTTGAAAAATCGCAAGTTTTTTAACTAAGCAAAGAAATGAAATGTAAGAATATCGCGGAGAAGATTCAATGAACTTTATGGACTGCATGGAGACATGCGCCTGGCCAAGCGTCTTCTGGTACAACGTTCAAAATGGCTGGGTCATGTAGAGCATATGGACACCACTGCTCCGCCCCGAAAAATCTTCGAATCCGAGCCTTTGAAGCAATGCAACAGAGGACAGCCGAGGTTCAGATGGTGCACACAAGTGGAAAAGGGCCTCAACCAACATGGACTGTGCAATTAGAGGCAGCTGACGAGAGATCGTGCTAGCGAAGATGCCCCGCGGCGAAGTCCAACAGCCTGCGTCCTGAGAATGTGTTTCCCGATGACACCAGCAAATATATTCTATTTTCGTAGCTGAGCGTTGAAATCTCCTTCAATGATCTCTGTGTCATAGCTGGGGCATTGATCGTATGTTCTTTCTTAGAGATCATAGAACTCTTCCTTGCTCTCGTCATCCTTCTCCTCTGTCGGGGCGTGAGCGCAAATTAGGCTAATGCTCCCGAATTTAGCCTCGATATCATGAGGCGTTCACTTACGGGATCGTAGCTTAAGACTGCCTACGTCTGCCTCAAACAACAAATCCGCATCCGCTGCATGTATTGGTTCACCATACAACGAATATTGTGATGACTAGCTAGGGGGCGCCACGAGGAAGCTGTATGTCACATGACCTGTGCACGGACGAGGAAAGCGTTTTCAGCTCGCCATGTTGAGTGAGATCAACGACGTTGCCTAGTGTGCACAGACCAATGCCCCCATAGTCTCGATAAAGAGCAAAAACGTGCAGGTGTCGAACACGTTGCTTCTTTCCTCGTGGATATTTGATTTTTAAACTCCCACGATAGTAGCCGCAGCGTAGTGGGTAAAAGGGTAGATCCACTACAGTCTCTAGATTTGAACCCAGAACTAGACTTTTGTTCGTCCCTTATTTTTCAAGGCACAGCAGTCTATGCAAGACCATCTCGCCATTCGGAGTCGCCATTAAACTGTAGATCCCTTTCACTTGAGAGGAGACAGTAGCACGAAGAGATCGATTGGCTATTAAGGAAGCTGCGACTGTTGTGGGTCTAGAAGAAGGGACTGATCCCTTAATTGACAGCCTAACCAATGTAGTCTCTTGGCACTTGAGCGGAGATGCTGGGGCATGCTTTTACCGGATAACATTTCCCAGATGAGCTGATGCACACACCCAACCAGATCTTCATCAGTTGCTGTAAAGGATTCAGCGGTTTGTACTGATGTGGGGCTTTGATTAACTTGATCACCTGCCTTGATGGCCTTATAGCACAGGGATCATTTTCCCAAGAGTCAGACGTGCATATGTAGGTGTCACGATACTACACGCTTGCCCAAGTACCAAGCCGCGTTTATGCCTGAGGGACAAGCACTCCATCCTGATAGGTAGTGGGCCCCTTTTTAAAACCGCGCTCAGGCTCGCAGCCCCCGGCTGAGAATGTAGCTAGACCCTGCGCCCTAACGACCTGGTCTGACTCAGTAGGACGAACAATTTGATACAGATTTGTCAGCAGAGTAAAATAACCTCGATATTAACCTACCCGCGATATTGGCTCTTAAACCACTAGGGGCCCTGCCGTACGCCCAGACTGAAACCAGTTCCTGACTTTCTGTGGCTTCGGGACATAGCCTTGAGTGAAGTTGACACTAGGCTGTACAGCGGCATGCACCTAGTCAAGGGTCTTCGGATACAACGTTTAAAATGGCTAGGCCATGTAGAGCGTATGGACACCACTGCTCCGGCCCCAAAAGTTTTCGAATCTGAGCCATTGGCTCGCACAAGGGCAGAAGGACCTCAACCAACTTGGAGTGCGCAACTGGCGGCAGCTGGCGAAAGATTGTGCTGGCTGGAGAGGCATGTTGGTTAAGGCCAAGGTCCACCCCGGACTGTAGCGCCACTAGAAGAAGAAGAAGAAGCCGTTGTCGCTACCACGCGGGCTGCCTCAACGCCTGGGTCTGGTAGTCGTCATCGCGCCAAACGGTCTTTGGCTTCTTCAGTGATTGCGTTGACACCAATCAGTGCTAGGGATGTGATTTCAGATCAGGTAATTCATAAATCTAGTCTCGAGCGCGGATACTCCGACTTCAGTCTTGATGTTGCCAACTTGACATGACTCCTTTGAGTGTTGTTAACATCACCTAAAACGCGACGGCGCCGTACAACGTGAGATGATCTTACAGTCCAGGAATCGAACCTAGACCCTTTGCCGTGGATGTAAGTCAACTTGTGGTGTGACAGCAAGACAGTCCAATTAAAGCCTCACTCGATTCCCAACGCAACCTCTCATCACTTCAACTACAAAATTCCATAATGGACTTTCAAAAGAATCATCTCCACCAAGGAATCAGAATCCCTTCGAAAAAAAGCAACCAACAACCAGCTTAAGTGCATACAGGACTGCTCTAAGCCAATACGTTCCACTTTCGTTGTCGAAAAGCATTAGAAAATCCGCGCGACCACCTCAGTTACAGGCAGATGTTGCACAAGGACCATCACTCCATCCGTGGGACAGTTTTGCGAATCAAAAGGAAAACCAGAAGAAGATCAAACCGTAGTCCTGCCACTCTGAAAGGATTAATCCGGCAATAAAAATCGTTTTATTACTCTCATTTTCGTTTTGAATAACACGATTATTCCCAGCCAGCCAGCGCCTCACCTTCGGCCGTCGCGTCGTCTACGACTCCCAGAGGACGGAGAAGAAACCAACGGAGCACAGGAGTCCTAATGAAGACATTAAATTGTCACGCAACAATGCCAGCAAATGCCATGACGAATGATAAGCAGGAAACGGAATTTATCACCGAACTGCGGAAAAACGCACTCTCTGCGCACACACCACACACCGCACACCGCTCTGGTCCCGAGCAAGGGTCTCAGCGGCAACGGAGTAATTTATTAATGACATTACACACATCGCCCATAAGCTCCCGGCCTGGAATCCAGTTAAGCGGCTGAAATGAAGACATCTCCCGACCCGCTGTCCTTACTCTGATTTCAATTGAGGATTGTCGCGTCGCGAGCAAAAGGAAAACTAGCTCAAGGATCATTATCATAATTAATGCCCAAGTGCGGCGGCGCACAATGCCACAGAGAGCGGAGAGATAGGGATCATCGGCAGTGGCCTGGGAAGGAGGTTGGGTGAGACAAAGGCAAGAAGTCAAAAGTGGTCAACCACATAAAACAAAAATAAACATCCGTGCAGAAGGGTTGAAGGTCACAAACGCCGCACCGTCAACGAGACGACCTTTTCGGTCGGCTGTGTGTACTCCCATCAGTTCATTGTCCTGGCCTGGGTCGCCTTGCCTCGTACACGTCGTGCGGTTTGGGAATTCGGAATATCGAGAGCAGAGCACACCGACATACGGTACGGTAATGAAGACGTTTGCGGGTATGCCTTTCTGCGCTGCCGGAGATTTAGGGTTCTCGTAATAAATGTCTCGGGTTGCGGTTGCAGTTGGATTGATTTATTGCAGATACTTTAATCAAATTATTTATGCAGATTATGGATGCCCCCGGGGTACCGAGATACATTGTATGTGCCGATGGTGCGGAGATTGTTCCTTCGGAAAGGTGACTTTGTTTCGTAATTGAAACTGTTTCGGTGATTGACGGCGTGTAGTAAGACAGCGACGTTTCGGGGAAGGATGATGTTGAGGATATTGTTTCAGTCAAAGATGAGAAATTGGTGGAGATTATTTTTCGAATGGAAGGATGTCTTTGCGTTTTGCAAAAGGGGTAAGGAAGAGGAAGGAGAAGTGAAGACGATTGGCAAGAAGAAGGTTCGGAACGCTTTTCAAAATATCATCGGTTTGGTTTTTAATTCGTCACAAAATCAATACACAGCCGAATTTAACTGACAGATTGACTGTCGAAGTGGATGGTAGGATGGAAGTTTGCCATCAACTCAAGCCCAAGGTCTCCTTCAAAAAAATGTGAAAATTTCCAAAATTGAAGGCTAAATGGAACATTTCCATCTCTCCCACAGTGCACATTTCAATCAAGGTCATTTGCTAGATTATGTTACCACACACCACAATTTCCACTGATCCCTCCAAAGTTCACCCAATCATAACATTTCCCTCCACCCACATCCATCAATCAACTCCATTATGTCACC
Organism: Eristalinus sepulchralis; assembly: GCA_944738645.1. NCBI lineage: Eukaryota > Metazoa > Arthropoda > Insecta > Diptera > Syrphidae > Eristalinus > Eristalinus sepulchralis. The sequence continues at coordinate 9,090,513 of OX122885.1, read as the reverse complement.
TAAACACCATCTCAGTGCGACCTTGATGGCAGGGAGCAACAACTTCATCAGAAAATTGTCCGGAAAAAATTGTGTCAAATCACATACAGGCGGGCAATTTGCCGCTGGCGCTCCTCTGCCATCAACTCGGTGCCCCGTCAACCAGACCGTGTTCCTACCTTGGAAGACAATGCCTCTCGATGGGGGGGTTGCACCCGCATACGTCCATCGGCATTAATTAAAGCCGCCCCAGTGGAGGCTTGAACCGCACATGAGATGCAAGAATCATTGTCGTACCGCTGACCTTCGCCAGAACTGCAGCATTGCGGGTGCAGTGCAAATTTCGCGGCTCTTATGCAACACACACGCCATGTGAGGCCGCCGCACCGAAGCGGTACAAGAAGTCAACGCGACCGAGGCACATGTGGTCGCACACGGCCAGCCAGCCAGCCAGCCAGCCAGCCAGCCAGCTACAGAGCCGGAGCGTGTGCCATTTACATTGTTCAGTGAGCTTCTATTGCGTTTCCAACGACAAATTTATTACAAATCTTCGCATTGTAAACAAAAAGTATCTGCGGGCACGGATTTCGGTTTCTCAGTCCAATTGGGGGGCTCCTTGACATCGGCGCGTTTGCTCTGGCTGCTGGCGGTGGCGGCGGCGGCGGTAAAGCACGCAATTGTCTTTCATTGTTGAGTGGATTATTTAATTTATATTTTGTAGGTTAATTTTGTTGTTTCGTTCGCTTGAAGGTTAGCTGCCGGCCGCATGCTCCTTCAATGGTGATTGCACGCAACCAATGTGAAATCGTCGTCGTCATCGGTGCGCTATCGTTGCAGATCGCAGTGCTGGTGGGTGGCTATTTGTCTCCGAGGGAAGGCTGATTGTTCTTGTAAGTGCATACACCATGCGTTCTAGATCCGTATCGGCCGGCGGTGAGTGTGTGTATGATTTTCATGAGCGATAGGGCGCCTAATGATCTCATGACGAATTCGGTTCTCAAGATTTGTGACTGCTGTTGGAGGCTAATTGAATGCTGGAAGGTCCCCATGACAATTACCCGCGACTCTGCGATGCAATTGTTTTGAAATTACCGGAACCCTGATTGCGGTGATGGGGGTAAGAGGCTTTGACCTAGTTTTTGGTCGCGTTTAACGAGAGTGAATGCGAATGCGAAGGAAGGGATGCGAATGATTGGGCTTGGGTTGTTGCTCCAGCGTCATGGGTGTGTATTATGAACTTGATTATCAGCAATTGTGTTCGCTAATGCTTATGGTGGTAAAAAAAAGAAGTCTGAAGGGCTGTTGTGTCCAAAGGGGAAGTCCATAAGAAGGTTAAGAAGTAAATGGCTGTGAGGATGTACACACACGCGGCTGTAAGAATATTAACGTTCTTATCATTGCAGTCCTGCAGAGAAGAAGAATTTTGTTTCGTTAAAGTTAGTCAATGCTGTTGGAGCAATTGAGTTTGAGTCCTTAAAAGAAGGCGGGGTGACCGACTGAAGCTAGACCGCATCAGTAGGACGTGGTGCGAGGAAAACTCGACGAGTGGAATTGTGTCGGCACCTCAGTCCAACTCATTCAATTGACGATGAGGCATTGCAGGCTTTACAGGATCAAGATCTGTACCAAACGCCATCTGAACTAACAGAAGCATTGGGAGTTACCCAGCCAACAATTTATGTTCGGTTTAGAAATTTAGACTCATTCAAAAGCAAGGACATTGGGTGGCGTACGAGTTAAAGCCGAGAGTTGTCGAAAGGCATTTTTTCACCTCGGAACTGATACTTGAAAGACATTCAAAGAAGGGACTGGACTAGAGGTGAAGAGCTGCGATAACCCCAAGAGGCAATAATAGTACACAAACCCTGGTTAATCCTTACCGTCATCGTTTACATCGACTCAAGGTGGAAAGAAAAGGGTGTGGTGTAATAGTAATTGAGTGGAACTACAGCCCACCAGCGACCAAGGCCTAGGTTCTACAAGAACTACTCGTGTTGTGCATGCTACTGGGCTTTCACGAGTGGAAGAGACCCACAGTTTATTGCTGACTCCGAACGGCGAGTTTTTTGAGAAGCCTTTCATAGACAATTGATGCCCTTTGAGTATTGTCAGCAACTCGAAAGAAGTGGTGACGGAAGTGTCCCGTCCGGGAATCGAACCTAAACTTTCTATGTGGGGGTCGACTCACTTACCACTACGCCACGACGACAGTGTTGTGAACTATGGGCTACTAAAAACAGAACCATCGATGGGAATCGTTATCGACTACAACTAATGCTTTTGAGCTGTGCATTGCATGAAAAACTGCCAGAAACGAACGAAAGCCATCACGAGTTGATTTTGGAACATTATAACGTTCGATCCGACGTGGCGATAGAAAATACTTGGAAACGCTGAATAGGGAGGTCTCACCCAGCCTCATTCTCCACACATTGCTCTTTCCGTATACTGGCTTTTTCGACGAATGTAAAACGATTTTGGGGGGGTCACCGGTAGCGGTCTTTTGAAGTAATTGAGGGATGTCTCAATGATTACATCGATGCCAGAGACGACTCAGTTTTTAAAGATGGTTTTCAAAAATTGCCAGAGAGATGGATGGAATGCCCCTTCTTACACGAGGTCAACATAGCCATATCAAGACAGAAGTCCAACAAAGCTGTAGAAGCCGACGGACTATCCGCAGCTTATGCTTCGGACTGTTTAAGGCAGCTGAGAAGGACCTAATTGTGGGCATGCTCATTTGTTGGCAGGTATGCCCGATGAGTGGAATTTCCAATCTACAAAAAAGGAGGCACCTTGGACTACGCCAACTACTATTCGCTTTCGATGAACAATACTTTGAGAGATGTATTCTTTACGTTTTTTTCAAAAAAAAATATTTTTGAACACAAATAATGGACCGAAGTAGTTTGTGCTCCCAATATTAAAGTTTGAAATCATGCCGGTGCGTCCTCGTCAAAACTACAAACTTCGACATTATTTTCCATGTGGTACAATCAGCCTTCCTATTAGTCAGTGATTCACTTGAATATAGCCAAAGCTCAACAGTCTGTGTTGACTTACGAGCAAAAAAGAAATAAAATTAAGAAAAACTTGAATTTTAACTTGTTTGGCCTTAAACGAACTTTTTTAACGATTAGGGTTCGAGAATGGAAAAGTCAGTGGTTCTTAACTTCTCGTCTCTTCCTCGCAGAGAAGGAATTTTGGCTCAACTTACTCAAAACGTCTGCGCAGTGATATAAATAGTCATGGGTGAAGACTCTAGTACCGTGACCTTAAATGTTTTTGTAACTCAATGGTCATAAGAATATGAGTTGTCCCTGAATGGGTGTCCTAACTATTGAATAATGCCAAAAACAGAATTTTGTACTGATGCTTTTTGATGGGAAACAATACCGTGCAATCTCAGCAATGCCTTGAGGAGTGTCACAGGGGCTCTGCTCCATCAAAAGCAACTTTTTTTCGGTGGTATGTTAGTTTAAAACGTAGCCATCCAGAGACCAACGATGCTAACTGTTCTGGAAGGCCAGTTGAGGTGGTTACAACTGAAAACTTCAAAAACGCACACAAAATAATTTTGGAAAACCGCACAGTGAAATTACGTGAGATAGTTGACACCTTAAAGATATCAGAAAGCAGTGTGTTCACGGTTTTGCGGGAACAAAAACAAAGAACGTGTCGATGATTATGAGAACTGTTTAGAGCTGCTTCGCCAGAATAAACAGGACTTTTTGCTTTGGTATATCACAATAGTGGAAACATAGATCCACCTCTATACTTCACAGTCAAATCGGCAGTCAGCGGAGTAAAGCACGCCCAAGGCGTCCAAACCTACGAAGGTCGGCTGGCAACGTTATGGCATCTATATTATGGATGCGTGTGGAATTTTTTTCATCGTCTATCTTGAGAAAGGCAAATGGGTCAACAGCGAATACAACAGCATTTGAAGGAAAAATTTGGTCCCATCTGGAGAAGAAAAATTGCCGTCCTCTGTTGCGTTGTCCCAATGGCTCAGATTCGAAGACTTTTCGGGCCGCAGCGGTGGTGTCCATATGCTCTACATGGCCTTGCCATTTTAAGCGTTGTATCCGTAGAGGCTTAACTAGGCTCATGCCGCTGTACAGGCCATACAGTTCGTGGTTGAATCTTCTACTCCAGATGCCATCAACGCAAACAGGCAAAAATCGCACGCAGAATTTTTCTATCGAAGAGTCCAAGCGCATCCTCATCATCTTTTAGCAGTGTCCAAGTTTCCGCGCCATAAAGTAGGACTGGGAAGATTAAGGTGTTATCTAAAGCAAGCTTTGTCTTTCGAGAGTCTCAGTCTTTCAGAAGTATACTCGAAGGAAAAAAATTGTTCCGGTGCGGAGGTGATCGCCGAAACTGAAGCCTGTTTTGAGGCCATGGATAAGTCGTTCTATAAGAAAGGAACAGAAATGTTAAAGCGACGTTGGACTGATTATATCCCTTTTGAAGGAAACTATGTTGATGAATAAAATCAAATTTTGTTTTGAAAATGTGTTTTTATTGGTTAGTCTTGAGTAATATGTAGCTACCAGTAGAATGTTCGGGTAGTCTGGTGAAGCCCACACGTCTGAATCTATTCCTTTTGGATGCTTATATAACTTACAACCTATACCAAGGGAATTTTCTGTTTCATGCCTCCATCATTATCTTGACAATTTCCTACAGCACCTTGCCAACTTCCTTATGCCCAAAGACACCATAGACACTTTAACCCCGATCATACCAGTCCATTGCAATGACCACCACCACTCATATTTTGTCGCGAAAAAATGCTGTGTAATAAAATTAATTTCTTATCAATGAAATATCTGCACTTTGGCGCGAAAGGACACCAGCCACACCACTTTCTAGCACCAGAGCTTTCCTCAAGCAGCGATGCGGCACTGTCATAGTGCACACTTGTCAGTTATCAGCGCACAAATTCAGCTTAAGATACCGCCTTCCTTTATCTGCATGCTCTGCGTCGCACATTTGCATATCGCATTACCCGCGGCAGTGGGGCATCAGTCGCGCCCCACGTTCTAATGGGCGTTTAGAGAAAAAATCTATTACCGGTTCGTGCACTTGCCACTTGCAAGAAATTCAAATGAATGCCATAAATACAGCTTTAGTGGTTGCGGGGAGGGAGATAAGAAGACACTGATGGTCATGGGGGCTATTCATTTAAAAAGATGACAGTAACGTTGTTGGGCATGTGGTCATATTAGAGATACCAGTCTCCAGTGGGGCAAATAGTTTAGATACGACTAGGTGAGAAATGGCTGTTTGCTCTAGTCACTGCCAGAAGGCACGTGTGAGCTGGGATTAAGAATTGGCGCCCAACGTGTGTCACATTTCAGATTTGCAAACTGAACGAGGGAGCGCAGGTCGAATCTAACGACCTCACACATCACTCTCGCTGTCAGTCCTCCACTTTGTTGGCTAAGATTTACAACAAGCCCATCACGTCCATCAACCGGCTCCTGACAAAAGGCCAGTTTCTCCCACAACCTTATAAATCACCAAACGGACCCATATTTCTGGTCCTCCATCCTCGACGGTCATCAAATTTTTATGACTAAACTGTAACAAGGTCCCGCATTCATGTTTCTCTCAGAGTCGCCCTGTTCCTTCGAATAAATCAAACCACGCACCCATATGCGCATTCCTTATCCGTTCGTCGATCGATGTCAGTTAAAAAAAGAAACCCCTAACAATGCACAGGGTCCTTGTGCGTCCCGCTCCCCACAACGAGATGTCAGCCTGTTTGCTGCGCAGCCAAAACATCGAGAACAATGCAACCAATCGAATGTGTCCCATTGAATAGAATGTCGATTATCCTTTGATAAATTGCTCACAGCAGTCTACCTTTGTGCTGGGCCATTGTCTGCAGGACCTTCGCTGATCTGAGAAGGAACAAAAAAATACAGAAAGAGAATGGAAGAGCAAATCAGAAGGCGATCGTTTTGTCACATAATGAACAGGAGTCATCAACGGCGCAGCAGAGGATCGATCAAGATCGAAAAACATCTGAGTCCTTCCTCACCTGCGATGGGGACGCTAGCGTCCAGAGGCGTTACGTGTTGTCACGACACACTCCCAGGACAACCACCATGGAGCGAGCGATATCAGTGTCAACGATCGCAGGAAAAGGACACACACACAGGATCAGATAGGCTTTTATTGCGAAATGTGCAATTACGGGGATTAAAATGCGGGACACCGAAGTAGATCCTGGTGGCGATAGTAACGCTCTACCGTGTACTTCCTCTCTGTGTCGCCGTGTCGTCGTGTGGGTTTTCGGGTGCAAGGACATGGATTTTGATCGATAAGTGCGTTAAGTGTGAAGGATTCTGTTTTCCGACGGTCGGTTTTCGCCTTGTCTCGTAATTTATATTTCTTAGTTTTGGGGCATTGTTTGATTGGACGCGACGAGATAGGGTGCGGATGGCAGCCCAGATCGGTGGCAGGAAGAGCAATGGAATGGAGGGAATTTTTTCTCGCTTTGATAGGATCTATCAGGCAGTTCCTGGGAGCAGTGAGAATCGCGTGAATGATTAATTGGCGATGAACGAGTATTGATTGTGAGTGAGTGAGTGCTGGTAGGTAGCGTTCCGTGCGGTGACATCTTCATCTGTCGACGGCGATTGTTCATGGGAAGGATCTTGTTATTCTTGTCGTTTTGTCTATCTGATGTATCTGCAAATCTGCGAAGATCCTTATCGAGTTTTTTTTTCTCCTTCCTAGTAAGGGAATTTTGGATGGATTAGGCAGTTAGGGGGAAGGTTCATGGGGAATGAATGAATCGAAAGTCTAATTTTGTTGCTGTGGCCATATGAGTCCATCGTGCGACATGTGAAGGATCAGAAGTGATTTACTTCCACACTACGACACTTAGACCTAATCCTGGAGAAGTTTTCCTTTTTCTTTACCGAAGTATTCATGAAATCAACGCTGCGGGACAATATTAGTCAACAGGCTCAAGGACAAAATTCATTTTTGAATAAATTTTACCAAGGACATCAAGGGCAAAGCATGAGATTGTCCATCTTAGCGGGATGACAATCAGTTCCTCGGTGCCTTCTGGATTTTTAGCAGAGGAGGGGTGTACGGCAGATCCAACTTGTAAGCTTCCACTCACGAACTCCAGCATAACCTCCCCTGAAGAGGTGAGTGCGTGAACGAGTTTGAAGGCAACAACCACAAACTCCTCTAGCATTCTACTGAATACCAATTTACTACTTCCACTTGTGGTATTGAACCCAAAGCAGGAAGAAAAACTCTGACGAGGCCAAGCCTGAAACAAGACTCATGAACTTAGCCTCGAAAAGGGCAGCAATATGGTCTCAGCATCTCAAAGGTTTACACATATTGGGCTCCTGAGAGGGTGAAGGAATCAAGATCCGGCATGCTTGCATTGTCGAAGTCATATACTTCGAAAAAAGGGTCTTGACTTAAATATGAACGTATGCACGCCTGTAAGCTTTCAGGGAAGACTGCTTAAGACCACTGATTGGCTTGCGACCTATAGACCACATTCTCTGGAACCGACATGATCAATGATCAAACTGCAGTTCGACTTGTGGTAAGGATGTGACTTTAAAGGAAGTCTGGTATACAAACAATGTGCCGCATGTATATAACCGTGACATGATCCTTGTTTAGTGGGTCGTTTATTGGGCAAGCGAGTTATGTCTTCTCCTCCATTCACCTTCCTTGCAGACGGGACCATAAATCCGACGTAGAATTTTTCTTTCGAAGGCACCAAGAATCAGCCCTGCAGATTTGCTTATCGTCCAGCTTTCAGCTCCATGTGAAACTGTTGCGAGAGAGCAAAATTTAGGGTATGGAACCGCCAATAAACTTCAAGCTTTATCTAGCGTAGATTTAGGCAGCAGGGTATCGTCTTATTCATCTTCATCCGAACGCCTTCTGCTTATACTGTTATCAATACAATTTTTTTTCCTATTGGTGGTTTTTTGTGACCATTTAGTCCCCCATCTAACATTCATTGAGCCTCTTTTCATCGAGCACCTCATAGCTACTTTCAATTTTTGCACTCATTACCCAGAATCACAAAATCAATGCAGTCTCAAAGGGGCAAGAGAGTGACACCGAATATTTACTGCTACTTGGATTTTCGTTTCAACCTTTGTTTGTAGATCAGTCAGAGGTGGTTTGTTCCAGTGTTCAGTCCGAGTTTCAGAACATAAGCAATCCAACGGACCTTGGAAATTGAACCGAAAACGTACAATTTTCGATGTTCAAGAGCCCACCATATGTGATGTGAGACAGGAGCCTTGGAATCATTGTTACACTTGGAATTTAGCTGTGACTTCATCTCTGCATCAGAAAGTAGAAAGAAAGTAACAGTTATTGGTATTTTCAGCATTATTTACATTCTGGCTGGGTTTTTTTGACTACCAGGACTTGAAAGGCACTGCTATCAGGAATTCTGGCGTGCAAATTGAACGGTTCAAATCACTCGTCTGTCAATCAGTCTTCACGTGAAAATTTTGGTAGTTGATGGATTCCTATCCTTCGCATTTTATTTGTGTATGGACTATGAGGAGTGCAAACTAATGGTGTCGGTTGCAATTCAGCTTATAGCCTCTCTTCATCTGACTATTCGCAAGACTTTTTGGGATACTGATGCGTTCAAGATAATGAATAATCGACACTTAGCTCACATCCAGAGGCCAAGAATTCCATGATCCTTAAAATTGATGCACTATGGTCCATTTAGCGCAGGGAACGAAACGACGTATTAAAAAGAATATGTTGTTAAACACTTGATTTGCTGCGGTAAATTGACCGCATAGATCATGCGATATCCACTGCTTTGGACTCGTTTCTCGGAAGTTATGTAAAGTCTCAGGTGTTCACGTAGAAGCTAGCGGGAACCTTGGCATTAGAAACTACCATTACTCGTGTTATTCTAGAGATACCACTCGCTACGCTAGAACAAATCGTACAAAATTAGACCCCCTAAATTTACGTCCTCAGTCGTAGTCGTGGGCAACATTTAGATGATATCATTCACAAAATCAAAATGACATGAATAATTCTGTTAAGCGAAAGTAAAAATTGTAAGTTCACCTTCAAATTGATGTGTGTACTTTTACATTATTACCGAAACCTCTGGATGAATCATGCGTTGCAAGTCAAGTTTTATGCATGACTAGCATTTCAGAAGCTAGCACTCGTAAGACTCCTTCGTAAGGACAATTGATCTATCAGTGGATAAGCGTAGTAGGCGACTTGGAAACTATGTAATACAGCAGCCTATCGATCGCATATGTTCATATCCCTGGCTTACGCAATTTCACAGTTGTACGCTGCCAACCTCAATGACAAGTTTATAGTTGCACGACCCTGTAATAGAAATTAAATAACACCATGCAACTAATTTTTTCCAATTTGGTTTAGTCTATATTTTGGTCACCACTGCGGCTTGCTGGTGGTACTTCCATTAACTATGTCTTTCAGCCTGCACTTTCTAGTTAGAGCCATTGAGCTGTCACTTCGACTCACCTGGAAGAACCTGTGATCGTTGTAAAATGTAGGGCAATTGAGGGCCAATAATATAACTTAGCAAATCGGCAAAGGAAGCGATTCTGGGGTTTGAAAAGTACCAAGTTAAGCTAAATTAACACCAAGAACGATGTCTTACCTTGCAAAAGTTGAAGGTGAGCACTCATACTCGAAAATTGGTCCATTGTACTAACAGACAGTAACATACATTTAGTAAAGTTTCTCGTGATAATGAGCCTAGGTTTACAGCTCCCACGACATCAGCGCCAATCAGCCGCCACGCGATCCGAAAAAAGGCAGGACATTGACAGAAAATGTGTTCCGGAGTGTCTTCACCTTCTCTTCAGGTGCTGCATAGGCTGTCATCACTAAGACGAACCACACTTGAGTGCTTAGAGAAGGTGTACGCAAGCAAGTCGTCTGCAGTCTTTCCTATCTAGAGATAACAGAAAAGCTGCGGATTTCTAGCTGACGCTTGTGACCATGCACTTGTTACCATACTCCTGGAGAGTGATGTAATCTCTGGTTGTGACGAAAGAGTGCCGACCATCGGTGGAAGCCCATACCAAGGAAGCGAGCAGTTCGAAGGTGGGTTCAGGCCATATGAATGCCTCTTTTGATCCTTGCCTATCAAGTTATTCGACAAACTCGTTTCCTATGATCCTGTGATGTCCCGGTTCCGAGGAAAGTCTTAGTCAATCTTTCCCACCACCCTCTCTCATTCTCTCTTTCTGTGTTTTTGCCTCTCTCTCTTCCTCCCCCTCTCCCTCTCCATCTCTCTCTCTCTCTCCCCTACACTATTGCTCTACGAAAACGATTGGCAAGCCTTACCAAACTCAAGTTGCCAATACCCGGATACTCTAAGCAAGTCATCGACAAGTTAAAGGTCCCACGAAGAAGTGTCAAAGATTGACTATGCCCGTCACTTCGTTCAAAAATCGCTGCCTTTCGCAAAGCTGCAGCTTGTCACAAATTCTCCTCTGTCCTCACGAAATTCTCTGCAACGGTGTCAAATAGCCAACGGCCACCAAACTCAAATTCACACACAAAGTTCGAGGTCACCGTCAACAGCGCCATTCCCCAGCAGACTCAATTATCCACATCGATCTGCGGTGACCCCCAACCAGCAAAGCCTCCAGCAACTCCTCCACCAACACTCCACGGCTAATGAGCCCTTTCAGCAAGTTCAATGCGAGCCAAGCGACTTAACCTTTCCGACAGAGCGCTCAATCTGGCCGTAAATTCACGCCGCTTCCATGCACTTCCATTCCCAGCTGTGTTCTAGTTTTTTAATTAAGCCTTCAATCTGGAAACGTCGTCGCCGCGCCGCGGCGCACAATTCTGCGATACTCGCCAATGTCATGAGAAATAGGCGACCGCACTGCGCCGAGACGCTCCATTGTGACTCGCAGGCATATTGCACCGCCGCCGCGCAGCGCGCAGACCCACTTTGATGCCTTGCGTCGTAATTACAGGCGCATTGTTTCGGCTGCGCGGCTGCAGTGGCAGCGGAAAGACTTCATTTGAATTGCACCCGCTATCGGGAGATGGCGCGCAGATAAGCGAATCTCTGCGCATACCCACCGAGAGCGACAGTTTTTGTCACCGAAGGATGGTGAGCTAATCCATAACCGGAGTCTGATCGTATCGGGGGAACATTAGCGCTCGCGCTACCGTGCCCAGAGATGAGGCGGAGGCGGTTGCACAATCCGCCGCGCCAGCCGAAGTCCAAGCAGCGACGTCAACTCGTGGAGCTTCCCACAGTAATTAAATGTCCTCAAGGCGTTGCAGAGCGTTGCAAAATACAAGCCGCCGTACGCCTGCGCTGCCGCATAGAGTTCATAATTTAATCTAGGTTCGGTGCATCTTTTAGCAGCTGCGCCCGGCTCCTTCGCAAAATGCATAAACCGCCCGGAGAGACGAGGCGACGTGCCGATGGACACTTTAGCACCTCGCCCTGTGCCCCCCCAAGACCGACCACAAGGAAGGCGTCATCGCCACCGCCACTGCACACGGCGGCGGCAGCCACCGGTCCATCGATATGTGGCTCGGAATGGGCTGACGCGGGGCGCATAACTCAAAAAGTTTGGCAGGCGTGAATCTTCAATGCGGTGCAGTGCAGTGGCTCTGCATACAGCGGCGTGGTGCTTCTGCTTCGGTTGCGCCGACTGCTGCCGCCTCTGCTGGTCACATACATAGGTGTGGGTAAAATGATGAAAGAGGCATTTTGTCACTCGGCTGTTTGTTGTGCGACTGACGCGCACGGGGGGAATCTATATATTCCATATGTCATAAGGTCACCGAGCCACGGCGACAGCGGCGGCGGTGGATAAAATCGCCATCGCGCTGTAATATGGTGATGATGGGGCAGCAGCCGCATGCCGGGCGCTGGATGCTGTGTGTGTTGCATCAACATAAGGATGCTCACTGAACTTGCCGAGACCTCAATTTATAGGAACGATAAATTGCGAAACTTCGCCTCTCTGCGGAGAGAAGTTATATGACAGGCCAGTGGAGCGGCTGGGCGGGGTGGCAGATGGCAGATGTGCAACACATCTGGGCTGTGTGGATGCTTCTTAATTGAACCTGCAGCTTTGATTGACTTCATGCATGTTTCAGGTTGAGCAATAAATTTCTAGGCACTTTTGCTGGCCCACTGTGCCGGCTGGGCGTTGAGGGGCGCGGCGACGCTTTGCCGTGGCGCTGGGGTTTGTGAGCAATTAATGAGTTTCACTGTGCGCGAATTGATGCGACTTTGATTGACCATTAAAATTCATCGGATCGGAGATTTGCAAATGAATCTGCGACATTGGCAGATCGAGGCTGTGGACCGACGGGGGCTTAATTAATTCAGGGTTCCCACAAAGGCCTGTGGAATGTGATTGCGTGCGAATTGGGGGCGCTTTGGATGCGGTTGAGAAGATGACGAACTTGCGCTACTAGCAGAAAGTCATTTTCACTGACAGCATATATCAAAGAGACGAGTTTATGGGTCTCTTGTTGGGCGCCAAGAAGTAAAATTCCTTTTTAAGAGTCTTGTGTATTTCTCACAGTTAAGTCTAATGGTAGCTGCTCAAGAAACTGATTTGACTTTTGGTTTTAATGGCATAAAGGCGCAAAAATTTGGAGAAGGACCTCATATCACCTCATTTCAGCGGCTTAAGAGCAAGTCCTTGATGCTTTACAAAATAAGTGGACATTTTGGTAAGTGGCGTTAAAAATTGAAATCTAATGCTTTACAAAACGTGTTGGCCTCTTGTTGGGCGCAATGACAGAAAGACTCCAATGATGGGACCTGCAAGTCACCAGAAAGTGGTATAAACTGTTTCGCAAGATTCGTGTACGTCTTGTTGGGTGGCAAGAAAGCGAAAAGGAAAGACCTCCATCAAGTCCTCTTACAATGTAGTCCTTTGATCGGGAAGATGCATCAAGTCCTTGTTGAGCTACATTCGTGGAAAGCATAAGAGGGTGTATAATGCCTCAGCTTCCGCAACCACAAAAAGCATACGTTGCAGACAGAACAGATCAACAGATCGAGAAGGTCTCTTGTTGGGCGCCAAGAAAGAAAGACTCCAATGACTCCAATCACCAGAAAGTGGTATCAAGTGTTTCGCAAAATTTGTCTACTTCTTGTTGGGTGGCAAGAAAGCGAAAAGGAAAGGACATCCTTGAAGTCCTCCCATTGTGTCCTTTCCCCGGGTAGATGCATCGAGTCCTTGCTGGGTTACATTTAAGTAAGGCATAATAGGGTGTGGCAGCTTCCGCAGCCACAAAAAGCATTCCTTTCTGCTTAACATATTGTGAATGTCTCTTGTTGGGCGCCAATGAATCAATAGTATTGGCTACTCAGAATCGCATTCCTTTGTGCTTCAGTCCCAGACTACTGGAAGTGAAGTGATCTAAAAGAAAAACAGAGTGAAGTTCTCCTCACAGTCATCCTGCACTTATCAGCCTTGCCAGCATCGCCCTTCCTTCACACATTACCAAGTCCAATCTCTAGACAATCCAATAGCTACCACCTCATCCTCACTTTCGAGACACCCAAATGGGCACAACCCGTTTGAGTGTGTTATACATTCCGTCTTTGATTTATTGGTTTCTGCCTCTGTGCGCACGTAGAAGCCACAAGCACAAAACGGCACAAAAATTTGAAGATTTGATTAATGATCTTCATTAAAAGTTCGTTTTCATAAATCATCCCAATCCCCAGCCATCCAGTCAGCCCTGCTGCCATCATGGGACCGAATCATCATCATCGGCTCGGCGATATAAAGAAAACAAAAAGGAGATCGAAATGAATAACGACGATATCGAGAGACGCGCTATCATCACAACCCTACATCACGGCCCTGGCATCGGAGCCCACCTCAGGCACAACTTCAAATCCCATTCCGAAATAATGGAAATTAGTTTAGGCCCCCGGATCCCAGGGTGAATCGGTTTCTCCCTTTTGTTGCCGTCTCGTCCTCAGCGGGGACGATGACTCTCGACAGTCGACACCGAATAGATCATTCCTTCAAAGTGCCAACTGCCTACTGGACCGAGAAGATCAAGGAGACGGCGAAGACGAATATCACCCTCAAAGGACCTCTCCCTACCCGGCAGCCGCTCAAATGGATAAATATTTGTATTGATCTTGACATGCGGCCCCGGCAGCACTCGCTCGCTCTAATGGTCTTGGTTTGTGCAAATATCTTTTGATTATGCGTTAATAAGATGCTCGTAGCTGAAGGATTGCCGAGGGCATACAACGGACACCGTTTTTTTTCGGATGAAATTCGACTCTGGCGAGTGATTAATTGTTGTGGCAGTGTTTAGATGTAGCCGATGGCTTTGTTGTCGTTGTTTCTGGACAAAAAAAAAATCGCACACAAAGGAGTTGCCGTTGTTTTGACTGTGTCCCCGGATACCGTTGTACCCCCCGCCGTTGAGTGTTCATTTGTCACTTCTTTTTTGCAATCTGGTTCGAGTTGAGGGTTCCATGTGCACTTTTGCATAGGATCTCGAGCGGATTCAACAAAGGGTTGGATGGGAGAGTTTTGTTAATGTTTGCTTGGATAAAGAGGGATGTTTGTTCTGAAAATGCGAAGAATCGGAATTTAATTTGGAAATAAAATACATAGGAGCAGGGTACCTAAGGAAGGGCTGGGAATAAAGGACTGAGGTGATATTTTGAAGTGTCCTTGTACATAGGAAGTTAGCGGAGTTTCTGTAGCTACGTTGATAATTTCTATGAATTCCAAGCAACGAAGAACAGGAACACAATGCGACAAGGAATTCCCTAGGTGTTGCAATTTTAAGAACAAATGAATATACAAAATTTGAGAAAGCCACTCAAAAATAAGATGACAGAGCAGTCCGCAAGAAATAAGTGCCAGGGTCGGTGCTACTTAACTTCAGACGCAATTTGGCACTTTTTTGATGGCACACACTTTATTGAACCATTTCATAGCTAAAACACTGACAGAACCTATTTTCTTTAACAGATACTCGTGCGCTGCGTCCATATGTCCTCTCACTAATGGAGAGACCACCAGTTTAATGCCGACTATGAAAGGGAATCATTAGGGAATCGGAGAAGCATATTTCATGGGCATTGAGTACTCCTTGAATATTGTCAGCAATTCTGTAATGAGAGTCCAATGTAGAGCACTCTAGAAGGGGTTATAAAGCCAAAAAGCTGCACCATGCAAGATGCGAAAGCAATAAAGTGGTACAACCCTCAAGAGGAGTCCACCCAATATCGCAAGTAAATAAAACGCTTTGATAATAGTAGTAAATAAAACGCTTTGACAAATCGAGGACCAATCAGGTACTTCTGTTAAAGTCCAAGTAAGGATCCCCCTTTTAAAACAGAACACAGGAGCTATGAAGTAGCCTTCACTGTGGCTAGTACAGCAGCATACCTAATTCTGAATGCCGGTGAGATGCTACAAGGTGCTTGGATACCATCCAACCATGAGCTTCAATTGTTCCATGTGAATCAATGTGAGAACTTCACAGATGAAAGCCACAGACACGATTAGGTTATTCAAGATGTTGTCTCTTTGGGAATGCCTCAAGATGTACGAAGCTCTGGACTTAAAGTTTACAAGCTCTATTCCAACGAGGTTCCCGGACGGCACACTCGGCATTTCTTCACGGCACCACCTCTTTCGAGTTACTACTCAAATCTCGCCATTTGGAGTCGGTAAAGAACTGCAGGTCCCTTCTACTCGTGAGAGAACAGTAGCACGCACAACTAGAGTGGTTGTTGTAGAAGCTAGTCCCTGGTCCCTGGTGGGCTGTAGTGCCAATCAGTTATTTATTTTTCCAACGAGATATGTAAGTTAAGTCGCGAAATATTTCTCTCCCTCACATGTGTTCCACGATCGCATCAAATCACCAACAATGTTCCCACAAACGGCAAAACGCTGACCGAGCGTCTGGCGAACCAGAGACAGTTTTACAACCAGCCAGAGTCGAGCTTATGGACTTCATTCAACCTACTCGCCACAGGGCGGCTTCACTAATGGAATTATGTCTACGCGCCCGCCCGCGTAAGCCTTGTAGACTTCCTCATTACTGTAGCGTCTTTCAGGCGTAAATAACTGCTATTTTGGAAGACGTCGAGAGGCTGTATGCTACGACGCTTACGTCTGATACCTGTCTAAGCCTCGCATTCATATACAAAGTAAACTTTATTAATTGAAAGTAAACAGGAGAAAGATCATGATTTGGCCTTGTACCTCTAGTTTTAAAAGTTTGAACACTTCTCACCCCTGCGCAATGCACGCTATCTTCAACGAAGGAGACTAACCAGAAGGTCTAATGAAATCAGCGTTTGCCTTACATCAGAAGTGTAAGGAGGCCAAGTCAGCTAAGGTGAAACTCCTCGCGGCCAAAGTCTTAAATTGCACTGCTCCACCTTCATCGGTAGATAGGACAGATTCGGTACTTGTGTTTAGGCTGAGAGAGTATCCATTCAATCAAGCAAGGCGTTGGCATACAAACTTCCTTAACAGGTCGAGTCTTTCTCTTCTCAAATGTCTGTTCTTTGCCTATGGACTCCTGAGGAGCAGATCATCCCTTAAGCCGTAATTTCTGTTAAGCATTCTCGAAGGTGTGCTTTCCTGGTGGTATGGAAGCATGGTATACTCTGATTCAAAGTTGCCATATCATCTCTGTCTTCAGCCCAATCTCACGTAAGACCCTTCATACGATGTGGTCTTCGGCATTTCATCTGTTATGTGAACTGATTTGGGGTTTATGGACACAATTCAATTTTGAGAATTGGGAGCACAAACTAATTTGTTCCGTTTTTCTGTGTTCAAACAACTTTTTATTGAGGAAGTGCATCACATAAAGTATTGTTCGTCTGCGACCCATCCCTTTTGCAGATTTCAAACAAATTTTCTTAAAATAAGTCCTCTCTGGCATCGATCAAATCCTTGAATCCTTCCTCGATGCCTTCAAAAGATCCAAACCAAAACCGGTGACCCCCCAAATCCTACTGCATTCGTCGAAAAAGCCACAAGTCAGTAGGGGCAAGGTCTGGAGAATACGGCACGTAGGGAAAAACCTCTCATTTCAGTGTTTCCAGGTTGTTTTTGACCTCTAGAGCCACATGAGGCCGAGCGTTATCATGTTGCAAATGCACCTTCTTATGGCTTTCGTTCGTCTCTGGCCGTTTTTCAAGCAATGCATGGCGCAAGCGAATTAGTTGTAGTCGATAACGATTCCCATTCGTGGTTATGGTACAGCATATCTGTCTGTTTGAAAGACAGACCTGGATGTTTTTTTTGGCGTCAATGTAGACGATGATGAAATGGATTCACCAGGCTTGGCATATTATTTTTGCATCTTAGGGTTATCGCAGTATATCCACCTTTCACCTTTAGACACGGCCCGGTGCAAATATCGCTTTCTTTGATGTCTTTAGGAAGCTGTTAATAACAACAAGTAAGCGGCACTACAGCCCACAAGTGACCAGGGCCTAACTTTTACAACTTGAGTTGTGAGAGCTACTTTTCTCTCACGAGTAGAAGGGATCTGTAGTTCCTTGCCGACTCCGAACGTCGAGATTTGAGAAGTTTTTAATAGACAACTGATACTCTCTGAGTGTCGTCAGCGATTCCAAAGAGGTGGTGCCGTGAAAAAATACGTGGTGTTCCATCCGGGAATCAAACCTGGAACCTTTGCGTGTGAGTCGACGTACTTACCCACTTGAAAAGAAGTTCCGAGGTGAGATAGCGCCTTTCGACGTTTCTCGCTTTCAACTCGTACGGCACACAATTCTGTTACTTTTTGTATAAATGAACATCTCTTTAGCCAAACAGAAATTGTTAGCTGAGTGATTCCCAAAAATTCTGAGAATTGACTTTGCCTGTGGCATGGATTTTGATCCAGTGAAGCCTCCAATTCCACATCCTCAAACATTTCGGGCTGACCAAAGCGCTCTTTGTCTTCAACGCTAGAATCACAACCTTTGAAGAGTCGGAACCACATTCTGGGTGACTTTTCGGTTGGAATATCACAGATTCACCAAAAGCTGATGGCCTTCAGCTGCATGTTTCTTCCAATCAAAAAAGAAAATCAAAACTTCCCGCAAATGTTGTTTACTTGATACAAGTTCGGACATTTTCAAAGAGGCAGAAAACAATTTTGTTGTCCAAAACGAATGCTGGTGCACTCAAGTTATTACTGACCAATGTCAACCCATTCCAAAGAAGTAGGTAATCGCTTCTAAAACCAGCCACAACTTCCAAGTGAGGGCATCTTTTAGAAGTGGACGGAATTCATTTGTACCCTTCATACGGATATGAGGGCATACACTTCACATGTCACTTAATATCATACTAGGACGTCACTTTTTGATGACAGCGTTTTCTTAACTCATGTGAGCTGGGGGTCCTTAATGGAATCGTTTTTAAATTACAAAACAAACTCGTTATCTTTCCCTTTTTGATCCAAATGTACTTTTTCTGGAGAGTCTCAAGTCTTGTCAAAGGTTTCCCTAGAAGTAACTATCCAGCGTGCAATGACTACGACCTTTGAAGGCTGTGCAGAGTTTTCTTAAGCACAGATTTCGCCTTTATACAGGCTTCTTCCTATTGAGTGCAATGCAATCATCGGCAGTGAACTGAAACCTCGACTGCATGTCAGCTCACGCGCCTTTTAAAAATTGACTACCCTGACATTAGTAGCGCCTCCATTTCTCTACAACATCAAACTGCAAACCACCGCATGGAATGCAAAAAATCCATCAACCTTGATTGATTTCACCACAAATCTCCAGCATAGAGAGTTCCACAATAACGAACCCATCTACACAATGTCAGCCGACCGAAGCCAACCCTTTATAGCAAACCATAAATACTGATCTGAAGTTAGCCCCATAAAAAGCAGATCTCACTGCTGCTCAGCCCTCGAAATTCACGTGAGAGCCTCTTCGGAATGAAGTCAAGCACTTTTCTCGCATAAATATGTCATAGCTCAGGGCTTAGTCAGTCACCTGTCGCTCCCTCGCTCTCGTTAAGAAAGTTCCCAGCCCAAGTGCCCATCCCCAGAACATTCGTCGTCCGTCTCGGGCCGATATGGCATAATTCCCCGCGGCCATTCAATAAATATTGCTCCCCATCGGAATACACTTTGTGTGGACGGTTATAAATTCGGCTTACCACCGGCACCGGCACTCAATCCATCCCACAGAACGGCCGCGCCGCCTTTTCTCACACCCATCCGCGCGGCACACACTTTTCCCAGAGGAATCCCAAATTAGCCCGCCATTGTTGTCACTCCTCGGCCCATTCGCCGACATACCGACATGACAAAATGTCATAATCCCCCCGCCAAGTGCCAACATCTCAAATTAAACTCCAATAAACCACTGTTTAGCACCCATTCCCGGGCCGGGCAGCCCGGCCCGCAGCACAATGCGTCCACATTTTATCGCCACTTAAGCACCGCCATTCGTATGGTAATCCCTTCGATTTCTACACCTCTCGTACTACTCCCAAATCGCCCAATAAAATCATATTTCCTCCCCCCGCCCTGGTGTGTGCCCGGCGGACAACCTGTCACAACGCTCCCATCAGCGGCACACAGACGCGCATTCCACTTGAGGCGGACAATGACGGCGTAGCTGCGCCGTGAATTCAGTAATTATCTAATCCATGTCACATCTGCTCGGCTGTAGGGGCCGTAAGCCCCCATTTTGACACTTCAGCCGCTCGACAAACGGAGCCGCAGTCGCGGGGAAATCTCAGAATTTATCTCCGAAAATATTGAGACAATTGTAACGATTGTCGGACTGAAACGAGAGCGACGGCATTGTGTGGCGATGAACGTGGGGCCGCGACCACTTCTGGGAACATCCAGATCAATCACCTCCCAGTCCCGCCGTCCGATCGACGGGCCAGAGGTGGCGGAGTCGCTCGGGATGTCATCTCAGCACTGTTTGATGATACAATTAACAATTTGTGGCCGCTGGGAATCCGAGAAATTACACGTAAACTCTGAATCAGCCTCAAGTGGAGTGAGTCGGAGCATGGAGGCGTTTTGTGGCAATTGCTGGCACAATGTTTGCCACATTTAACGTGTCCGCTGTGATGTGGGGCCTGTTCGGACAACAATGCGCCGGACGGCGGATGAATGAAGCCTGAGCCTGGGTCCAGGGATGAGGGTAAACAAATGTGCGGTGGGCTTTATCTGGAAGTCGACGACGACGGAGTGTGTTTGCATTGGTGCTTGCTTTGAGGTCATGGGAACTGCGTCTCTGTGACTGTAGACTGTTGGGCGCGGTGAAAGACTTTGTCTGATGAATTTTGGTCGGATTTGGGGTCTTTGAGGAATTGTTTTTGGAATTTGGAATGTTTTGGCTAAAAAACCGTTCCATTGCAAGTTTAGTTGTGTTTGGAGTTGGGCGAGGATCTGGGTATGAACCATGAACTGGAGGAAACTTGGTTTCATTTGGAAGGGGTTTCAAATTTAAATAAAAGAGCCTTCGAACTGAGAAGAAACTGAGAAATCATCCGGGCGTCACTCTCCGATGGCAGCATTTCCATGTCAGAGCAGTTACAATTGGAGAACTCCTTAGTGAGCCTATCTGGCTTACAGTGTCTGGAAAGTGAGTTCTTTAATTTCAGAATCTTGTGCAGAAAGTCTAAGGCTCTCTCAGATGTTGTGGTGGCTTCTGAGGGAGAAGATAGGGCAATGAACTTCGTTTCGAGCTATAAGGCTAGTCAACTGCCTGCAGATAGAAAGTCTAAGACGAGTGGACTGTGTGGATCGCATATGCAACATGCAGCTCCTCCTGAAGAGATTCTGAATCTGGGCCCTAGGAAGAACTCACCACAGGATGTCAACAAGCTCACACAAGCCAAAAATCACAACTGGAGACATGTGTACATTTGGATGTCCGTGATCACCTGCCTTTAAGGCTTGATACCACTAGGTCCATACTCCGATAGTCAGGAAAATGCCGACTACTGCCTTGGCATGCATCCCAAGTCCAAGAGATTTTGTCTTAAGAGACAGCCCTTCCTCTTTGGTAGGGTGCGACACCTTTCTCACACCTCTGCTGTTCTGTGGTTCACAGCAGCCGGTTGAATACTACTCCGCACCGGTTCTCCATAACCATATGACCCGATGCGTCCCAAGTGACGGGGATGGATCAGAGCAGATCGTACGACTGATTACTCCCAAATCTCCCAGCGATTTGGATGTGTACCACAGCCACCACGATACTACTACAAGGGGCCTAGTGCACGGTCCGGCTGAAACTTGGTTTCAATGACTGAAACTTGGTTTATCAGAATATAGAATTGGTTCGAAATTCGCAACCATGTCCTTCCCGGTTGGGTTCCTTAAGATTCAGGATCGGTTTCTTTTCGACGGTACCTAGCAGGGACAGTCCTTAGAAAGGCTTTTGAAGGTGTCTGTACATTTACTGGCCTTTAGGACAAGACTGACATCATAACCTCTATCTGCGCAACTTATGTTCACAGCTTCGAGTTCCCGAACGTCTTTGTATGATGAACATTCACAAAATATGTTCAGTCATCGGCACTATAGCCCCACAAGCACGCGTCTGATTCGCTTAGGGACTGCTTGAACTGCTTGAACAGATGAAGACAGCTGAGTGAGAAAAAAGAATCGCCGCTAAGTAGCCAGAAACAAAGTGCATGGATCAAGAGAAGTCAAAACTCTCCAAGGACTCTTCAACCGATTGGGCGTGTGAGTGAGATTGAAAGGAAGAAGAGAGGAAACAAAGGGGAAAAGGAGAGCAGAAAGAGAGGTAATGAATCTTGGTATTCTATCCGCCTTCCATGCAGGACACTGAAAACTTGGAAGTTCATAAGGAAGCTAAATTAACATGAGGAAGTCTCTTCAGTCAGAAAATTTGGTCAGGGATGTTGTGAAGCAATGCTGTCAGGAGACAAACCATGAGAAGGAATCACCTACAATCTCCTCTCATCCTCAGATTCTTCCTCTTCCTTGAATGCCACAAGAATGCAAAGCCTTAGTCCCTCTCCGGCTGGGTGATATGTAATTGGAAGTGCAGATCTAATGATTCTGATATATTTATTGACAAGCAAACATCTTATTCAAATTCTAGGACACAGAAACATTCCCGAAAATTGTATATCAGATGCGGAAGAGTGGTTGGTCTGCCCTGTTGAAGAGATTAGTCCGATACAGAGCATCTTCTGTACGATGACAAGTAGGGTTTAAGATCTTTGGCTGCTTAACTTTCCTAAGGATATTAGAAAAGGATTCAAAGAACTCATGAGCCCCGAGCATTCCCTTAACATAATCTAGGCACTTAAAGCATTGTATTCGAAGGCGCTTGTCTAGGCACATGAAGCCATAGGTCCCACAAAGTTAATCTTCTCCTCCTCCCTCTCCACAATGTGCTATCCGCGCAAACAGGACAATAAATCGACGGTCCATTTTTAATAATGTCAAGTCTTCTGCTCTATAGCGGAGAACAGTAAAAATTAAAGCATTGAACAAGAACAGTTTAGTTTTTCAGAGTGAGCTCTGCCACGCAATTCCCTTTTGAGCCCACAGAAACAGCCGTTGTCAAATGGAATTCTTCTTGATATCAGTACAGATGTTGTCCTCGATGACTACTTCAACATTTATTTTACCCATTTCGAAGAACTGCCCAAAGCGTCGACGTTGAGCGTCCTTCCCTGCATACACAGTTTGTCTTCCCCTTGCTTTCAGTCAGATCTATTTTAACCACTTCCATATGAATCTCAGCAAATGTTACAATTGACGGCTCGCTTCAGTCATCCACTCACGTCAAAGTCATCTCCGTAATCCTGCAGTTGTACGGACTTCCTCCAATCACGTCAAAGTCGTTTGAGTAAGCCAGTAACTGCATGGTCTGGTGTTGCCTTGACAGTGTCGAACGAACTTCCTAAAAGAGATCCTGAAAACTCTAGTAATGCCTCCTCGACTGGTATATTACCTTATTTGACAAAGAATATCTCGGTAAGCTCGTTCCCGAGGAAGATCTGGGGATCACAGGATCACGGGATCACGGGTAACGAGATTGCTGATGAACTAGCCAGGCAACGTTCTAAAGAGGCATTCGTTTGGCCCGAACCCACCTTGGGACTACCCGGTTCCTTGGTTAGGGCTCCCGTCAACGGTTAGGTTTCTCGACAGCAAGACCATAGATAACATGACTATCCAAGATGCAGGCGGACCAAGTGCATACTCCCGTCAACGTCAGCAAGAAATCAACGGCTTTTCTGTTATCACTGGACAGAAAAAAGTGCAAAGTGAAAACTAGTCCGCGTACAAACGGAACACTTCACCTTCGCAAAGCACCTACGTCAACTTGGGCTTAGTGAAGACACCCTCTGCGACGCCTGTGGCGAAGGTGAAGACACTTCAAAGCACTTTCTTTGTCAATGTCCCGACTTTGCTTGTCGGCGTACAAACGGGACATTTTTTCTTCGCAAGCACCAAAGTCTACTTGAGCTTAGTGAAGACACCCTTTGCGATGCCTGTGGTGAAGGTGAAGTCAATTCAGAGTACTTTCTCTGTGAATGTCCCGCCTTTGCTCGTATCAGTCAGCGGCTGTTTGGCGCTGATGTAGTGGGTGCTGAACGCTCTTTATCACAGCAGTGCCTGCTGGTCTTTCTTCAAAAACCAGAAAATTGCAGTAAACGAAGGTTACTGCCTGGTAGAACGATGGACCAGTTTCTGCGTCTGAGCGCTCCAATGCAGTGCATCCCAACATCCAAGGAAAAAAAAAGCTCGTTCCCCTTTTTGATGAAGCAGCGTGAGTTCTCCATCCCCATCCTACACAACTCGAGAAATTTGGAAGGCTAGTCGAAAGAACACATGGCACTGTAAAGAGCGTCTCTATGCACAACCTTAAATTCAACAAATAGGTGGCAGTTGTCGATTAGCAGCCGAAAACCGGATCTACGAATACCTGCCTGAAATCAAAGTGATGGGAAGCAATAAGACTGTTCATGAATACTCGTACCCTTACAAAACGACAGAAAGGATCTCGTGCTCGATATTAAGACTGAATCCTTGGTAGTTGGCGCAGTCGTAGGTGTTTCCTTGAGACATTCAGATTCCACTCATCGCGCATACTTGCCTCTGACCATATCCTACAGTTGATCCGTTGCTTGCACCCAACCATATCATGCCCAGATGCCTTCAGGACTTCTGCTGATAGTCCATCAGGTCCTGAAGCTCTGTTTGATTTCAGTCTCGTTGTTGCCATCTTGATAAGGGCTAAACAGAATCTTGCTCATGGTCGTCCCAGATTGAGTGGAACATTCTCCCTGACAGCGGTTTGGTTCCCTCCTCATGTTATCTGCGATGTGAACTGAACAATAACCTTGTGCTTTGAATCATATCCGCTGCTGTGCTGGGAATTTCTTTCGGATGCCTGATGGATCTGAAGACCATTTGGTTTAATACCAGCTCTGGTTGTGAGAAGACCTGATTCGTCATAACAACCTGTCCAGAGTTTGTACTGTTCTTTGGTGCAACAGGTGTTCAGCAGAACCTGAAAGAAAGTTCCACTCTGACCACGCTTAGTGTCCCTTGTGGAAATAGAGATTAGTGGTTACATCAAGGGATTTACCCTCAATCGCTTCTGACCTCCAGGAGCATGGGACTGACTTCCGCCAGCCTCACAAAGACCCCAGAGGACGAACGCCTAGTATTAACTTTCCCCCTTCAGTCACCTTAACCTCTCTCCCATCAAGCAGTCACCCATAAGTCACACTTTCCATCCATTCTCCCCTTCCTTACCCCCAAAAAGTACCACACCCAACACCCTTTACTGTGCGTAAGAATTTCATAATATTTATTCAAATCAACTCCCCCACCCACTCCTCCTCCTCCTCTAGCCTAGAATCAGTATAAATGTAAAAAATAGTTCACAAGAGTGCGCGCCAGACAGCTCTCAGCAGTTCCCAGGCACCTCCAGATCCACATTCGGATGCATCAGAGACAGATCGTGATTCGTGGCCGAGGCCCAGTTGCGACGCGGCAGGATTTTCCCGAAACTGAAGTACTTCTGCCGCAGCTTGTCTTTGATCTCGTCCTCATTCATGATGGCGCTGGCTTCGCGGAAGTTCAGGAATATCCTGCCCTTCTCGTCGGTCTTGATGGGCAGGATCTCGGTGCAGACGTTGCGGGCCTTCAGCAGGAATCCCTCCTCGACGTCCAGACGGGAGTCAACCGATTGGCTGCGACTGGGTTTCGAGGTGTTGCGCTTTTTGTTTCGCAGGCAGAATGGATCTCGGTCGCTGGCCTTCACATACTGCACCACAGGTCGATTGACGCCCCATTTTGGGCGGTCGTCCATCTTGTCCTTGCGCTTCTTCTTCTCCTCCTTCTCCTTGTCCTTGGCCTTGCGCGGAAAGTTGTCGTTGTGGTGGTTGTGGTTGTGGTGGTCGTCTCGTGGTCCTTCTCGGAGCTGGTAGTGCTTGCTACATGGCTGGGCTTAGACTTTGTCTTCGACGTCTGCGTGGTTGTGGTCGTGGAGACCTCTCGCTTGAGGAGCACCTTGTAGAAGTTGTCGTGGAACAGACACAGGTCGCAATTGAGGGGCAGTTCTGTCTGGGTCTCGACGTCCTTGAAGGCGCTGGGATCCGTCTCTGGGATTGGCACTGTTGTCGGTGCCGAGGCGGGAATGAGGGCGATCTCCTGTCCTACTGGTTCGCTTATCTGCGGCGGATGCTGGTCAATTTCGAGAGAGTCCTCCGGGGATGCGTCGGTGTCGTGCCGGTGGCGACCAGTTGCGAGGTCATAACAGTTGCCGCACATGTTGCAGTGCTCGTCATCCCCAGGCTGCTCTTGCTCTCCGTTGAAGTGGCCGAGCGCTGTGTGGCTACTTCAGCGTTCGCACTCTTAGCGGGGACCAACTCAATCACCTGGGGTGGCTTCAGCTGCTGCTGCATGATGTAGGTGGCAATCTGGAGATTCCCAATGACGTTCTGTAAGCCGATCACGTCTGTGGTCACGGGCAGTGGGATGAGGGTAGTCGGCTGGAGTACCACTGCAATGTTCTCCTTGTCCTGGGTCACCTCCATTCGGTCACTTTCTTCTCCGAGGGCTTCTTGACGTTCTTCCGGAGATTCACTGGAGTACCGATGAGGATTTTCTCCTCCTCCTCCTCCTCCTCCACGACTTCTTCACGAGCGCTTTTCGTGGTCTTCGACTCATTCCTAACCTCCACTGGGGCCGCCACTGGAGCTCGTGGTGTCGCAGCAGCGGGAGTGGCCGCAACGGACTTCGTTTCGATTGCAGGCGGTGGTACGTCAAGAGTTGGCTCCTCAATCGCTTGACGGTGTCGATGCTGATCAATGCGAGCATCGCCGTCATCGTCGTCAACTGGAAGCACTTGCAGAATTTCGAGTTCACGACTTGGTCCGCGTGACGATGCTTCTGCTGAAGCTGGTGTTCGACCTTCTTCTCTGGAGAACGCTGCGCCACTGCGTCACCATTCTCGATCGCCCTGACCCCACTGCTCCTTCTCGGGCTGCTGTATGCGAAGCTGCTGCTGCTGCTACCCCCACCTCCCACACTCACCCCGTTCTCAAGTGGTGGAACCTTATGACGCCGCTTGCGCTGCTTCTCCATCTTGGCCGCCACCTCAGCCTTGGTAATCGCGTCCAAGATCGCCTGCTGCTTCTTCTTCTGCGCCTCTTCCTTCTCCACCTGCAAACGGCGTTCGTACTCCAGGCGCTCCTGTTCCACTTGGCGCTGCCGCATAATGCGGTCCTCCTCGATGCGCTCCTCCTGGAGTGGGCGCTCCAGTTCCCACTGACGAATGCGTTCGCGCTCCTGCAGCTGCTGTTTGATTGCGTTGTGGTACTCGACCGCCTTGCGGCGTTTATCCATTCGCTCGGCCAGCACCACCGGGTCCAGGGGTGCGTTCTGCCCCCGAATGTGCGACTGCACAGACTGCGTGTCGTCCTCGCTGTCCTTCAGGTCGTGCAGCCCGCGACTGAGCCAGCCTGGGCCGCTCGCTGTGCTCCCGCTGTCGCCCATGTTGTACTTGTAGCTGCCCCATTTGGCCCGTTCCTCGCGTGTCTTTGGGTAGTACTCCACCGGGTCGGCTGGGTACACCGGATACGTGTTCGACGTCGAGATGTCTCGGCTGACGGTCGAAGGACTCGCCGGGGGGATGAAGTAGCTGTGAAAGTCGAGAGAGCGATTGGAAAAGTTTTCAAGTGCCTCGGCGAGACTTTGACTTACTTTGGGTGGTAGCCGCCATTCTCCACAAGCTGGGCGGCCTCTAGGGCGTTGTTCGGGACGTCCTGGTTTTTCTCGCTCCTCACCAGGTACCCCTTACTGCCATGGTAGCCGTTCGCGTTATTTGGTTGCTGGTAATAACCCCGTTTGTTGGGTCTGGATCGATTGCTGGCCGTCTCGACCTCGTTTCCGTTCACCTCGTCGTTGTCGTCCTCGTTGTTGAACCAGATGTCGGGGGTGTGGGTGTTTTTTGGCGAATCGCTGAGGTATCCCGACGTGTCCTCCTCCTGGCAACCGTTGTTTACCCGCCCCGGAGGGTTGTTGTTGCGACGCATCGCCAGCGCGTAGTCCCTATGGCGGATTGCTGGCAGACTGGGACTCCGGATGCGCTGCTGCTTGGCTTTCTGCACGCCCAGCCCATTCGAGTATCGGCCGTGGCTCTGCGGAACGCCCCGATGGATGGTGTATGTGGCATCGCCGTCGCTGAGCAGGTCGTAGCTGTTGCCGCGATGGAGGAGGTTTGTGGTATTCACCTGACGCGTGCTGCCGTTCGCTTGACTCAGGTCCAGGTTGGAGTAGTAGGTGCGTATCGAGGTCCGCTCGAATCTATGCGACGACGACTGGTGGTGGTGCGAGGAGAACATCTCGTCCATTTGAGCCAGCTCCTCTAGAAGTGGGAAAGAACACCCTCAGCAGTTGGGAATTGCCCCGTCTGGCGGACTTACCTCGCTCCTTAGCCCATTGTTGTCGTTTTAACTCCAGGAGGGGCTGCGTCTTCACTCCGTTCATTATCTGTCGTCCAACGAGCAGGACATGCACTGCACTTCTTGCACAAATCGAATCCTTTCAGCGCGTCACCTGCACTTCCGCGGAACAAGTCTACACAAAGCGAAAAATTCAAGAGCACTGCTGGCTGAGGAATTGGAAATTCCGTCATAGACCCCTTTGGCTTCGGTATGTGCCTGCTCGCGGGCTGGCAGTGGTGTTGTCTGGTTACCCATGGCAACGTGGTTTGGTAAACAATTTCTAGGCTTTACGTTATCCTTGCAGGGGGCGGCGGTGCGGGTGGTTGGAGGTAGGAACGTGCGCCGCCATGCAAATAACTAATTACGTGCCTTGGCATGTGATAGGAAGTAACGACTGACATGCTAGTACCGCGCCGGAGGATACGGGGACTGGAGTCGTGTTTTGTAATTTCGTCTAATGTAAGGCCTTCCGTGCAACGGAGGTGGATCTCAGAGTCAAGCTTTTTCCTCATTGAGTGCATGCCGACAGTCATCGACTGGCATGTGACGGGCATTCGATGGTGCGAATGAGACGCAGTCAGCAGGGCTTCAAAATATGAGTGCTGTTGCAGATGGTAGTTTGACGGGGAGCTAATTTTGTAAGCAGTGGTCGACCCTCTAGGAATGATTGAAAATGCGATTTTTTTGGTTTTTGACAGACGATAAGAACAGGAGCTTTTGAAAGTTGAATCAAAGACTTTCTTGGGCAGGAAGACGGCAGTCCGTTCTGCTGGTTCTGAAGACAGTTTCCTCTTCGCTCAGTATACGTAGCTCAATGACGCTCCAAATAGTTGCCAATACGTGGCCGTCTAGATCATCCAACTTCACACCTTTGTCCTATTTGCTCTTGGGATATGTAAAGTCTCAGATGTTAAGGAATGGACTAGCAATATTCGGAGGACCATAAATTTGGCCTTAATGAAGGCAGTAACCCCTCATTCGACACGAATTTTTGTCCAGAGAATGACAGGATAAACCTGGGCCTCAACTAATAAAGCAGTTGCAGGGGTCAAACTTTGGATAGTTCGACAGATTGCAAACCAAGTTGACAAATGTGGCCGGGGCGACAGGAAGTGGGTGTCGCCACTTTGTCTTTGTAAAAGAGCGAATTTCCTGCGCCCAATGGTGCCGCTTCTTCCGTCGAATCCGCATTATGTTGCGTTAAAGCAAAGTCCTGTGACCGGTTTTCCGTTCCCTAGGTTGTCGATTTCGATCAGATTTTGTCAGTCACAGAAATTGGTGGCCTCAAAAATTGGTTCCATCAGTCGCCTTTCCGTCTGATGTTGTTGACTCTACCTTCTTGGGAGCACATTTGTCTCGTGATAGTTTCGACGCTTCTTTCATCTTTGGTGTACACCAGTGGTGCTCATATTTCGCCAACGGCCACAAAATGACACAGAAGCTGCTTTGGATTGCGCTTAAGCTGAGTCAAGTGCAGTTTTGAAGTGGTGTCACGATTCGGCTTGTTGTCTCATTGTGCAGGCAACTTTCTTATGCCCCACTATTCACGCAGGACTCTCTCAATATGGTCTTTCTAGATGTCGAGTGTCTTAGCTGTCTGCAGGATTGACAATGGGCGGACTGCAAGTATGAGATTGGCACATAGGCGTGAGTGATCAAGAGCCAAGTGCGGAAGTTGGGTACATCATTCTTCGAAACCGGTGGAGAGGCTTGTTGGTTTAGGCCCAGGTTCACCCTGGACGCATGCATGAAGAAGAAGTGCGTGGAATTTCTCCATGTAGTGCTTGTTTCTGTGGGGCTGTTCGTACGAAGGATAGGCGTACGTACGTACGACCTATAGGCGAAACATATTTCTGAGTCTGATCCAATACAGCAAATTGTTGATGTACTTTCTTGCGGTCGCCGTGGCGTAGTGCGTAAGTGCGTCGACCCACACGCTAAAGTTCTAGGTTCCATTCCCAGACGGAACACCCCGCATTTCTTCACAGCACCACCTCTTTCGAGTTGCTGACATCACTCAAAGACTGTCAATTCTTAGGAAAAGCTTCTCAAATCTTACCGATCGGAGTGGGCAAAAAACTGTAGGTCCCTTCTAATCATAAGAAAACAGTGGCACGCACAATACGGAAAGTTGTTGTAGAAGCCAGGCCCTGATCCCTTGTGGGCTGTAGTGCCACTCAACTTCAGCCTTTCTAACTTAGCGGGCCAGCGACTCATGAAAGGGTCTGAGACTGAGCTAGCCACGCTGCACTGGTCATGCTGCTTCCAGTTGTCCTCATTCTTCATATGTACCGGTGGTTTGGTCTTTCTCACCTTTTCGAATTCGAAGACCGGGATTCAGGGACCCTCTTAGCCAAAGTGCTGTTGTCCATTTGCTTGATGTGACCAATCTATTGTACTTTTCTGCCTTCCGGACTACATGGACATCTTGGTACAGCACGCAGAGTTAGCGGCTGTGTCGGCTCCTCCATTCGCCTTCCTCGCAGACAGGACCATGTATGCGATGAGAAAGAATCCGCTCTGTTGTCTTGCTTATGGTCCAGCACTCGCCTCCGTATAGGAGGGTGGGTAGAGCATTATTTTGGTTCTTCGAGTCAGAAGCGGTTGCCAAGTGTGATTCTGCGTTGAATCTTCATCAAGGTCTCTTTTGTGGAGTTCAGATTTACCCTCAGGCAGACCTCCTTAGCTACCTTAAAGTTAAGGCTATCGATTGACACATTTGGGCCGAGGTGATGTTTGATGGATCAATTCTGTGTCGACAGCACTTGCTCCGTTATATCCTCGTTCACTCTAAGACAAGCTCCGTTCGTCAGCTCTTCAGTAACCGCAAATGCCTCTACAATGGCTGGCTAGGAACGGGAGGTGATATCGCAGTCGTCAGTCTATCCCAGCAATTGAAGTGATTTGTGGAAGATAGTGCCTTCCGTGCTTACACCTGCCCTCCGTACTATCCTCTCCAGTACAATTTTGAAGAAGTCACACGACATCGCATCTCCTTGAAGGTTTAAAAAGGTTCAGAGGTTCTCTAACCAAACTGCTCCCTAAATTTCTTGGTGTATAAGCAATTTTGCAACGTCAGGCTTTCTCATTGACTTTAGCCTCTTTCTCTCTCAAAAGGGAGAGCCAGGATATCCTAATTACTGACTCCTGACTAGGGAGCAAATTTGCTTATTGGTGACTACAACTCTACAACTTTTCAGTTCTTAGAGACCGTCCCAGTGCCAACCCTGTCACCATGTCACCCCACTGAATCTCCTTGCAAAACCGTCAAGTATATGCGCACGTGCAGGGCCATTGAAATAAATTGCAATCTAAATCCGGCCCGAGTTGCATTGATTTTCCTTCGTTTATCTCCGCTCCAGAACCGTCCGCAACAGGTGTCGCTTTCATTTGTGTCTCGTGCTATTGTTGGCCCTTTTGTCAGTTCATAGCAACACAAAAAGCTCCGTACAGCGCGCGCATATCCGGTCTGTGTAGAGGCTCCTGCCATCGCCCTTACAATTTGGTTCATTGAACCAAACTTAGCCTACCCAGTGTGTACGAGAGAGCTGGTTGTTAGGTGGCAATCGATTTTTCTCTGCCAAAGGCCGCAGCTGTATTTACTTGTATTAATCTTATTACACAGTTAATTTGGGGTGAATTTATATTGCTCGCCTCTGCAGGGGGTTGGGGGTTATATGCAAATCCTGACCGGATGGAGTTGGAATTTATTACGAAACAGTGCCATAGTTTGTACAGTGCTGTTGTCGTCGAGGTGTTTGACACTACCGTGAGGCGTTAACTAGGACATGTGTGCTGGAGGAGGGATTTCCGCTTTGGTCAGGTCTCGAAGGGGGTTAAGGTTTTTGTGCTACACCGCACTACAGATTGTGAACTAGTTCAGAGTCAGGTGGAAGTGGAAGACCCACTTGGGACCAAGTGACTTCCACGGAGCACTTGAAACGCATGAAAATGCCATTGAGCCACATCTGTCGCACCAAAGTCCATTGCACCTGTTCACCAATCATCCACCCCCCCCCCCACTGCCTGATGCCATCTAACATCGTCTTAAGCAAACACTGCTTGTTAAGCTGCCAGAAATCCCGCACAAAAAAATCAATCAAACTCAGGATCCCTACGTGGTGTACGCATTCGATGCGTGTACCCGTCAGCGTTGCCTCGCGCAAAATGCTCCATCCGATGGACGCTTCAAGTAAGTCACGAAATTCCTGTTACGTGTCGGCCGGCGAACATGGAACTTCACTCGGGCACAGAAGAGCAGCCCAGCCAGGCGCCAAATTGAGCCTCCACCCGGGAGACCTCACCGCTCATCATCATTCTTTCGGGTTCAATCAATAATTCGTTGTGATTAATTGATATCGCGATCTAATCTATCACAGGCCTTCAACTTATTTACTTTTGCCGTTGCTGGTGGAGTGCCGGGTGAGTGGCGACGCTGAGGCGCGGTGGTGTGCGGAGATCAACGGGATTAGGTTGTTACACGTGGAGAACGATTATTGGCATCATCGCGCGTTAGGGTGCACATCACGGCTCGGCTTGCATGCGTGGCCGTGTCTGCAAGGAGAGCAAGTGAGAGAGAGAGAGGGAGGATGAATTTTGATCTTGGGGTCTCCAACAGATGAGATGCCAAAGGGCATGAATGCAGACAGCCAGTCAGTCAGGCGATCCGACAGGCAGACAGGAAGAGGAGTGATTGCAGAGATTCTGTTGTTCGAATCTGGAATCTCTCTCGCTCTCCGTGCCGTGTGTGCGTTTCAAATCGACTGGAACAACGCGATAGATGCGTAAGGATCACCCATAAGCGATCCATCATATTTACACCTAATTGATGCTACAATCTCAGGACCGGGATGGCTGCTGTGGTGGGGTGACAGAGGAGGAGGGGATATATCGGTGATTAATGATAATTTGTTGGCAGGCCGATTGTTGGATGATGGAAAAGGATGTAAGTACTTCACGGATATCAGTTTGATTTGAGTTTCATTCTTGTTTTGTTTGCTTGTCAAAATAGGTGCCCGTGGGGTGAATGGTGCGAGAAGGGTGCACAGCCTGGGGCGAATCTGCAGTGAATTCCTTTTTGAATCGGATTGTAAGAGATTGTGTTCGGGGATAGATGTTGGAAGACTTGTGGCAGTTCACAGGAGAGGAGCAAGCAGCGGAGTTGAGATGGGAAATTGAGCGCGGAACAGTGCGCAGAGTTAACTAGCTTGTAACACGTACGGGGATTGTGCTTCAATGTTTCATTCATAGTGGACGACAGTCTTCGAAATATCAATTCCTATGTCATGTCCTGCGAGAGACGCCCAATGAAGCAGCTATTGGCAAGAGTGATTCTGCGTTCAAATTCGATACTGTTTTTGCAACAGAGCTGATGTAGACGAAGTCCTTGACTACCTTGGAGCTTCTGTTGACTAGTGGTACACTCTGTCCGAGACGTCGATGTTGCTTGTCCATCCTAAATGGCAGCGAGTTCCTTGCTCTGCCCTCATTTATCACTAAATCCGTTTTAGCCGCTTCTGCTTGAATGCCAGCAGACACCTCATTGACGGCTCACTCTGCTTGTCCAATCACGTCAACGTCGTCCGCGTAAGTTAGCAGCTCAACAGGCTTTTGGAAGATCTTGTCTCTGGTGTTGACGTGAGAGCTACGCCTGCGAGTAACGCTTGAAAAAAGACTCAGGAGGGCACAGTTGCACCCTACTCATGCACAGACAACCGAAGGCACTTGTGATGAGAGGGAGGTACATACCTCCTGCCATATGCGATGAACTGCTTCTGTAGTGCACTCCAATCTACTATGCTTCTTGCCCCTTACTACAGGGTAGGTCGTCCAGTGTCGTGGATATTTTTGACACAGGCAGCTGTTTTTGACTCTCCTTACAGAAGGTTGCACCGTACCTCCGTAGAAAGAAAAAGGTTGCACGACGCTCCATATCGAAAACCCATTTCCAAAGTGATTGCACCATGTCATGGCGATGTCAATTGGCCGCCTCGAAACACCGATTCCTTTGTACATTCTTTGTGAGACACTTTAAGAACCAATGTTATGACGACAATCTAGCCGTCAACTTCAACAACACCTTAGCTAGTTGGGGCGGCAGAATGTACTTCTGCGAAACCAGACGAGTTAGCTACTAGAACAACATTGTATTTCAAAATCGGTGAGTATGTCTGTGCTTACTTATGGCTCCACATCATCTCACGGACTGTGGGACGTAGATTAACGTGATCCCTTGAGATCCCTCTACCACGAGGTCCAATTTCCCAAGAGTCGCAGGAATAGACGCCTTAGTTATTCAAGTACCGAAATAAGCTCTTAGTTAAAGGAGAGTCACTACAAAACTTGGTAGGAAGCGAAACATTTCTAATTCCACTGCTGATCTCTGGGTCGCAGAATCAGTTTGAAAGTTCAACTCTACGCTGAGTCGGGAAAGTCCTCTATCCGTCTTGCCTGAGAAGATAGGATGTACAACCTTATTTTGTCCAGTCCGCACAGTACATTAACCTTTGATCTGCCTGCAATATTGGCTCTTAAATCACAGGGAGTCCTACGGCACTGTCCCGGTCCTGACCTTCCGTGGCACCAGGATATAGATTCTCGAGAAACTGTCACTACCAGTCGGGTTCCCTCAAAATCTGGTAGACTGTCCTTGCCCCAAATGATCTTTGGTTCCATCAGTGATTCGGTTGACATTGGTTCGTTAGTCCAGTCACATGATCTGGGATCTCAAGGATATTCGAAAATCCCCATCGAAGCCTACATTTATGCAATGTGGTGTGTTTCCATCACCGGAATTTTGGGCATCTCATCACACTGCAGTCTCAGGCGTTGTGTGTTCTTATATTGAGGGGCTTAGTACCAAAGAAGGTTTCTTCCTAAGGACTCAATATCAACAATGGCTTTGTGCGATTAACACCTCCTAACAAAGCTATGAAAATGTTGTTCAGTCAAAGAGCCTACGGCTTGCTAGAATGTACACCAAAGAGGGCAACTAACATGCCACTTATCCTGCTCCCTCTAGACTGGTAGGCGCAGAGGTGGCGACTTTCATATTTTAGACTAGCTCCTTGTCCCAGATACCAATGGTGACGTATTCAAATTAAGTCACCTCATGTGTGAAGAACTTTGAAAGTTGGTCGCTTAATAATCATCTTCCTTCAGTGTACCCTGAAAACAATTTTTCAACCAGGAAACTCCCATGTCCTGGCTAGGAATCTAACTTATAGTCCCCAGACGGTCTTTTGGGAATTTTTTTTCACGGACAGATGGAAAACAGACGCTGCTGTCTTTGATTACTTGCACCTCCTCTTCAATCTCCCAAGCTAGGCTGAAACGATGGCGATTGAGGAGGCACTCTCCTGCCCAGACCAAGGCGATCCCCGACTCTCGTCCACCATCTTATTTTCCGAACTGTAGTTAAGGCTGTTCATAAAGCTGGTTTCTTTCTGCTGACCATTTAAAGGGATCGATTGGTGAACGACTGTCGGTCCAAATTTACGTACATCAGATGGTTTAAATTGAGCGTCTATTTCTATGGGAGTTTTCGGTTCGATGCAATCATACCTTATGCTGGGTTCCAAAGCATAAAGGTATCCTGGACAAGGAGTTAGCAAGAAAAAGATGCGGGTGGCTGCTGCCTGCCCCCCAAATCAAATTAAATTACTTATCGATGCCATCTGCAGTTGAAAATGTCTCCCTAGTGAGAATGGCTGCCTTCGTGTGGTGGTTGAGTACGTTGACTAGGTTCGATTCCAGAATCGAATTCTTCGCATTTTTTCAAGTCACCACCTCATTCGAGTGGCTGACAGGACTCAATGAGTATTCTCTGTGAAAAGCTTCTTTAACTTCGCGGTTCGGAGTTGGCGAAAGATTGTAGGTCCCTTCTCCTTATGACGGAGTAATAGCACGCGCAACATGACTAGTTGATGAGAAAGCTACGATTTTGTCTCTTGTGTGCTGTACCTTTTGTGGCACCCAATGCATAGATGAGGTGAGCCAAATTTCAGACTTGCATGGATTAGGGACTTAATCAAACTAGCCAAGGATGACGTATGTCTGAGAATAGACTTACTGACTGGAAACTCTTTGATGGGAAAGCATACAAGAAGGTAAATTTTCCTATACAGGGAGTTGTCTAGGGTTTGCCAAGATGAGGATTAGGAGGAGACTTTTCTTCACTTACAATGAACCAGCTCATCACTTCCAACAGTTGCGGAGACTACGATTGGAAACTACTTCTCGAACAGCCTAGACGAATTAGGTGATGTTAGAGAAGGAAGGTTCAAGAAGTTTCAAGCTGGCCAAGCCAGAAAAAGATTGAGGGATAAATTTCTTACTTAGAGGCACCAAGCAAACCACAAAGACTTCAATCATTCTGTCAAGTGACATCACAAAATTTCCACTTGTGGATTAAGTGAGCTGCAGGAGTCTTACTCTTCTTGGCAAAGAGTGACCCACTTGGGACCTAGCTCTAACTTCTTCCATGATCTAGTGTACTGAGCGAAACAAGCGTCAATCAATTCGGGATTTCTATTACAGTGTCCAACTGGGTTTAACTTGAGGATAGGAGATCCTAGATACCCACTTTCCACTATCACTCTCATCTTCCTCGTCTCGAAACATTTTCAAAAAGTCCACCCATGCCACCAAGTGATTCTAAGCCTTTTCTCAAACCCCTTAAGCCCTCTCGCCTTATCAAACCCAAGCCAAGCCAAATCCAAGCTACCAAATGAGTCCACAAATGCAACTCTGATTGCCTTGTCCATTAGGCAACGCAAACAGTTTCAATTGCCGTGCAATTATCAGCGATAACTCTCGAAATCCCCTAAACGTCCCGTCTCGTAATCGACTCTTTGCATCGCACAATTCCTAAGATCTCCCCTCGGGATGCGAAGAAAGGCGCACTGCCGCGTCCCCATTCCCGTCATTACGCGCCGTGTAATTGCACTCAGCTCGCCGTCCCCTTCCATTTTCAATTAGCCCATATGGCCGCCAAACCGCAAAACGGCCCAGGAAACAAACGCCAGAGACCAACAACTGGCACAAACACACACACACATACACACACACACACGGCCGAAATTAAGATTTTTCATAATTTCCTGAAGGTCTGACGCCGCCGCTGCCGCTGAGAAACCGCAAGGAGTCCGTCTCCCAAAACCCCGAAAAAATAAAAACGATCCGATATCTCAATTTACCGCACACGATGCGCTTCCAGGAGACGGATGGCTACCACATCGTCGACGTCGTGGTCATCGTCGGTCCAGAAGCGGACTGAAATTCGCAAGAGGTCAAGACTCGTAGAGGGATCCCGCTGAAAGGACAACGGGGCGCGGAGACGAAGGAAGAGCGCCGAGTGCGGGATAAAGACCGCAAAGTAATTAATTGCTGGGCGGGCAGCAAGGCGGTCTTCGCCTCGCCACGACTGCCATTAAATTTGGGCTAAGCCCACTGCGATGCAACGGCCGACTCCCAGCTAGTCCCGAGGTTACCCTGCCCACCACCACCGCCGCCGCCGCCGACGTGTGTTTGCACAGGAATTTGTTCCAGGGTATCCTTGTGTGTGTTTTTCGAAAGGATCACCACCAACTGTTGAAAGGCTAATGATCGCCGTGCCGGTGGCCATCGCTGCTGCCCGATCAGGACACGGAGGTGTGTAATTATTTGCTCTTCTGGTGATGGCGATGATAAGGGGAAACCCCAGGAAGTCGTGCTCAACCGCAAGGCGATTGATATCCTTGCCGTGTCCTAGGTAAACGCGCGGGGGTGAATATTCCAAACATCTGATAGGAATTAATGACAGGACACAGGGCTGTGCGCACAGGCCGATTAAATGCCCATTTCCATACGCATCGGCTGGTGTCCTGTGCCACGGAGGCTCTCGCTGAGGTGCGAACACTGTGTTTTCCTTCGGCTTCGGCCTCGGTGTTCCGGGCTTTCCTCACTCTGTTAGGGATTATCCCTCGCATCGGGTACACCCAATTCCGAGGTAATTACATGCGTGACTTGAGTCCGAGCGGCGTGTGTTGACGTTTTCCGGCGATGTTTGTTTTGCGGTCGCATTGTGGCGTGGAATTAATGTTCCGATCACTTTTGGAAAAATCGACGTGCAACGAACACACACATTCTTGGGATTAGAACGAAAAAAGAAATTCCCAGCGGCGGACAATGGGCTGCGGGGAGATAATAGGTGTGAAGATGTCATTCAATGAGATGCAGATGAGTGCGCGAACAATGAGTGCGAACGGGATTAGACCTTTGATCTGAGACACGTGGAAAGGATCAATCGTGATGTCCCTTTGACTGCGGTCACACATGCGAACGCGGCAGTTTCTTCAATGAGATCTCGTTGACGTCGATTGATTTACTTTACACGATCTACAATATGGTCATAGGTAGAAAGTTTGTTGTTAAGAGTGGCAACAAGGTTTCTACTAATGTCTTTTACATTAAAAATGGGCTCCAGCAGGGTGCAGTGAATTCACCAATTCTTTTCACTGTTTTCACCAGTGATTTAATTGGCTCCATGCAGTACCTGATCGCGTACGCTGACGATTTGATCGCGTACAGGACGGCACCGAAGATTGAGGTCATTAATATCCTCTTGCAGCGTGACTTCGAGAAAATCCAGCGATTTTGCGACGACTGGAAGTTGAAGATCAACTACCAGAAGTGTGAAACCATCCTGTTCCGAACTCCGTTGTGCAGGGCTTCAAGAGATACGAGTAAAAACTGGCGTAAGTTCGGCATTTTGGACCCGCAGGGGCAGCCATTAGCTGTGAGGAGTGTAGTGCGATATTTGGGCATTTTGTTGGACCAGTTTCTGTATGGTAATATTCATGCAGCAACGGGTCTGGCAAAAGCCAGAAAAGCCTTCGCTATGGCAAGTAGGCTGTTTTATAGCAGCCAACTTGATTCCAGAGTGAAGATTATCTGCTACACGGCCCTAATACGGCCAATCATGGTGTATGGTTGTCCGGTGTGGTTCAACTTGAGTCCTTCCCAGATGGAAAAGATGAGGGTGTTCGAAAGGCAATGTCTTCGAGCTTGTCTTAAGATGTACAGAACCCCAGAGTCTGAGTACAAGAAGTTCTATGCTAATGAAATCTTGTACAACGCAGCAAACGTGAATAGGCTGGATAATTTTATTATTAAGCTGATTCGAAGGCACGTTGCACGAGCAATGACTTCAGAAAACGAGCTGATATTCGGAGCTTACTACCCGAACGACGCATATCATGAGAGCGCACGCCGAAGTGGATTCATTCCACCGGAAGCGTTCTTGTATCTGGACCGCATTGGCTTGGTCCAGGATGCGGAGGGATGTCCACTTCTCTACCACGTAGTAAGAAGAACGGTGGACAAGCGTCTGCTCTACGAGAGCAATGTACGAAGCGTAAGGCCGGGTGATCTCCGCTTCAGCACATCCATCCCCATTCGGGCCATTAAAGATCGGGAAAAGGATAGGCAATTTTATTGGTGGCTAGAGCCACATCTGGTGGCCCAGCTGCCGTCAGCTGCTGCAGAAATTGGTCCCCCTACGGACAATTTACATATAGTATAAGTTAGATTAAGATTTAGTTAGTGTAGTATATTCATATATAGCCAAAAAAAAAAAAAAAAAAAAAAAAAAATTAGTTGTAGTTAGGTTAAGTTTGTTTAGTTGTTTAGTGGTAGGTTAAAATAAAAATAATTTAATTAGATTGCTAAGTTTTTACAGAACATTTTCTTAGTATTAAGTATCACATAGTTTAGTTCTTTACTTGAATATACATACAAAACCAAACACAGAAGCTGAAAGGCAATTATAAAAAATTCATAGATTAACTTAGAGTGCTCGCATGGAGCCAGTAAGATAGTTTTAATTAAAATAAAAGTTATTATAGCTAGTTTAAGTATTTTATATCTAGATTTAATGGAAATGAAACTCAAAATAAAAAAAATACTTTTTAAACTTAAACTTAACGTCGATTGATTTCATTTGCAGATGCGGAGTATCAATGGGCGTGCTCCTTCTCCGTCTCTCGCACCCAAGAAGAAACCGAAATCATGTGACGTGCATTCATGACCTGTCCCGGATGTAAATATCGTGCGCCGCGTCATATTCGGAGTTGTTTCCTCAAGAGCCGCGTCAATTTAAGGACTTCCTGCATTTAATTGCTTCCCGCTTAAGTTTAATCATCCACATAATCGTGTTGGCGCTTTTGAAGCATGTTCGTGGCCAAGTTGGTTGCCAAAACGCCATTAATTAATCGCGGCGGAATTTCATTCATTTGCTGAAGGGAGAACGCGCACTCCAAGGACGAAGGATAACGTGACACAATTTCTTGCAACGATTTTGATTGCATGGAATGCCTCTCATGTCACATGCTACGTTCTTTGAGTGAGTTGGAATGTTAAAGGGACGAGGGGTCACTGAGGGAGGGGAGGAAAATTTGGGTAAATGAGTGTGTTTTCAAAAAGGGAAATTCGATGAAAGGAAGGTGTGGATTTAATCGGAATCACGACGGTTGTACTTTTCACTTCGAAAGTATAGGGCTACTCTCAAGATAGTGATAGAATTGGAAGTGCAACATCGACATCCATATGCATAGCCAAGTGTCCAGAATTCTCTATTCACCGGCCCTTGAAAATGTCTTCTCCTCCTCCTCCATCTCCTACGTGATGCGGTGAAGTGACAAAATAAGGAGTCACTCCAATTAAGGTAGCTGAAGACGACTAAGGTTTCACAGGACCCAAGAAGATAAGTCTCACTTTGTACTCCTGTGCTTTGTTTCGAATGTAGTGTCTTCTGGAGCAGGCAATCTCTTCTTTTTGGGTAATCTCTCGGATGAGGGCCTGGCCTCAGCCATCAGCTTGCCTCAGCGGAACAGGCAGGCGGCATATTTTCTTCAAGTATCTTTTCCATTTTTATGCACCCTCTTGGATGAGGACATTCTTTGTAACTTTGCCCCAATAGTGTGATTCAAAGACTCTTTAGGCTAAAGCTGTGCTGCCCATGGCTTCTGTATGGCTTAACCGTCTCAGCTTCGTATCCATGGATGCCCGACTGAGAGAAGGCAGTGTGGCGACATTAATGGTCCAGAATGATGCAAGTCAGTGCTGTTCAATCCAAGGCAGATAGGAGAGACTATAGCAGAAAGAGGGTACAAAAAGACCGTAACAAATCCTTCTTCTCCTCCGAGGTCATGGACCTGTGTACACGAGGCAATGTAGTTGATCGCACTCAAGGTGGCAAGCTGCCAGCACTATCTTCGCTTGTGCAGGGTTCAAGTTGACACACAGTCTTTTCGTAGAGCTCCCTGAATAGCCATCACTACACTCGTTGTGTGGTGAAGCAATGTATGCAGCGAACCCCTCTGCTCGGCGGACAAATAATGAGTCTCGCCTGGCGTGAGGCGAACTCCCTCACCAAGTAAAAAGAATTCAGTTCAGAGACAACACATGCCTCGGATTTATCTACTGTTGTCGACCCCAGCAAACGACTAAAGGATAACGATTTTCAGTTCTACAAACCATGTGCTGGTTGCTGTAAGCGAAGACCTCATGACAATCCACATTAAGGCTGAATTTGGAACCATTAGCCTGACTCGCGCTCACTCCCCGACAAAAGGGACTGATGGCAACAACAAGGATGACTTGTATGATCTCCTAGAAAGAACATAGGAACGATACCCCAGCTATGACACCAAGATCGTTGTAGGAGATTTCGACGCTCAGGTGGGATTTGTGGACGTTTTTGCTAGAGTCATCGGTAAACACAGCCTGAACGACACCACTTCCGGTAACGGATTCAGGCCGGTGGATTTCGCCTCAGGGCGGAACCTCTCTGTGAGTTGTACGCGGTTCCCACATCTCAAAATCCATAAAGGAACCTGGCGTTCCCCTTATCAATCAACGGTCAATCAGATTGATCATTGATTCTCGATATATCTCTCTGTGGGACTTGGTGATTCGCTTATCAGCCAGACGTCAGACACTCCTCAAGTATTCCCGATGTCTGTACCTTCGGAGGTGCAAAAATCAGACTCATTCCCTTGTTGCAGCCAAGATAAGAACCTGGATATCGAGAAACCAAAGGGATCGAGACAGGGTTTGATGTCGAAAAGCTACAATTGCAACAAATCTCTGAAATCTTTACCGACCGAGTCTCTCTGAAACCTTCTCAAAGTTCGACGCTGCCTGCACTGACAATAGAAGAAGAATGATTTTTAGACTAGCTTGAAGGTTTGTCGAAAATACACACATGTTCCAACCCGTATGTTTCAGCTCATAAAAAGTTCCAAATTATAACAAAAAAAAAAAACAATAGTGTATTTTTTAAAGTCAAGAGTCATTTTACGGAAACAAACACAACCTTCGACGCACGAGTAAAACTGAATTTTTTTGAGTTTTAAATGACATGCACTTGTTGCGTATGGCTTAATTCCTTTTCAAAACATTCATCATTTAGGACATAACTCACATTCCATTCCCGTATACCTTGAATGTGTATTGAAGTCACACTTTCAGACTCAACGTTCGACTTCCAGTTTTATCGCCAAAACCGCGAAATTGCATCAACCACTGATCTCCCGGAGAAAACTATTTCTTTCTGTCAAAAGCCTCTCTCCTTCCACAAATACATCTCTCACACTCATCAGTACATGCCATACGGTCTCTCTCCTCCAAAGAACTCACCCACCCAGAGACTATAAAGTGATCCCCTAACAAGCCACAATCGTCATCCAGCATTCCTTTCCTCTCCCCAAATGAATTACGTCGTCTGTGCCCGGCACCATATCTTCAGTCTATATGCTTGGTTTGCGTCCGCGTACAAAAATTCACCCTAAACTCTCCCGATGCAAGCGGGTGCACATTTCAATGCTCACCGCAAATATGGTTCTGATTCTGGTCCGCATCGTCAGCTGTGGTTTCCGCGGGCCGTATCCCCTCTGTGGCTAGCACACGCTGTGCTCGACTGGGTCCCCCGAAATTTAACCTTCCGCATGGACCACATTCAACAACATTGACATGCCACCACATCGCAAAGGTAGATGCCATGAATCGGTCTTTCAATCTACAGGAAATATTAAAAGTTCACTTTAAAATTTTTGTGTTTTATTTGCCATTATAAATCAA
Organism: Eristalinus sepulchralis; assembly: GCA_944738645.1. NCBI lineage: Eukaryota > Metazoa > Arthropoda > Insecta > Diptera > Syrphidae > Eristalinus > Eristalinus sepulchralis. The sequence continues at coordinate 9,047,404 of OX122885.1, read as the reverse complement.
ACCTCACGATGAATCACCCTTTATTACAATTCACAACCATCTTCCTAGCTTTTTCCACGTAGCACCTTGTGCTTGAGATGGTTGTGAGGACATCGAGATATTTTCCAGTCCTTCATTCACAGGAACAGGACTCCAATCAGTCATCTGTTTCCTCACAGAGATATCTCCTCTCTCATCCCTAGTCCATCCCACTGTTCCCTCCAAAATTTGACACGGTCTCACGTCAAGTGCACTAACGCCCCACTAACGCGTTGGCTTAAGAACAAACCCCATTTCGGAGTCCACACCCCTGAAACTCATCCCTCGTTAAAGACCACGCATAAATCCACCTTCCACGCGTATCTCCCGCCCCATACGGTGTGGCCGCTATCTCTTCCCCTGATCAGTCCATTCCATCAATGCGCGCGAAACGGGTCAACTCCGAACGATATAATGAGTACTTCTAATGTGACGTTATGGCAAACGACTCCTCAGATATCATATCATCATCATCTCGTCCACATCTCTCCGTGGCCGTGGCTCGGCTGAGCACTACAGACTCGATCGCATCACCACTTGTCGTGGCGCTGTCTGCCCCTTCCCCATCCATTTCTTCTTTCTCCGGCGCTCTCGCGCTGATCGCTCGTTCACTTTGTAACGCCCTAGGGCACCTCATGCACTCCAGTATCATTTAGTGGACATAAAATCCCATTATGGTGTCCTATATATCCGCGAAGAGAGTTCAAATAGATTGCTTTTGTGGCGCAGATGCACACCGCGTCGCGGAAAAGAGGCAGAACATCATCCATCCAGCCAGTCGAGACGGGCACTCGCCCGACCCGCTCAACCATCGTGAAGGAGCACCGAGGCAGGTACACACGGCCTGCCTGCAGTATCTCGAGGAGATCACCGCATAATGTGACGGTGACCTTTTGACAAGACCGCTGATTTGACGCCCACGTAAGTCTTGTTTGGAGAGATAATTTAGATCTCGGCTAAAACTTTCCATCAATCTGTGGGAATCCGTGTGTGTGCTGCTGGGGGCCCCCCCTTTCTCGCCGCCCCACAAAATGATCCCGCCACGACTTTTTGACAACTAATAGCTGGCTTTTGTGAAATCTTCAGTTGTTTACTCATAACATCTCTGTCTGACGACGGCGGCGGCGATGACGGCCGCTGGTGTCGGCAGTGGCCGCAGCCACGTCCACAGATGAGCGCTCTTGTAATGTCATAACGACCGGGGCATCACATCATGACGATGTGGCACAGTAGATTGACCGAAAACGATTACCGCGGCAACGATAATTACATAAACGCTCGCTCAGATTGTTGTGTTTATCGACACACCGAAATTGGTATCTCAAGTGCGCGCGCAAAACAATAGTGGCTGCGTTCGAGGGGCCGCAGCCGACATACATACACAGCGAAAGTCTGAACAGTCATATGCCAAAGATCATCTTGAGACATTTGAGTGGATATGGGTGGGTGGGGGGAGGGGGCGTCTTTGGCGGGAGGATCATTTTTGGATTGCAGACGTCTGTCGAGGGCGGTAAAGTGGCGATATGTCGTTCACTTGGCTGTAGGTCGCAAAGCCAAGTGGATCATCAGTTGAGGATTTATGGCAACTAGGGCTGTCATCAGCTGCCGAGGAGCAAGGCAGAACAAGGACTGCACTGTGACAGGGGTGAAACTTGAAGCTCGGATGAACTCAAGAGCAGGTCTTTGCAGTCTTTTCGACAAAAAAAATTGAAGCTCGGACGAGCTCCAGATCTTTGGAGCCTTTTCCAGAAAAAAGTTCTGCGTGCAAGCCTTGGTCCTGTTTGCGTTTGATTTTTTTATAGAAGATTGAACCACGAACTGTATGAGCTGTACCTTGACATGAGCTCAGCCGAACATGGCTGCGGAATGCAGAGCGCATGGACAACACTACTGCATCCTGAAGAATCTTTTACCTCGAACTAGTGCGCCAACGCATCAGAAGAGGCGCACGGACTCGATGGCGCATACAAGGGGAGATGGACCTCAACCAACTTGGAAGACGAAATCGAAGGCGATCCTTAACCGTGCCAGCTGAGGAGAGGCTTTGTTGAGGCACACGTCCATCCAAACTCTTGCGCCATACGAAAAAGAAGAAGGAAGGTTAAATTCGCTTGAGTTTATACGAAGTCTTCTATCGGATCTTGGTGCTGCCTCCCCACTGTTCGAAAGGAAAAACCTATAACCTACTTAAACTTATAAGTGCCGATGAGGAGCATCAATAGATCGGCAGGAGAGGTAACTCTGAGGTCCAGCCCCTCACCGCCCGATGCAAATCAGCTGTAGGACAAAAATCATTCGAGGAAAGAGCTAGTCTACTTGCGTGGTCGCCAAACAGACAGTGTCTGGTTTTTTCTCCCGCAACCAGGCTTATGCTCGATTTCTGAAGCAATAGTGGCATTCAGGGTCGTGGAAGGGTCCACATCGCTTTACCCATTATAAAACAGCAATCTCTTGCTCTGTCCCTGTTCCCTCACTAACATACAGCAACACATCCGCCCCCACGCCTCCCTCAATCAATGTGAAACCCACTTGAGAATCGATCGTTTTACGAGTCGGTGCTGACAAAGTGAAACCATCGTCACCCTCGACCCAGTCGCGTCCGCCTTTGAAATACGACCAATTACGGTCAAGATGAATTTTATGATTGATTCGTTTCCCCCAATAAACACGACTGCCACCACAAACGCATTCCAAGCGACGACTAACGTCCAAATCGTAAAAGCGAAGACCACTGAAAATCAATCACCTTATCCGAGCCAATGGCACACAAATATTTGAATATCTGCCAGTGTGCCCCGTCCCTTCCCGCCTCCACCCCTCCGCCAGCACTGTCTAGACGGTGGAAATATGAAAATTCATCCCACAACGGCCACTGAATCTGAGGGATAATGTCATGCAAAAGGAAACAGCAAGAGGGTGTTCGCTTCCACACTCCGCCTCGGCGTACCCGGTGCGTCATCGCATATGCATACGATGAGCCGTGTTCACGTCCCGCCGGTAGTAGTTTACGATACTATTCGACTCTGATGACATCTCCCTCTGGGGTAAGTTATTACCTGCGCACAACAAGTGGCATTAATAAACAACACCTGGGCGAGGTGAGTGCGCGTGCGTGCGCCCGCTCATCTTGTCCCAGAAGCGCAGCCATTAGATGCATTCATCATGAGTGTGCTGGTGTGCCGCAGGAGGGGGCGGAGTGCCGTGCCATTAGTATTCCTCGGATTGATATTGTTCGAAATATCATCATGGCTGCCTATAAAAAGATATATTGAAGCCACCAAAGAAGGCGAATGCCTGAAGATGTGGAAAAGGAAAACCTCATAAGTTTTGATATATTCTAACAGAATGTCAAAATCAATCCTAACATGCGGTGCGCCCTGCGGAATACTAACAGCGACTATTTCCGTTCTGTCCTGTGCGCAGTGAGCGATGGGTGAATCTGAAATCTTATCGCAGTGACATCAAGTGAACTGAACACAAGTGCTTGCGGGCAGATACGAATCGTTGGGATTGTGTGTTGCTGATGGATTTTGAATAGACAGTCGGGTGGGAAAGATGGGGGTCTCAGGGGGAACGTGGATAATGGCTTACAAACCCAACGTCTGACTGACTGTGACACTGGCTCAAAATCGTGTCTTTGAGCAAGCAGGGATGTTGGAGGGGACGGCATACTGCCTGTGGCTCTGAACCTTTGCACACTGCTTAAGAAGGAAAGTAGACAGGGGTTTCATGATCTTGTGCCTGAGGATTTTGGATTTCAGGAAATCGTTCATTTGAATTGAATTTGGAGGACATCCGCCTCCTTCACAGGACCTTGAGCAGACATCGAGTTAGGGGACAGTTTAGAATTGAAATATGAACTCGAGGGAATTGATTTTCTTGTCACACAGACTGTCACTGAATGAACGCATTCAACTGCAACTGATTCTAGCATTTCGAGCACACACTCATCTACGTACCTTCGGCTTCCTGTTTCGCCGCGACGCAGCGACCACCGTCGTAAAACACGAAAAAATTATACGTCTTCGATTGTCTTTCAAAACGATCTTGAACTGAATACAGATTACTGCCCGAGGGGGGTGGGTCGGGGGGAGAGGTGGAGTGACCGAGAGTGACAATGATGAATTGACGCATGCACAACAAGAGGAAACAAATTATTCAAGCCAATCAAGCAGACTTCTGGGCCGCCCCGGTGCCTCAACCTTGACCGGAACTCATTAAACCAGAACAGCCGTGTTAAGAGGGCACCCTTCCCCCTCCCAACGCAGGAGGGAAAATCCGCGGATTTAGCATGGAGGCGGTTTTCATAGTCTCGCCAACCGTGGAAAATGACATTGTCACTCTGACCCCGAACGCGGATTGTGTGGGAGGGTGGGGGGGCATGCTCTCAGTCCTACACACGAGGCACGATAACCGTGCGATACATTTCCCCCCTCACATTGTGCCACGGAAAAGTTTGTCTTCGAGAAAACCTCCCCAACAACCAACAGCACATAGCGCGCAGCAACTGACGCGATCGGAGGCTACATTTTTTTTTTTTTTTTGGTGCATGATCGATGATCGTGGAATTTAATTCAAGTTCAGGCCGTGACAAAGATGATGCTCCGCTGATTTCGTAATAATGGGAGACGTCGCATCTTTCTGCACCGTTGGCAGTTGGCAGTTGGCGCGGATGCGGCCCAGTCTCCTCGCGTGTGTCGACTGACGGAATTATTAAAATGGATAAATCACGACTTTATTTGGATGACAGGGAAGCGGTTGGCGGCTGGAGTCATTAGCGCAGTTATTGGACGGACGAGGGTCATGATCAGTATCTAAGTACGGCAATTACGGGCCGAGAGGAATTTCAATTATGCTGATTCATGGTGCCGATGTGCTGATGATGGTTGGCGAGGGCTGTAATCAACTCCGGCAGGCAGCAGGTGTTTGCCGATTGCGGTGCGGCTGCGATTGGGATTCGTCTTGAAATGAAGTCAGGCTTAGGATGTGAGCAAATGACGATGACGATGGTTCCCATGGCTGGAAACTTCCGTCAGCTTGAGATCTTCTCTGTGACCGTGACCAGGTGCGCTTCGTCATCGAGCGCATAATTCAATGCAAGTGGAGTTAGCCGTGAGATCACCACCCAAAATGGGGCGGTTATTGGCCCGTTAATCATCTTATGTGATGTCACTGCTGTGATCTGTGGGCAGGCAAACGTTTCGAGGAGGCTGACTGATGATTACCGTGTCACCGGAAAGCAATTAGAAATGGCAAGGGAAGCAGTTTTTGAGGATATGGCTCCACGAAAAATTTTTGACAGTAGTTTCGACAAAGTAATTCTGGGACAGGAACCCATTGAAACTAGCTTTTAAGCCCTCTCAAAGGGCTGGCTTCAGTCCCCCTTTCTAAGTCACAGAAGGAGCTTACCCAGGCCAACGACTGATCCCTGACTTTGCGACTTCCCAGGAGTTGAAGGGGGCATGGCTTGGATCAATTGAATCTCTCTCTGAATCTCTGTAGAAGCTTAGCAGGGCAGGATTGGAAGACTTGTTCATGTTGTTGGATCATCTCTTTTAAATCTTTGCAGAAGCTGGTCGACGCTTGGTTGAATCCTTCTGAGCCACTGCTAGAAGAAACCCAAACCTCACACCAGCGCAAGTTCCTTCCAAGGCCTTTGTCGAGCAGCTACGTCTGCGCAATTGTAGATTGCAGGCGTGGGCACGCTCTCATCCCTATTTAAGCGAGACCAAAGAACCCAACCAAAGCCTTGGCTGAGTCCCCACTTCCACTCCATTGCAGAAACGATTGAGGCCTGCTCGCGGCCATACATCTGCGTCTCCACAGCAGCCAACCAAAGTCTCCGTGGAGTCTCTACTTCTGCTCTATTGCAGGAACCGACCTAAGTCTCGCTTGCCCTGCTTTTGCGTCACCAGAATAGTGATCTAAGATCTTGGCTGCTTCTCGCCTCTCTACTTACATAAATTTGAAGAGCCTTACCAAGGCCTGGGCTGAATCCCTACTTCCAGGAATGAAGGCCTGGTCGTGTGCTAGCATCTGCGCTCCCAAAGCAGCTAACGAACCGGAAGGAACCGACAAAGGCCTCTCTCGCGTTTCTTATTCTTTATCATCGCAACAACCAACAAGGGCCTTCATTGAGTCCCTAAGTGTTCGCCATTAATCGAGTCGACCAAAGCCTCCCTTGCTTTTGCGACATCGAAGAATCCACCCAAGCCTAGGCCGAGTCCCGACTTCCACATCATTGGACTTAGGCGTGCTCACGTCCCTACTTCTGTGCAATCGTCATGCCCACCCAAGGACTGACTTCGACTCCGAATCTTTAAATCTGACCAAGGCCTACCCCCCAGTCATGTCACATTCTGTGATTCCAGGGCACATATGGAAGGATACAAGCTTGGCATCCGTCATATCTTGACTCCTTTCATCTGAGCTGCTAGAAGAGGTACTGCCCACCTACCTGAAACTTTCTCTTCACAGCCCCTACCCCAGCCGACAAGGAATTGGCGCCAATCTGAATTCTTTCTCCTCCACACTCGAGCTTACAAGTCGAACACCACCTCCAGCGAAATTCCACCTGCTCCCATCAGCGGCCGAAATTCCCCAGATGACTCACCACCGCCGGCACTCTCTCTCTCTCTCTTCCAAACCATCTTCTCGATCGATGATCACAACTTGACCTCCATCCATGGGCGTGTCGCTCAATCCGATCATTCGCTGCTTCTTCTCCTCAACCCATCACATCCCGAGCTATCCAACTGCCCAGAGATTAATTGCCCACACAGTGTGTTTCCTTAACAACATCTCCGAGAAAAACAAACGCCCCCGTCCCCATCCCCATCCCCGTCCCCTCCCGCAACACAAGCCACATGTTGGCTTTTGTAGTTCGCACGTCAGTGTTACACAGGCTTGAGACAAAAATGTTGACTCCAGCATCTGTCATCGACGGCGCGCGGAGTGAAGCTGCTCATCCCCCACTCGACGCACAAGCCCTGCCGTTCTTTAGTTTTTAGCGCTGTCCCCGTGCGCTGTCGCTGGTGGCGCGTCATTTGTTTTCGGTGTCAAGTGTGCGACATTTGATTTGTTGTCTCATTTGAATGCTCAAAAGTATGACAAATTGGTTCGGGGGGTTGCCTACACCCCGGCCGGGTGCGGAGCAGCGACGACTGGCAGCTGGCAGCAGCTTTGATTGAGTGTAAGAAGACGTGCATGGCACGTCAAGGACGATGGCGATTATTTCATAATTTTGATCGGATTCGGCTGTGTTTTGGGGGAAACACGCGGCAGGCGAAGCGCCTGAGAGTGTTATTTAAATAAATTTGGGGAATTAATCAATTTCGCACTTGGGACTGGGCGGCGGCGACGGCGACGGCGATGGCGGTGGCGAACCGGAACAGACGATTCAGGTCGGGCTGGACCGATGGGGGCATCCTTGACTTGAGGTCCGCTGTGCTGAGTCAGATGTTTGCTTTGGATGCGGTCGGGGCCGGCTGGAGCATAATGGAACCGATTAATTGAGTGCTTTCGACTGCAATTAGTGTCAGAGATTCGGAAAGATTACGCCAGTCGGTGGGTTAGATGATTTGTCGATAGCGCGCTGATTGACGGTGCGCGTTGGCAGCCGGTATTTGATGGGGTTTTCAGCGGAAATCTTTGGTAATCCGGTAGCAGGGCGGTGTATATCTCTGACATGTGGAATTTTGCAACAGAAGCAGAAGCTCTGTGACCTTGATTTGATGAGTGAAGCGTTGGCAGCAGTGCCACGAAATCACGTAGTATGGTTTTGGAAAATTTTCGTTCCGCCGAGGAAGAGCACATTTTTCTTAGCGACCTGTCACCGAAAGACCTGCTATGTGGTCTGCCGAAGACCTCATAGCTCTAAGTTCAAGTCGCTTAGAGTCGACAGTAAGCTGTAGGTCGCTTTCACCTATAGGGGTACAATAGCGTGCAGCCGTGGCTAGTCTGCATTCAACAACCAGGCTACTCCTAATGTTTGATCTCTTGGACTCTGTTGTACGTTTCGAATATATGGAGGACGACATGTCATTTGAAGGCGTTGGAAGATATGGTTGGACCATAGGAGGTTAATCAAGTGGTCAGCCTCCTTCTTGTTCGGGTTCCAGAAGTAAGGACAGTGTTGTCGAGTTCCTTACTGATTCGACAACTTAGCAGATTCATTGAATGTCTCAATGCCCCAGAGCAGTGCAGGCAAATATTGAATTGATCATCAATTTTATGTAGAAAAGCTCAGCCTTGATGACAATACTGGAGCTTAAGGGCTGTGATTTCAGAGATTGAAGTATAGAATAAGTGCTCTTGACGACGGGATGTTCAACTAACAATGTGGAAGCACATAAAAGTATGGACTTAGGTCAAACACCTTCTTCTGTTTTGGACACTTCATTGTACTATTTTAGAAAGACGCTTAAGAGTCCACTTCCGGAAATGCTTTCTGGAATAGGCTCAGACACAATAAAAACGTAAAGATTCCTACAGAAGGACACATCTTTCAAACATTTATGGATCTTTTGAGGTGACATTTGGCACAGTTGTCCGAGACTCTCTGCAGACCACTATAGTGCCATGCCACACAGTAGAATGCGGCATCATATAGCCAAGTTAATCCGAGGCATCATGTAAAGAGGCCAAATGTGTCCGTTTGGACGCCGTCAGTGTTGATAAATTTCAAGCTGAGTTTTCTATCAAACGTACATATGCCCTAGGAATGGAGAAGCACTTGTGTTTTGGGGTTGATGGTAGTTAAGTCATTACGGGGCGTGATGTACTTCCTGTTAAGGAAAATAGGCACCAAGCTCCTCTTGACATACCTGGGCTATTGCTGCTGGTGTCAACTTGGTAGTGAGACGGCGTTTTGCACTAAGTCCACAGTGTGTTAACCCGAAACTGAGTAGCCCATTACCTTGCATCCCTCACCTTCGTGCTACGTAGTCGTAGCATCGATTATCTCTACACTGTTCCCGAGAAGAGAGCACTACACTGTTCCCAAGGAAAGTGATTGAGTTTACTTGCCAGAGAGGTCCATCGAAAATGTACACCTTCGAAAATGTACAGCTAGCAGGCAGCATTTATGATAATGGTTCGGGCCGCCATAACAGTCGATGGCCGCTCTCTTCTCGTAGTTTTGAACGGTGACGTCAAAATTGATACGATCATATATCGTGAAACTGTCTTAAATTCAGTATTGAACCCTTCAACAAACAAACATTTCGATCGTTGGCCGACATTGTCTCTCGAGACAGCAGTACAGTTAAAAAGGGGAAGTTCCACACTTCATTTCTTCGAACACAATGGATTACAAACCTCGTCTGGATGCAAATTCGTGGGATTTTTCTGCCTCTGGTATTTTGAAGGTTGACACTCAAAAATTCCAAATTTTGGACTACCTCAAACGAACACGTAGCCAAAAATGCGCCAAAATTCCACATAGCCATTTACTTGCAGCAAGATCAAAGCAAAATGATCAAGTAATAACTGGAAGTAACCCTCAAGTCTCAAATGAAAGACAAATAGCTTCCACAGTCCACGACTTGAAGTCTCGATATTAAACTGTCGGTCCTCTCCATTCAAGAAAGCGGGTTTCACTAGTTCCCTGCATCTTCTTTCTCTTAAAAAGGGAAAAGTTTGTTTAAGGAAATCGTTTATCCTTTCCATCGGAGTGTATTGAATAACCCATTTTTAAATACATTTGGTAAATAGAAATTGATTCATTGAAAACATGAGTGATGTGTTAATTCCTCTATCCAAGCAAAGACTCATCAAGGCTTCAGGTTTTCCATTCCCAAAACAAATCATACTCTCGTATGTTGATTCCATGCGTGAGAGCTGCGATAGGCAAAATACAGACAGCGGCTAAAGTGGGTTTAGTTGTGAATGCGGGTAAAACAAAATTCACCCTGTCTTCACGTAAGCCTGCACAGCATAGACGTCTTGGGCAGAGCTTCATAATGGGCAGCAGAAACTTTGAGGTGATCGAGAACTTCGTCTAACGCAACGCTGGAGTACTAAAGAACTACATCACCAATGCCGGGATCGAGTCTCAAGTTACTCTTGCCGATCGCTGAGTCTTTAGACAAAAGAGGCAATTTTTTGACCGACTGACTTTGCATAATACTTTGGTCATCCCCGTCTTGCTCTGTGACACAGAAACATGAACTCTATTGAAAGTTGATGAAGAAGTCTTTGGTCGTTTTGAGAGAAGAGTCCTACATGCAATTCATAGTTCTGGGCTTGAAATAGAAGACACAACCACGAAAACTGCGGGCTACACAGGCCTGCACGTAGTCCAGCATCTTCGGATCTTAAGATGGGTAGGCGAATGAACACCACAGCTCGAGAAGTCTTCTCTTCCGAATCATCCTCTAACGAAATGGCTCACTCTAGTGGAGAAGGAACTCAACCACCTTGAAGTGCGCAACTGGAGACATTTGGCGAAAGATCTTGCTGGCTGGAGAGGCTTGCTAATTAAGGCCCAGATATACCCCGGACTGTAGCATTCCAGAGATTTCGGACCTTTCGGTATCTTATCTTCAAACTTGCGAGGTGGGACATAGTTATGGGTTGTGCTCCGTGAGTATATTTGTTCTGACGCTTGGCATGGCAGGTAACTCGGTGGTGAACGATAACATCAATCCATAGTGAGGATCCTGAGGGTACTAAGAGCCCAAGGATTAGTGTGGGGACAACTGACTTAGGTGCGTGTACACACCTTCTACCGAACTGAACAAGCGTCTGCCAAATAATTGAGTTATAACCTTGCCAAGACCAGAGAAGTCTCTGAGTTTCCACTGAATCGTTTGCTATAGCCTTGACACTTTCCACATCTGTTGATGACAATGGATATCGATCCTATTTACGAGCATGGCATCCTGCAACCTCTAATAATACCAACTGCAGTTCTATACTGTTCTCTTGGCAGTGGAAGAGTTTGTTTCCTTTAACGGCAGCCAGAGGCTTACCAGAAGATTTTGATTACGTGACTGGTGCTTTTCATGCTCTGGTCTATTTAGATCTAAGAAGAAAAATTCGTCATCGGCTCGAATGCGTCGTCTCTCCCGTGCATCATAGAACCCCAAGTAGGCCGATTCTATTGCAGTCCTGTTGAGGATATGTTTCTGACCCTTTAAACATATCCTTCCCCTCTGCCTTTAAAGCTGACTTTTGGACTAGCATCTACTTATTTCCGAAACTCAACGCGAACTGCACCTGGACAGTTTGCACTTCCCTACGTTAAAGTCCTATTCCTTGTGCTTCGACCTCTTCCTTATCTCTGGCATAGACCTCAAGGCCCCCCGTCAAAATAACCTCCCCCACTCATCAGACAGTCCGCCAAACATTGGAGGTCAGTGAACAGATTAGCCTGTGTAACATTAGCCCCAAAGCCCTGGCTTGGGTTACAGGTAATTAGTTCTCAGATCTCGGATCGCAGCTTCCAGGCCACGAGTCAAGCCACATTAATTTCCCATAATTTCTCGAAAAATTAAAAGATTCTCTCCCCATAAGCAATGTGGACTGATTTGAATCCCATTACGCATTCAGATCTGTCCGCCGTCCGTGGAATCCGATCCGAGACTAATTTAAAAATCGAAGTAATTAAAATTCCATAGGTGAAAACAAAATAACACACGGACACACACGCACACGCACACGCACACGCCCTGACGGACGCTCGACCAGCCTCTTGGCTAATGTTTATTAATAGATATTACTAGTGGACGGCTGCTGGAGCGCCGAAAATGGACACGGATCTCCCGGCCCGGCCGGGCAGAAGATGCGGATACGCCCTGCCTCGGTAGTGCTTGTGATTAGAGTCAAAGCCGTGTGGAGCGTGTGAAACTAGATACGCGGATGCGCGGCGGGGCTGCTTCTGCAGATCGCGTCGAGTTGTTTATGGGCGCAGAGGAAGTGTCACTTTTCGGCTGACATCGGGGTGAGATATGAGTTCGGGGCGGGCTGGGTCGCCCTGATGGAGCTCATTCGAGGCGGGAATCTGCATAGGGAATCAATTAGGGAGAAACGGGTACAGTGCGTGGTTGTGGAGCTTATCTCTCCGATCGGGTGCCGACGGTTTTATGCAAATAGCTTAATTGCTGCGACTAGATGGTGCTGAGTGTTGATGAAGGCGCCTCGCCGGTAATATGTCACCGGGTGGAGGTAATGAGACGCGATATGGGATACTTTGTGGCGCGCGCTGGTAAAAACAGTGAGAAGTGTATCGGGGCCGGACAGACACCGTTTTGGTTGCACTTTCGTTTCTTTGCTTCCCTGGGGTGTGTTACGGTAACCTCGCGGTAACAGTTGATTTGAATTAGAAAATTTACCGAAGGGAACGGAATATTGAGAAAAATAGAAGAAAGAGAGCTCTTCCATCACCCAATACGGTTGACTGGTGGTCCACCGTACAATTGACTGGCTGCTCTAAAATCCGGTCAATAGACGTGAATGGAAAGTTGATGGACTGTACAACATTTTGGGGGGATATTTACATCAGTGGGTGGAGAAAACCTGAATATCCTTTTCGTCCATCACATAGCTCTTCGATATGTTGCCTAAGATCGGTGAGAATGGCTGCAGATGGAGGCCACGGAGACCGTCGTGCGTTAGTTTAACTTTGGGGCCACTCGGATGATACCGAAATGATCTTGTGATAAAGTAAGTTGAGGCATCATAAGCTTAAAAGGTGGTTGAATGTAGGCCGAAAAGCCTTGAAGCATGGAGTAAGTCAAACATTATGCTTGCCCGCGCCATCTGTCATTCCTCCTTACAATATGAAATGTGGCGTGTCAAAAGTTTGATTCGAGTTTAAAAATGTGATTCTATACTGATTGGCCAGGACTAATGGACATCATCACCCACTTCATCTAATGGACATCTCCGAACAGCAGGTTCAATCAGGCACGTCGAAAGCTACATACATGCCTCTTACTTCAATAGCCGTTCGAAAGGTGGTGGAAGAAGGTACGAAAATGTATGTCCTTAGCACAAGTATGAACTCCATAGAATTTTGAAGACGGAATAAATGGCGAAGCAGTCTTAGCATTCACACCGAAGACCCCACAACCAGCACTGAAATGAAGATAAACCAGCAAAACAAAGTGCTAGTAGTCCTTGTGATAATGTGCCATACGAACTTTGGTTTTGCGGGTAAAAGCATCAGACAGGAACTTTTGAACCCCAGACAGGCACTTCTGGACACCAGACAGGAACTTCTGGACACTAGACAGGAACTTCTGGACACCAGACAGGAAATTCTGGACACGCGACAGGAACTCCTGAACACCAGACAGGAACTCAAGAGATGCTGAGAAGACGAGAAAATAACTCGACAGACAGTAGCGGGCAGATTGCAGATTGCATCTTTGGTAAGTTTCATGAGGAAATCAACTTTCTAACTAACGCCTGCTTAGGGCACCGAACTGAACATGTTAACCCGTCGCATAGCCATCACGTCCATGTGACTTAGCCTCTTGAGGCCACTTTCTTAGAAGATCCGTTAAGACACCAGCAGGCTGGCCACAATATGCAAGAGAAGCTCGGAATTCATATTGAACGTCAAATAGCCAATTTTTGGACAATTTATGCCACAAATTGGGTTCAAGGACTCGACTTCTGCTGACGTGTCCGTGGTGGTCATGGGAAGAAAATTGAGTTTCACGCCGAATTGAGTCGAAACGTTCTTAAGGCCTGATGCATTTGTTTTGGCTTATTTAATCCCTTTCTGACTTATTTAGGAAAAAATTTGAAGCACCCTCAATGAAAGTCTCTGTTCACAGAGCGTCGTCAGCACAACAAATATTTGGTTAAGAATAGAAGCAAACCGACACGATGGTGAGTGCGATTGTTCACACAAGGGGTGAAAGGCGAGGGTTAGTTCTGATGAAGGCACCAGTAGAAATGAGGTTTCCTGGCGCACTGTGCCCTGTCTCGGGCGAAGATCGCCTTACTGAACCGAGGAAGTTCCTCGTGGCTACAAGTGACGTCCGGTTCGTATTGGAGTCGCCTGTGCACTGTTCGGCGTACGACCTGGAAGATGATAGGACATCCTTCCATATCCAGCCTTTTGGAGTCTAAATAGGGAAATGATTCAGGGGGCATAGAGCCGTTTAGGCGCACCTTTTCGTGATACATAATGTTGGGGACTGCCTTCCAGTCAGTTTATTAATAAAATTATCTATTCTGATTAAGTTTCCCTCGTTGTACAGGACCTCGTTTGGATGGAATTTCTTGTAATCGGATTCTGGTGTTCAATACAACCGGAGGCAGGACCGAAGACATTGCCTCTCGAACACTCTCATCTTTTCTATCTGGGAAGGACTCGAGTTGATGAGGACCATATAGCAGATCACCTTCACCCTGGACTCAAGTTGGCTACTCTAAAATAGACAACTTGCCACAGCAAAGACTCTCTTAGTTTTTGTCAAAGCTGTAGCTGCATGCTTACCGCAGAACAGATGCTAGTTCAACCAAATGCCAAGATGTCTTACTACATTTTTACAGCTAACTGCTGCCCCCGTGTGTCAACTACGCCAAACTGTGTCAGATTTTTTCGTGTCCCTTAAAGCCCTGGATAGCGGGGTTTAAAGAGAATAGTTTCGCACTTCCGGAAGTTAATTTTCAACTTCCAATCTTCGCAAAATCGCTGAATTAAAAAAAATCGTGAAATTGTCGATCACTTTTGACCCATGACCACTCCGATGTATAGCGCCGCAGAAAGATGAAGATTTCAACTCATATGGGACGGCCATGAGTCTAAATTTATGGTACATCCAAAGTTTTCCATCAGGAACTGCTAAACTTGAACTGGATAGTGTGTTGAGGGACAGTCTCCAACCCACACTTAAAGAAGTTGTCAAAACGAAACCAAATCTAGCCCCCAGCTGTAAGTTCAAGGAACTTCGTCCATATTCCTATTTCCATCGCCTCATAAGCCAGATCGAATGCGTCCACAGTGCAAAATCCGGCTCGAGACTTTCAAAGACATTGAAGCTTAGTCACCTACGAAGCCCCCGGGCTGGTCAACCAAAATCTTCCTCCGAAGGCACTCCCAGACCATTCCCGACTTCTGCACAATCACTCCATTCCCTCACCGTGTAGCCTAAATTTAAGAACAAATCCAGCGTGAAAGAACAAAAAACAACTTAATTCAAATCCCCCCCTCAAAACCACAGCCGACATGGAGACACACCGCACGAGTGTTTCAACTTCGCATTAAGTTGTCCCACCATTCCGTGGTCTCCTCCGACACTTTAGCCCATAATAAATGATCACTAATTACACGGAACATGTATCACTTTGTTAAGCTTTAATCAGGTCCGATACATTTACATCCAAAAACTCCCCAAAACACCAGCCGAGTGCCTGAGCCGGGCTGCACCCCTCCGCGGCGACACTGATCACTTAAATCGGATTTGTGTTCGATGCTCGTCTGCCCGGCTTTCTGTCCTCCGCGGCCCCGAAGAGATTAAATTAGGAAAATTAATTGGTCCAAATAATTAAGACAGCGCTCAGCGACCGAAAAGTGTCCAGCGACACATCGGCCAGACTGAGTTATGATATCGGCGATACATCCATAAGTCGGGCACTGGCTGGTGCGCCTTTGTCTCTGGAGCTCCCTTTTCGGGTGGACGACGGCCTTAATGATCGGACAATGTAAAACGTGTAGCCGGCCACAGAAACAGTCGTCGTTAATTCGTCGAATAAATCTGTGAACGGATGCACTCGGTGTCGGCGGCTGGGAAGCGACCGCGTGCGTGTGTCGTTGGACGGTGTTTGCATTAATTATCGGTGCCTGGGGGCGCGGGTATTTCCCGGACTGACGCGACTGAAGAGCAATCGGGGTCCGCACCGAGAAAACCGAAATCATAATCGTGTGCTCATGGCGTTGGAGTAGGCTCTCCAGTCATGGAGATCAAGTGCTGATCGATAAAAGCTCTCTAGAGCGCGCGGTTATGACTCTATAAGGCGAAAGTTGGAGTGTCCGCTGGAGTGACACTCGAGCGGCTAACCGATGAATAACTGAATTGGAGCAGCGTACACGCATGGCCCTCGGGGCGCGTACAAAGTCACAACAATTAAGCAACAAAGCTGATGCTCCGGTCGATGGAGTTGTTGACAAATGATACTCTTGGTCGAGATGTTGGGTGCTTTGCGCCGTCAAGGTGTGCAATTGACAGTGGGAATGGCGACTGAATGGCGTGTGAAGCGAGACACTCTCTGCGGATGGATGGCTGGCACCGGTGGTGGGTGTTTGGTTACCTTGTCAGAGTGTGATTATTCAATCGAATGTTATCCTTAGGCTTTACTGAATGGTGCGGTCTGACTTTGATTCAGCCGTCCGGCGGCGGTGTGGTTTGTTGTGACTAGGAAATTGTGGTGAAACACAAATGAGGCTTCAAGGTTAAAGTGGATTGATAACTGTTTATTTTTTTTTTTTTTTTTTGTGACTGGGAACAGTGACTAAAATCGTGACGAAATGTGACGAGCTTTAAAATTATTTCGAAGAAAGAGCGATTTTTAAGCTGATCGAGTGCAAATGCTGTTTGAGTAACGCCCCCACTGGGCAACGTGACGATGAGGAAACCATTTGGGTCACATTGGCGTTACACGGACAATAATAACCTCCACTCTATATTCGTAACGCGTGAGGTGACGGATTTTAAATCGATAATAACCTCCACTCTATGTGACGTACAGAACGTGGATTTCTAATATTTTGGCTTGCAACTTTTGCCCTCGTCACACTATACTCGTGACGCATAACGTGACGGTCTTTAAATCGAACTAATTTAATGAAAACCAGATGGAGACTATCAAACATTTTGGTTAAAACGCATTATTTTCAACATCACAATGTCACATGTCACACTATATTCGTGACGCGTGACGTGACGGATTTTAAATTGGACTCGTCTGATGAGAACCAGGTGGAGACTATCAAACTTTTTTTTTGAAACGCATTATTTTCAACTTCACAATGTCACACATCACGTTAAAACTGTGACGCTTCGGAAACAATTTAAGATTTTGGCAAGGAGATGCCCTGTTGTGAGATTTCCTTAAGCTTTTGCATTATAAGGTACTGTGAAGAGCAGAAGATACAATCTATTACAAGACAGTACAGCTGCTAAGCTACGTGGTTGGTATCGATATCGTCGCTCAAAAATTCCAAATACTAGTATATCCTGTCAACTAAAAGTCGATCCGTTGAACACCATCTGGAATATAATGCGAGAATTGACAGCTTTAACTTGAAGGTAGTTATGTCGGTGATAAGGAGTACCACTCACTTGAGGCGAACGTAGACCACACCTTGGTGGAGATCTGCCACAGAATCACACCTGACAACTGATGCTTCCAGCCATCGAATCAAGTTTGCTCCAAATTCTTGACTCACGCACCACTATTATGCTCTGCAAGACGGTAATCTTTCCAGGATACATTTTTTAAGACGAATGATCGACGATAAGCAAAAGGTTGAGCCACGTTAGCTTGGCTCCTCCAAAAAATAAACTTTAAAAAGGACATAGTCCTGTCAGCATAGAAGGCAAATGAACTAGAAGACACAAGGACGAACTCTACAACCTGTCCCACGATGTGGCTGAAGTCGGGAAGGCAAGCCCAAAAACTTCATCGGCCATGCTGTGTGGACCATATAGACGACAACCATCCACCTTAGAGGGTCTTCACATCTTCGAGTAGAGCGTCCTTGTATCCCAAGATCTTCAAAATTAAATTTCATGGAAGAAATGAATAACAAACGTGGCCTTACGTTATCGCGTAGATAAGACAACAGCGTCTTGACAAGTGGAAGGCTCGTGTCTAGGATTGTCA
The DNA here is from genome assembly GCA_944738645.1 of Eristalinus sepulchralis. NCBI lineage: Eukaryota > Metazoa > Arthropoda > Insecta > Diptera > Syrphidae > Eristalinus > Eristalinus sepulchralis. The sequence continues at coordinate 9,029,542 of OX122885.1, read as the reverse complement.
AGGGTGTTAGTCTGTCCCAGCTCAGGCACACGTCCTCCAAGGGTCACCAGTCTGATTAAGTAAGAATTTTTTATGCAGTGGCTTTAAGATTTTCAAAAATTAAGATAGATCATGACACTAAGACCAGTTTCAGCTCGAGTCCTTCCGTTTTGTTCTGATGAACGCAGGACTTCCTTATTCTCGTCTTACACGCCGCGAGATGTTCTAAAGGCTTATTCACCCAAGTACACAAATTTCACGTCATGATCTGTGCATGTTTTTAAAGCCCTTTCATATAGTGCACGTGACGCTAATTTCGTGACGCAAGGTCATAAGAGAGTGTTAAAAAATTAAGTTTTTAACACTCTCTTATGATAAATTGTGAAATGTTTCCAGCAAACCTTGTCTTTGTTTCTGTTGCAATGCCACATTCGTTTGTGAATAAAACTGTCGTTACGTGATGTTGATTTCGTGATGGTCGTGACGTTTCAAAATTGATAAAGTCGAATTTCTCTTTATAGGAGTGAATAGAACTCTTTGAAATCTCAGAATTGAGAACGTAGACACGACCTTGCATACGTGTGACGCAAGATGCGTGACCGTCATCACCCAAAATTCAAGCCTGTACACGATTATTGGAGGCATCGTCACAATTTTTCCCATTTTTACACCGTAACACACGCTAAAGTTATTTATATTGCTCCCGTCACGGTATGTTTGTGACGCGAAGTAGATTTTGTGACCGTTTTGCAATTTCTGGACGCCATTCAAAACTCGATAAGCCCCTTTAATAGCAGCTTCTCTTAAGGTTCCCTCTTCACACTACCTCAAGAAGACAGCTTCTACTGTCAATCGCCGGTATTCCCAGCCACAACTCGCTCCTTCACCTGCCTTCCGACTGTCATCACCTGTAGTCACACAGTTCCCAATCATTCCCAGCCAAGGTAGCACGTCACAGCTCGCAATGAATCCCGCCCACCGATGAGTTATTGTCCTGCATATCCAATCACATCTCCGATGACCGTCGTCAAGTCGACCTTTCAACAGTGGGCTGAACGGCACGCTTTATCCATTAGAACTGGCCACCATCTCGGGACGCCGAAGTGCTAACGCTCCACGAACTAGCGTCTCTACACGCCTGCCGAAGACAAGTCAGATCCACTTTTCCCGCTCCAATACATCGCGTTGCGATTATTTTCCAATGGCACTGCGCATGGCCGCGTTATTGAAAAGCACGCTCGCGCACATCGCTTACACCTCGCCAGCGGGCCGATGCCACTAAACCAATAAAATCGACTCGTGATTTCAGTTATTGGCATTGTGATGCTCTCGAGTGAGCGCCGATTGCCCGTATTGCCGGCGGAACAATGGCTGTTGCCGCCGCGGTATAATGCCAGGTGAAGTGGCTCTTGGCGGAGCGTATGAATGGAGTGCCGGATACCAGCCACCATGACATCATAACTCACAGCAGTTGTCGATTGCTTGAGATCGCTGCCAAGAAGCTAATAAGCTTCGGCTTGCCCTCGATGTGATTCAACAAACGCGTCTCCAAGGGGTTCACATAGGAGGGAGGCGAAGTTCTCTTGGCGGGACAAGAGACTGCGAAGTCCTCTAGAGGAGGAATTGTACTGAGCACGATTTCGTTTGTTCCACAGCAACGGGTGGTAATGCAGCGGTAAGGCCAAGCGCATCTTCCTTGAGTAATGTGCCGCGAACACCTGCTTCGACCTTCCATTGAATAATTCGCCCGACAGAACGAGAAACGGTGCCACGACGTCTGTAGAAGAGCAAAATATCACCGGGTCAAGTTCATGTGGTGATCGTTGGCCATACGGTCGATGGTGGAGAGCTTAAAACAATTGTTCTGGTCAACTGAGAGGAACTCAGTCGAAGTTCTCAGAGGAGTCACAATTTTTGGATAGGTGCCTAGGTGCCAGCGATATGGTCTGGAATGTTTCTCATGCCGATGGCGAGAGAGAAAAGAGAGAAACAGAGAGTAACCTGAAACTGGCTTGAAAATATCAACGATCGGCTTCGGTCCTAGACCAAAATGGTAAGGTGTCAAAATTTGCTTTAAGTTCCATCTTCGGCTTGAAGACCACAGCTTGAAGAGCGACGGCTTGAAGAAGCGTTGGAGGGTAAACATTTTTAGGAACGGCAGTTTTCTGAAAGATGACTCTAAAAGGTGGCTTGAAGAATGACTTTTTGAGAAAAGTAGGCTAAAGGGACGTCGACTTAAGGAACGACAGCAGTAAAGATGAAAAATTTCATTTCAGAGTAGAGAACGACGGCTTGAAGAACCACGGCTTGAAGAACAACGGCTTGAAGAACCATGGCTTGAGGAGTCAATTATGGAAAGACGGCTTAAGTTTGGTCGGCCTAAAAACTGCGGCTTAAGGGCGATCTATTAATGAAAGCCGGTTTGGAATATAGCGTTTAAAGGATATCGACTTACGAAACCAGATGTTCAAGATATTCAACATTCGAGAAGATGGCATTATGAACTACAGCTTTAACACTCACGTCTTAATTGAGGACGGCTTGAGCGAAGATAACTTAAAGAAGATAGAAAAATGGCTTGATGCCGGCTTATGCTTAAGAGTGAACATATCGTTTGAAGTAGGGCGGCTTAAGGGGCGAATTATAGAACCACGGCTTCGAGAATAACAACTTTCGAAAAGCTAGTTTAAAGAACAGCGGTTTGAAGAACGACCCATGGTTTGAAGAACCACTCACGGCTTCAAGAAGGACGGCTTGAAAGAAGACAGCTTGAAGTAGATTGCTTAAAGAAGCAACAGGTTGAAGAGAAACCCCTTAAAGTAGAGCTTAAAGACAACAACCACAACATTCCCGGCTTAAAAAAAAAAGACGTCTTGAATTATGTAGCAAAAAGCGACGTTGATTTAAGGAAACAGCAGTTTCTAGAATGACAGCAACAGGGGTGTTGTTCAAGAACAGCGCTTTAAAAAATTAAGGCTTGAGAAAGGACGGTTTGAGAAAAGTCGCCTTGAAGTAGGGCATTTCGCAGCACAATAGTTTGAATTAAGATGGCTTGAAGCTGGCCATCTTAAGAAAGAGAGTCACAAACACCGGCTTAACATCGGTATCGAATCAAGTAACAGCGGCTTCAAGAATAATAACTTGTAGAAAGTCGAGAACGGCGGTTGAAGAACGTCGGCTTAAGGAAGGGCGGCTTAAAGGAAGATGGCTTGATGTAGGACATTTCAAGGTACGAAAAGTTGTAAAAAGACGGACTAAAGCTGGCCGGCTCTTTAAACGAAATACTTGCTGAGAAAAGGCTTTTAAGGGAAGACGGCTTGAAGTAGTCTGGCCTACGACACAACAGATTGGAGAAAAACGGCATAAGGTAGATCGGCCTAAGGACGATGGTTACAAAAACACCGGCTTGAGAAAAAACGGCTTGGGTCTGGAGGCTTGATTATCTCGGCTTAAAGAAGGACGGCTGAAAAAATAAACTTGTGAAAAATCAGGCTAAGGAACGACAGCAGGAATGACGGCTCAAAATATACGAATTGAGGAATTGTGGCGCAGCATATTAGGTTACAAGAAAACCAGCTTGAAGGCGAACGGATTGAAAAATGGGTGCTTGGAGAACAACGAGGCAAGAAGGATGGTGTAAGGGATCTGTCTTAGAGGCTTGACGAAAGTCAGCTTTAAAGAACAGAAGCCTTTCCCAAGTTACAGTCTCTTACGATAAAACCGTTGCGAATGACAGAACACGCATTATTCGCTGATTGAGGAAAATCCCATCGCACCCTTACTCACTTCTAGCATCCCATGCAAATTTGCAAATTTGCATACGTGTCCCCAGAGTGTCCCTCGCCCATCCACATCCATCCTCCTCTCACTAATTATACGCCTCTGGCGACGTCCAAAGTATAACATGACTCTTAGCCGCGTTCAACATGACAGCGCTTGATACGAGTGACGTTTCAACACACCACCATCATCGCGCCTTGCCGTACATAACTCAACACCGTCTCCACCCAACTTAAACATCCTTGTAGTGACACCGAATGCACCGCTAGCAACCACTTGTACCGCTTTTCGCTACTCATCGCGCACACCAGTAGCTGCCGCTCCAGCACTGACACAGCCATAGGTACAGACGCGCGCGCCATACTGCAGCACCGGTGAAGGTAAGTGAAATAATTATAATTCCCTGCTCAGGAATCCACCAACACCAGGCTCCCGTGTACCGCGACCAGCTGTGTCACACCAAGGTGCCGCGACGACATGGCATACGGCACACATGCCGGTGGGAACTTCACACTTGCGCCGCGGCCTCACCAGGAACGTAGAAGAAGAGACGAACGGCGGCGCGACATCTTTTTAGGTGGGCTGGCGGTACGCCCGCCGCCGATGTGTGCCGCATCCCGGGACCACCGCCATGCGCGACACATGTGTGTTTGTGCAAACATTCACCGAAACAACAAATATTATTCGCGGGACGACGCGGCCGAAGATAAATAACTGGAGTTAACTGTCCGCGGACTTAGAAATGGATACGCCAGGTGAATCCAATCCGGAGAACAGCCACGAGACGCTCCCAAGAAAATTCCAATCATCAGCGAAATAGCCGAACAACAAGCCGCCCCGAGGCAGCGCAGCACTGCGCAGCGCATCCCATCATCGCCGGCGACCGGGGATGGGATGATGCGCTCCAAGGAAGCCAACCAGGCATCGCCTCCTTCACACAGGCGTTGCGGTGAGAAACGATTCCTTATTAATGCGATAAATTAAGGAAACATTACCGGGCAGCCGCGAGGCGAAGGCGATAGCGGTGACGGTGGTGGATGTGTGCGCGCTCTGCTGAGATTCTTTTTGTTTTTGATTATCGCACGTAAATCAAGTGACGAATGATTACCGACGAACGGTGGGCCGGTGGTGCTGTGGGATACCATAGCGCACGCCACCCGGATACGGACGGACTGCTGGGTGCTGCCCTGCCTCGATACGCGGGCCGCAAGCCCCCCAAGTCCCCCGCCCACCCACCGTGCCAAGTGATTAGGATGAAAAACGATAGATGTCGTGTTAGATTTTGCGCCGATAAAATTCACTCGCATTCGGGTGAGTTTCTGTCTGTCTGTCTGTCCGTCTGTTGGTGCTGTGTGGAAGTGGCTGGGTGTTGTTGTCATCTTCCCTCGTTAAGGTGTCGCTGTGTATTTGCACGCCGCTGTGGCAGCACAGTTGCTGCTGCTGCTGGGGATTGTGTCACCTTAACTGGTCGACTTGACAGAGGCTACCACGTTTTTGTTTCTTTCCACAAGGATGCGTATGTTCGCTTGTGAGGGGGTCAGTCGTAGCACGACAATCGTTTTGTATCTTTTGATTGAATCCACTGAAGGAGGGGCCGATTAGCCGTCCACTGCAGTTGGACATGTACTCTGATGGAAGACAAAGACCATCTCTGCAGTCTTCGCCCCCCCCCCCCCCCCCCCCCCCCCCCAGCCGACACTTCACGAGTTCATTATGAACAGAGACACACAAATGAACAGAGATGCACGCAGATAGGTGTCACCTGATGGGAGATGTACGTGCGATCAGATAGTTCTGCGCTGTCTCTCGGCAAATCGCCGACGATGACCCCAAAAACTCACCAGTTCGCGGGCTCGCCAATGAAGAAGCGTTCTGCGCAGTCGATATGTCCAGTGTGAGTGACTAAGACGCCCCCCGCCCCCTGCCCACCATTAACTCCTTGCACCAGCCAGCAAGAGGGCTCTTTGTGCAGCAAAAGCAAAATTACAATTTAATGACACTCGCTCATAATTAAACGTTTATGGCGAGAGAGTGAGTGAACAAAAGAGAAGCAGAGAGAAAGAGAGAGAGAGGGAGAATGTCTGCCTAATGAAAAGTCTTATAATTAATAAAACAGAAGCATTAAGTGCATCGGGGCGATGCAAATTAGCAACAAAACAGCACTTTGACCGCGCGGTGGTGGGGAGAGGGGCGCAGGTGCTAGTGTCTCCCCTAATTGCCATCCTAATGGATGATACGAGTGAATCACCTTTATGGGGGGCTATTTTTCGCGCTGAATTCGTCTGGTATTAGTGCAAAAACGAAAAAGGAAATCATAACGATTAGACGCTGCTGTTCATCGTACCGCCGCCGTTCATCGGCATCGTCGTCTCTCATGGCGCAGAGTTTGCGTTGCGCTGCCGTGGTGGATTCCTAATGATTCGGTGGCGTAATTTCACTCGGTTACGGGGGTAATATATCAAATTTACGAAGATACCTTGATGGAGTCGTAAACTAGAAACACTTCACATTCGGATTTTCCTAATTACTCACTGCGGGGCTGCACTATTAGTGGGTTAACTGCAAAATGCAAAACAAAAACCAATTTAATGGGAGCTTCGCGACGACGACTACAGCGTGGAATGGCGAGGAACTTGTTGTTCCCGGTTTAGGTGCGGGTTTGACTCATGAAATGGCTGATCGTGGTTTAGACAGTATTGAAATTTTTGCTGAGAAGAAAGTGATTTCTCACGAGCTGTGTCCTTTTGTTGGGAGCTTGAACTAGATTGGCTCCTACGTGGAGGCATTGTGTTTGCATGGCGGCACTCAACCTTCTGCGTGGAATTTATTTTATAAATACAATTTCGTGCACATGAACTACTTCAGCTGGCTCGGACGTAGTCTCATCTGGATGTCCGATTTTCCAGTCCTTTCTCAACAGTTTTGGAGGTTGGTAAACACTGCACTGGAGCGCTCAGACTCAAAAGCTGCTCTATTGTACCACCAGGCAGTATCTTCGTTTCCTGTAGTTGTCTGGTTTTCCGAAGAAAAAACCAGCAGGCACTTCTGAGACCTTAAGTGTTCAGATCCCACCATATCGGTTCCAAACAGCCGCCATTTGATACGTGCAAAGGCAGGACAGTGATAGAGAAAGTGCTCTGAAGTGTCTTCAACTTCTCCACAGGCGTCGTAGAGGGTATCTTCGCTAAGCCCAAAAAGTGTCCCGTTTGTACGCCGACAAAGTTTCTGCACTCTTTTCTGTCCAGAGATTACAGAAAAGCCGCGGACTTCTTGCTGACGTTCGGGAGTATACACTTGGTAAGCCTGCATCCTGGAGAGTCATGCCATCTCTGGTTGTGCTGTTGGGAGGCCTAACCAAGGGAGCGAATAGTCTCAAGGTGGGTTCGGGCCCAACGAATGCCTCATTAGAACATCGCATAGCTAGTTCATCAGCAATCTCATTTCCCCTTGATCCCGTGATGTCCCGGGTTTTCAACATTTGTGGATGTATAAGATGGCGAATATTGTCCTCCATGTGGGTTATCGTTTCGGGTTCATTGTCTACGCCGACGACTACATCCCAAGAGAGAATAATCATGCTGCGTTGAATCGCACAATCTGGGAGGCTTACTCCCGACTCCCTAATTTGAAACTCTGCGCATACCAAACATTTCCTTCAATAAATCAATTGTGGCATGGGCTGTGTAATACTAATAATTTGATGAATTAACTGCCCCTGCATATCACGGTTGTTCAACTGGTGAACGAAAACGTCAGCTCTTAAGGCTCCATAGTAGTCACCGTTGACTGTAAATTCTGGACAGCATCGTTTTCAAGGTGGAATAGACAAAAAATTCCACCAACCCATGAAGCACAACCAAACAGTCAATTCTTGTGAATGCAACGGTGTCTCAACATACACTTGAAGATGATAAACACTCGAAATATGGCAGTTTTCTTTATAGACGTATCCAGTCAACCAAAAGAAAGCTTCAACGCTAAGCGAAACTCGCTTATGAAAATCGGAATCCACGGAAATCTTGTTTTGGAGCAATTTTACAAAATTTGGTTCTGGTGTCAGTCTGCTCTTAAACAAAACTGTAATAAACAATTTTTTAACGGTTCAAGACTTCGTTCGCATGGCCAACGCAAGCATGTCAGCAGCGGTCATTTCGTTGGATCCAATATTCCATCGGCTACACAGTTCGACCGAAACAGCGTTCTGAGCTCTGTCAACGACGCCTCCCAGTTGGTAAACACTGATGACTTAACGTAGCCCCACAGAAAATGGTCAAGCGGCGTTAAATCGCTCGAATGTGGCGACCAATCGATTGGCCCATTTCTTGAGATAACACGCTCAATATAGTAACGTAACTCTTCATTAAATCGATTGTGACGTGTGCTGTGTGACTTGGTGAACCCATTTGTGCATCCATATCACCCAATTCAGGCGAAAATGAATATGAAATTATGACCCGATAACGCTGACTATTCACAGTAACGTGATGATCGCCATTGTCGACCGTCGACAAAGAAATATGACCCAAGATTGCCGACGGATTGCAAACCACACCAAAGAGTAAGTTTTCATTTTTTGTGTTTTCACTCATGAAGCACCCGACCAATTACGCAAATTTAGCTTATTATTGATCCCATTGAGCCCGAAATGAGCTTCGTCACTGATGATCAGCTGGGCGCATATTCTCCCGAAGATAGAGGAGAGAGAGCTTTTGTTCGTTGCTTCAAATAATCCATCGGCTTCAGTTCTTGTGTCAGCTTGGTTTGTATGGGAAGAACTTAACGCAAAATGCTCCATAATGTGGTCTGGGTGACGCTCAATTATTGGGAACGCTGTGGAAATGACAGTTTTCCATGGTTTTCTACGGATACCAGAATGGCAGCGTCATTATCGTGACTTGGGCCAACCCGTTGTCTTATTTGCATGGCATCATCAAACAACAAATCCGTAGACTTGTTGTTGTTGTTGTTTTTCACGCACCTTGTAATCGACTGTCTACTAGGGTAAGATTTACCACCAAAAAATTGAGCTACCGCCCTTAAGATTGCTGCTCCCAACTCCAATTTTCGGTAGTTTATATAATTTGCGGATGTTACTCGTTCGTGTACTTTCTTCTTCTCCTTCTTTTACTGGCGCTACATTCCGGGGTTTACCTGGGCCTAAACCAACATGCATTTCCAGACAGCACGATCTCTTGCCAACTTTCTCCAGTTGTGCACTGCAAGTAAATTGAGGTCCTTCTTCGCTTTTGTGCGCCATCTCATCCTAGACCGTTCTCTGTTGCGTTATAACAAAGGCTCAGATTCGAGGACTTTTGGGGCCATGGCCGTAGTCTCTATATGCTCTAAATGGCCTAAATATCCTAAGCATTGTATCTGAAGCCGCTTGACAAGGCGCGCGACGCCTAACAGGCTATAATGTTCGTCGTTGACTCTTTTCCTCTAGATGTCACCAACGCAAGGAGGACCAAAAATCGCAAGCAGAAATGTTCCCTCGAAAAGGCTATGGGCCTCCTTATCCGCTCCAAGTAGCGTCCAAGTTTCCGCTCCGTAAAGGAAGCTGTTGTACAAAGTCAGCTTAGTCCTTCGAGAGAGGGCTCTATTTCTCTATTGCCTCTTGAGTCCAAAGAAGCAGCGATTGGCAAGAGTGATTCTGCGTTTTATTTCGGTACTGATGTTTTGGTGCCTACTCCCGCTGCAACTGTTCGCCAAACGATGGCATAGACTACGAGATCTTTGATTACTTAAGCTTCCCTGCCATCTGAAGACTTGCTTCCCTACAACTTTCTGCAGTGGACGGCGGCCAAGCAGACATCGAAGTACGTCAACAATTGGCGGCATACAGTTCTCCAGCACTAGCCTGCCATATGCAGCTGCTTGAACTAAATTTTTTGTCAACTTGCTCCTTACTCTTCTAACAAGCCAAAGTATCACGTAGGCTGTAACTGGGGGCACATTCGAATGTCAACGATCGCACACAACAGACACTGCGTCTCCATATCTCTAAGGTTACACAAGACCCATATCACAATAGATCCCCCTACAAGGCGGGTGCATCTTAGGTAGAGTCAAACCCACTTTTATCAAACCACCACTCCCCCTACTCCCCAAATAGACTTTTAACTAATCTCCAATCATTAGGGACACGCACAGACGCAACTTCAATCCCATCAAAGGGCCGGCACTCCTGGTCGGCATTTCATCAGTGTCAACCGCCACATCGATTGCCATTTCGAATTTCAATTAGAATCTGATTTCTCGCCACCTCCGCCAGACAATGGCCCGAATCCGATCCATTGTCTCCCGAAAGTGGTACGCCGATGATCGCTCTCCGGACAGTGCCGATGATGCCAGATCATCTCGCATTGTGAGCGCACCTCTGACAAATCTCCGCTTCACTTGATTTCCATAAATCCAATCGATCCTCGTGAAAGCGTATGCCTGCCTGCCTGCCTGCCATTCCCTCTCTCACCGAATCGCTTAATTCGGCAAGTGTTCGGCGGCCAGCAGCCGCGCCGCTCGCATGATTTACTAGACGACATTTCGGAGGCAGCATGGGGCCGCTTTCTTTGATAAATCACTCGAAAATTAGTACAGAAACTGTTTTCACTGCGACCACCACAAGCGGCCGCGCACCCGGCAGGTGGGGTGGTGTGATATCACGGATAAGCGGCAACCTAATGCTAGGCTATATAGGGCGCTCGACCCGGAGGCACGCCGATTTGAATACGCATCCCGGGACAGCAAGATCGATGTGCTGTAAAGTGTTCGCTATTCAGTGGGTTGTGTGTGAAAAATAGTCACGGGACCTGGCAGACAGGCGGCTGCGGCAGCGGCGGCGGCAGGGGGAGCGCGTACGCAGCCGTGCCAAATAATGCGCTGCAGGGAGTCGGAGAAAAATTATAATCGATTGATTTCGTATTTCCAACAATGGCTTGCGGTTAGCCTGACCGTTGTCATATTAGTTAGATGTTATCTGTTAAATATTCATTGATATTCGAATTCCTCTGATAGCGACATTCAGAAAACAAAATCAATGAATTCGAGGCGATTTGCATAGACTGTGCTGTGTGCTGCGGAGGGTACGGAACGCGACCTGTGCTGCGCGACGCACCGTCAGCGACAAAGGTCAGAGTGTGATGGGTTGGGCTGCGCTGTGGCGGGGGGGCCGACAGACAGGTGAAACAACGGGAAAATTGATGGATCTTGGGCATATTTGGCTGACAAAGATACGCGGATACATCGAGGTGTCAAATTATGATGTGATCTTGGAATGCGATGAGGCAAGCTTCAAGGGGCCATGTTAAGAGTGTGAATGGGAGATGAGACTGGGAAAGAATTCAAACTTATGTCAGTTGTTAAATTTGGAAGAAAGTCTGATTCTAGAGTCTCCGACTGTGTCTTGAGGTCCTGCAAAAGTTGTGTGCCTAGTTTGAAATACACAAGTCACATCAAGTTACACTGATGAATGAGCAACTTAAGTCGTTACACGTATTTGCAATGGCTCCTACTGAGCAAAAGTCCATGTCGGACGGTTGAAAGGCCTGGGTATCTCTTGCGGCTTTACACCTTCACCCACACCTTTAGTGGAACATGCGGGCTACTGAGTCTGATGATTAAGATGATCATTGCAAGAGCACAAAAGAGCAAGCTGCTTAACAACTTAGAGAAGAAAATTTTCTTAATGTTGCCAAAAACTTAGTAAGCTTCTGGTAATTCGAAGGTTTCAATGACATCCCATATGATAGACCCGCGACGGATGTATCACTCTATCTCCTTTAGAACTTGCAACTCACGACATTTTCGGTGTGGAAATGAGGACTTTCTCCACTTTAGTCGAGTTCCTTGTTCGTTGCAGCTGAACCCAGCCTTCTCAAGTTTGATGAAGAGGTAATTCGTGAATGCTTAAGGAACATTGAAGGACTGAGAATTTATTTTCCTAATTCTAAGGCTGAGTTCGCAACTGTATGGGTTTGCACAATGTGAAGGCAGCAAGGACCCTACGAACTCTACAACAAGAAGGAGTCAAAGGGAGACAAGTGATTCTTGGTATAAGGCCATGGAACCTTTTTCGAAAGAATTATAAGAAAGCACCCGACTAGATGCATTTATTACTCATTACTCCTAAATTGAGTTTGGGTTCAAGAGAGACTTACTCCACCTTGGTAGAAATTGGAGTGAAGCGATTTTAACACTCCTTCCTCTCTATGGGTAACAACTCTCGGTTGCAATGCAACTCAAACTACAGTCGACAATAACAGGCTAGACTGAGTCAGTGCATTGAACAACCTCGCATACCCACACTAACCTTCGTTTCTCCCCCCGATTTTGCGTAGTACCTATCTGTTCCCATATAGCACAAGCAACTTCTTCTTCTTTTTCTTGTAGCGCTACAGTCCGGGGTGGACCTGGGCCTCAACCAACAATCCTCTCCAGCCAGCACGATCTTTCGCCAGATGCCGCCAGTTGCGCACTCCACGTTGGTTGAGGTCGTTCTCCACTTGTGTGCGCCACCTTAGCCTAGACCGTCCTCTATTGCGTTGTCTCAATGGTTCAGATCAAAAGGCCGGAGCAGTGGTGTCCATATGCTTCTCCTCCCGATGTCTTCAACGCTTTTAGTAACGCCCAGGTTTCCGCGCCACACAAGCAACACCCTCTCCTTAAAAGAAGACCAACCAACTTCAACTCTTCTTGACGAAAAATATCGCACAACAAGAGTGGGGATTTTGGCAAAAGTGTCGCTCTAGGTTCGTCTTCGAGATTGGAACAAGCTCCTTATTACGAAATACTGACAACACTCGATGAGTGCTAATTGTCTATGAAAAGGTTTTCAAATCTCGTCGCTTGGAGTTGGCAATGGACTGTAAGTGCTCTTTACTTGTGCAGTATAACGCATTGCAGGGAGTAGTTGTGTCGTTATCTGCTGTAGTGCCGCTCAATTCGTACTCATATGTCTTTCAACAAACATGGCCTATTCGTGGTAGACTCTACAACGGAACCAAATTGAGATGCAGAGTGGCCATGAAAGATTCCATGTTTTTCTTCAATCTGGAAGAAGATTAATTGAAGCTCCTAGTCCTCCCCTGTCAAGGCATTTGTTGGCGTGGAAAGTTCCTTAGCTTGATATGTTCAATCGTCTTCTTTTTAACTAACAGTCTTTGTCCTCCATGCCAAGTCACCCAAGAAGATGATCATCCTTCGTGCAATGCATCCATTACGACTCCCTGAGAAGTAATGTCGGAAGTGTGCTTTTCGTCGATAGGTGCGAACCTTACTTGTCTTTGGTCAGCTCTGGCCCTTTATTCGTTCAAGTTTTCTCCGTATTTTCGCTACAGTCCAGATGATGTGGATTAATCTATGAAGCGAGTATCTCCATTAAGTGTAAATGGAAGCTGAAGACTATATGAGCCAATGGCAGGTTACCAACTCTAGGTGTGAAGGAGCCCGATTGAAAGTGACAGCCTACGACAGTCTGTATTCTCGTGCCACAGACGCTGAGCGGAAACTATAGCCCAAGTCCATTCTCATTATGAGAAAAGTCTCTTGTGGAATTTCAGAGCTCACTGTGTACTAAGCTCAAATTGTCTGTTGTTTTCCTTGTTAACAATAGCTACTTTAGATCATGTGGCAACCGGACTTAGGGGGGATTTTTACTATCACTGGTTGCTGTGACTCAAAACAAAGCGGAGGTTTTATAAAGAAGTGTGCCCTTTTGTGGTAATTGGAGTAAATTCAGGTTGTCGCTAGAACAAAAGATTGCAACACAAAAGTCAAAGGAAACCAGGTCCACGCACGTTTTCGTATTTCCTTTTCCAAAACTTTGGCATTCTTAAAGTATTCCTATTGCCTTACTTTATGGGAATAAACTCACAGCACTGGTAGAAATAAAGAGGAAGAGATGGGGAGGTAGAACCAATACAATCCTTAAGTATAACTAGACGTCCAAATGGGCGATAGAGGGTGAACTGATGGGAATTCCGAGCGTCTGGTCTATTTTGGGTGAATTCCTAACGGAAAGGATTGCAGCTGCAAAACGGTGATAAGATAGTGATAAGGACGAGGTTTGTTTTTAGTTGGTAATCTGAAGAGCTGATCGACCTTGTAACATTTTTCAAATTTGGGTTTCTATTCCCTAGGGGTAAAGAGTTTCCTTGTGGACTTGGGGTCTTAGATAAACATTTTCGTTTTAAGGTGTTCCTTGGGTTAAATGTGTCTGGTGTTGACTGAATGACCTGTAATTTGTATTGGTCTATAGACGAAAACCATGAAGCACTGATTTTACAGAATATGAGTCTGATTTTGTCTTCAACCTCAATTGTCACTCGGAGTGAGGTGTAATATTTTAGAAGTGCTATGAGTGATCTAGAAGTGGCATGCACCTAGTTAAACGTCTTCAAATCCAGATGGTCGGGTCATGTAGAGTGAATGGTTCCTTCAAAGCAGTACCAGTTCCGATGCGTTCTGTCTTTGATTCCGAACAATTTGGGCAAAGAGAACTTCCCCATAAGAAATAACGTGCACAAGGAAATCAATCAACTTGGTGCGCTAAACTAGAAGCAACTGTCGAAAAATGTTTGCTTGCTGGAAAGGTTCGGTGGATAAGGCAAAGGTCCACCACTGACTATAAAGCCGCGAACACTGGCAAGAAAAGACATAGAATGATCACATGAAAACCTTCCACGAGTTTATTTGAATGGATACCTTAAGGCTCCTGCCCTTTTTCAGCACCTGGGTCCTTCTCCAAATCTCTATCCAAGCCTTCAGGCTTTTTTCTAATAAATGTATACGCTCTCCAGAGACGAAAGCTGCAGACGTCTACAAATTGTCCTAATTCTGGTTCAATTCTTCGACAAGGATGACGTGAAATATGCAGTGCAATGTAATCCCAACCACATTCCTCTTTCTTGTCACTCTCAAAGCCCTTAGCACTCCTTTACACACCAGTATCAAAGCTGAGGCATGTCCTCTGGCTATGAAGAGTTAATATTTTAGTTCAGAATGTCGTCTTATTTCAGCACGTAGCTGATCGTTATATAAATGTGAACTGAAAGTAATTTCATACTCTATTTACTTTCATGTCTCATTTCTTTCATCTTTAGCACAAACTTGCAAACATTAGCTTCTTGGCTGCTGACTGAATTAAGTCAAAAATAATCAAGGGGCCTCTGTCGTGTCACAGTTCAAAGTTTCACCGGCGTCATTTTTAAACTCTCCAACAAGAGCACATCATACCTGTATCCAATTTCAATTCCCCTCAACAACGTTCCGCCATCCAAACATCTTTCATGTGATTTTCAAACTCCAACCCTCATCAGAACAATCTCGTCTAAATGCAAATCTCCCTAACACAACCACAATTTTGAATCACCCACTTAAACCTAGCATTCCACAAACGCAACCGCCACAAAGGCAACCATTTCCACAAAATCCCAACAGACTGTCAGCCTTTCGGTTCACCAATCCGCATTGATTTACGATTAATGCCCGGAGGACAAGAGTTAACTAGTATACTCAACTCCTCCGCAGTAAACTCATTATCTTCAACTCATCCCTTCGCTGGAAGGGAAATCCCTGCACAATTGTGCCTCGGCAACGGTGACTTCCTCATCAATTTTTTGTCGCTCTTCCGCGAAGTCGACACCCAATCGCATCTCTTTTGCATAACACAGCCAGAAATCATTTTTTTTTTTGTCGTTCGCGTTACATCACCCGCGCACCCAGGTTGCACTTTTTTTTCGCCTTCGATTGACTTTTTTACAGCCTCGGTGACACAGTAAAACGAATTTCTAGGAACCCGCGCCTTAAAAAACCGTCCTCGTACTTCACGGAATGTGCCAATAAAAGATACAGATCTTCAGCTCTCATTTGTTGGTCACCGATTGTGTTGCGTGATCGCTGGGAATCGTGTGTTCAAAGAAATCCACGACGACAAAGATGACGAGCAATCCTTCAGTGCAGGCTTCACCTTCGCCTGCGTTCGGGCGAGCCTCATTACCCCGCCCGTCGGTGTCAGGCTGGAGAGAGACCGTGGCAATAAAACGCAATATGACGGTTCAATATCACTCAAATGACCCGAAAAACGATGCTACCACGTCGTAAAGTGCCGCTCGCACCAATTTCTTTCGATTCAGTTTGTTGTTCTTGGCGTTCTTTTGTGCACTCGGTGAGTTTTTTGATTTTTTACGATCAAACTTATCCAGAGCGGGCCACAATAAATTGCTTAAAACGTTTTTTATGTCCACTCATGGGCAAGCACACTCCGGTGTGGTGGTGGCCGCCTTTAACAGCAACACGCGAGATGTCCAGAGAGATGTGCCCGATGTGTGTGGATGGGAATTTCTGTTTGGGGATCAAAACTGGGTGTGTCGTGTCGTTGTTTCGGCGGTGTGCTCCGATGGGCTGCTCGTATATCATCTTTACGTCCATCCGTGCATCAATGTATCACATGGGGGAATGTTTTTGTTTTCATTAGCGAGCGCCGAGCCGGGGTTGGATGCGACTTTTTGTTTTATCGTACGAGCACGTGAAATAATTAGCACTTGCGTATGAAAATCAGTGTTTGCATGCACATTGCCAGCGCGCACAGATCATCGGTAGTGCGAGTTGTTCGCGGGAAGGAGAGACACTTGAATCGACGGTGAGAGAATTATCGCAGTGTGTTACATCCTCGCCCCATCAATATGATTCCCCAATGGTGGATGGTAAATGGTGTCTGGTGGGTTTATTGATCGTAAAACGTGCTAAAATCGAAACGATATGCGATCGGTTTGGATGGAGGAGGGAGGGGGTGAGCGGAGGAGGAGATGGTGTGGAAGAGGAGTGGTGCACTCCTTCACTTTGATATGGTTTCATCGAGTGATGAGGTAATGCACGGCGCTGCAGTGAGCGCTGCGTTGAATGAAAGTTTCCACTTGCTTAACGATCGTTTTGATCGAGAATCCATTTAAAAGTTATAAAATCAGAGCGAATGCGAGTTTCGGGGAACCGCATGTGGTTGACCTGATCCATATGGGTGAGTACCCTCATGAAACAAGTTGCATGGAGATTGTGTACTCGTTGGCATAACTGTAGCTTGGCCTCGGTTGATGATGATTTCACTTTGGATGTGCTTCGAGCGTTGATCTTCTTTGTAATGGATCGCGAAAGTTGCAAAATTGTGCCAAGGAATGCATTGGGCGATGTTTCAGTGACTGCAAGTCTGACTGTGTACCGATGTTTCTAGACATTGTATTGAAAACTTGCTGGAGAAAAATACTGTGCTCTTTCACAATGGGATACATAAGGTTAATTACTGTTGAATGGACAATCAGTGGTCAGAGCAGACCTCACACAGGGATTAAACCACATCGCAAATCTCTTTGAAGAACTCAACTCAACCGAAACCAAGAAAATAAAATTTCATGTTGCACCTTTCAGGTATGAACAGGAACACCCTGCTGTTGAAAATATTTCGAATTTGTTCCAAATCGTGTGTTGCCAGAGGACAACAATCATCTGCATCCTTCAATCATTAATCAAGTTCGCTACCCAACTCTTTCGTCTTCTAATCGCATCGCTCTCATTCTTTTCTCTCTTCTGCCCCTGCTGCCATCGGCAGTCGGCTGGGAATCATGAAATATCGTTCTGCCACACATACAAATTTGAACAAAATCCTTAAAATATGTTAAACCCTACAAATTCTCCTCCAACGACGCCGCCGCCGCCGCCACCACCGTCGCAGACACAAATGTTTAACCGAAAAAGATGTCGTCACAGCAAGTCACCATGGAGTGTGATAAATGATTCCTAAGCCACCAAACAGTATACATGCACACATCCAACTGGTCACCAAAAGGATGTCTTCCATAGTCCACGGGAGTTTTGTTTTTTTTTCTTGTCGAAACTCTTCGGAGGAGGAGAACAAAAGCAAACTTCTAGCTTAGTCTGAAATTATTTCATGTCGGCTCTGCTTTGGCAGTGTGTGTATGTGTGTGCAAATGTGGGGCGTGCCTGCGGACATTGTTCGGAATTTTGACTTTTTTTCCTAATCCAATTTGCCATCCGGTGTTATCTGCGTTTGTCGTGGACCATTGATAATTTCCTCACATTCTGTGCGTCTGTGGTTTGAGGCCTTAACTAGTAAATAACCCTTCCGTCAATTGGTTTTCCACAAAACCACACCCCTTATCCCTTTTGTTTAGAATTTGGGTCACACAATGAGGAGAGCTGACCAGACCACGGCAAGACAACCGCACAAACACACAACGTCCAGGTAGACGATGGGAATTTTCATTTTATTTGGGGGCGGTTAAGCCCATTAATGTTTCGCTACCGCATAGTGACCCGCAACAATGACGCAGAAGCTGTTGCGCGCACCGCATTTGCATTCCAAGTCCCAGGAGAGGAGTAGGACTACGGAACGATTGTCGTTCCACATCAGAGGCACCACAGCGGAGAACCGTTTGCCCGCTTTTCACGCTTTAACGTGCCGGGTTTATGCAAATGTTTTGAATTTAAAAGGATTCCATGACCGTAAAATGTTTTTCCAACGCTTGCGGTCCCATTCTTCTCTGTCGAGTCTATGAACAGATAATCCTCGTCCTTTGTTGACTTTTGTTTTGCCCCGAGGTGGACCGTATTCCTGTGGATTTTCATCTTAATCGAGTCATTCCGTGAAATCCACAGCACATGTGTGTGCAGTATGTGCTTCAGGACCGAGATGACGGATATTGATGGCCAGTCTTAATCCAGGAATCAATTCATGACACTCGACACCGCAGAGAATCGCTTACAAATTAGTATGGTAATTTGGGGAGCCGTCGTTATGTAATTTTCGTCAAATTTATTACGAACTTATTGTGGCGGCTAATGGCGGGCGATTTGTTCTCGCGTCACCGACACGGCCGAGCGACTATTCTAGTATGAGGCAATTCAAGTGAATTCCTTGTGGTGGGGGTAATTTGCATGCGGACAGGTGATGGGCGAGATTCTCGAAATCTAGTGGACAATGGTCGGTGGCGGAGACAATGCCTCGAATGGATATTGATTATGAAGTTGGGTGGGGCTAGCGGGACCTGTGTTGTTGTGGCATGTTTGATTAGTTTCGCATTTAATTACACCGGCGATCGGAGGACATGTGTCGCGTCGATTGATTGAGATGTTCGGCGAGTGATGGCATTTCGAAGATGAACACCTGTGATATCATATGTCTCGGGGTTTCTCGTCGAACTGGATGATTTGTTGGATTGGTCGAATTGGTTGCGCTGACACAGAGGAATGCTGACGAACGTGGACCCGGACGTTCACATGCACCTTAACATTTTGCTGAGTTATTGGTCTGGAAATGTTCGATAAATGTGGGAGAGGCTTTTGTCTGCGTTTCTCTTGTGTGAGTGGCGTGCATTTATCATCAATCGAGAACTTTGATATTTATTTCATGTTTTCACTGCGATTCACACGCCTTCAGCGCAAACTGATGGGGTCTGTTATTGATTTTGCTGAGTTATTGGTCTGGAAATGTTCGATAAATGTGGGAGAGGCTTTTGTCTGCGTTTCTCTTGTGTGAGTGGCGTGCATTTATCATCAATCGAGAACTTTGATATTTATTTCATGTTTTCACTGCGATTCACACGCCTTCAGCGCAAACTGATGGGGTCTGTTATTGATCTGTGAAGAATGTGTTATTTGGTCGCTTAGTCTGCACCGTAAGTGGATATGGCAATATGCTGATTTATAGACGGTCAACTTTCATGTATTGGCATCTCCATATGAAATGTCATCGTTTCCAAGCACTACATAACGAGCTTAAAATGAGCAAATTAGATGGTAGGTGAAGCGAGGCGTAGCTTCTTCAGAAACTTCTTGCGTTGGGTGTACAAGTGAAGAGCAAAGTAGCTTCTCTGCCCCTTATTAAGAAAGGTAGAGCGAGTTTCATGACCTCTGTAGCCATCAGAATAGTTTATGCTGCTTAGCAAGATCCTGCAGATGCCGTGTACTGAAGCGCAGGACATTTTTCTTATCTCGTCTGGCAACTGTACGTCCCTAGCTCAGTCTCCAAATCACAGCAGAACGTGTGAAATAAAAGGTGAGCGGAACGGCAATCCAGTCCCTGTAGGACTTGGATATTAATTATGAAAAGAATGAAAATCTTCTTTGAAGCCAAGGCCATTATGGCGCACCGTTTCAAAGTATTGTAAGTTAGGGAATCGGATTCCTCTAGCAGTATGATTGTGGGTCACATATCCGGAACCCTCTCATCTGATGCTCTCGAGATTAAAAGCCTCCAAAAGCGAGTGGCAAGATTAATGGAAGGCAGTAGGAATTGCTAAATTGGCCGACTTGTTGAAACACCGACGTTACGTTTCGTGGTCATAAAAATTCTTTAGCCAAGTTTATGCTATATGACCCTCTCACGGAAGAGCAGCTTAACGTGAGTGTAAACTTGGTGGAAAAGATGAGAGTTCTTAAAGCTATTTAACAGAGCAGTAGTTGGTAACTTCTGAGACCACACCAATAGAGCTGTGGCCCGTCCATAAAACGCATAAGGCTTATTGTCATAAACCAGAATCGTTCCTCCGACTTGCTCAATTTTGAAACTATGGAAGTAATGTTACGCGACAAATCGAGGAAGGTCACTGCCGAATCAGAATGGTTGTATCAAAGAGGGACATTCGTGATTTTACAAGGGAATACCAACATCGCTTGTGGCTCCTCCTGCTACAGGCACTGATCAACAAAAGTCTCATGGATTGAGTGTGATGACACTTGGTACCAGTAGGTTAGTACGTTTCTGCCGCCACGAGGAAAATGTGGCACGGATTTACTAAAATGTCTGTGTCAATGTAAAGCACGTTGTTAATGATATAGAATTTTAAGATCGAATATGTTAGCCCGAAGATCTGGATAAAGAAGAATGCCGGGTGTTCTTCTTCTTCTTCTCCTCCAGGGTATACAGTCCAAGGTGGATTTGGGCACAAACAAACATGACTCTCCAGCAAACACGATCTTTCCTCTGTTGTGCGCCATCTCAACCTAGGCTGAACTCAGTTGAGTTTTCACAATGGCTCGGATTTAAAGACCTTTCGGGCTGGAGTAGTGATGTCCATACGCTCTACATGGCCTAACCATCTTAAGGGTTGTATCCGATCAGGCTCAGAAGACTAAGGGAGTCCTCATCCGCTTTTAGCCACGTCAGAGTTTCTGTCCCGTAAACTAGGATTGGGATGGGCAAGCTTTTGTACAAAGTCAGTTTAGTCCTTGAGAGAGAGAGCTCTATTACTCAATTGCACCTTGAGCCCACAGAAGCAGCGATTGGCAAGAGTGATACTGCGTTTGATTTCGGTACTGATGTTGCTGTCCCTATTTTACGCGGATCCAAGGTTGGCAAATCCCGTGACCACCTCAAAATTTCCTTATACTGCCAGTCTTGCTTTATGGAACTGAATGCTGGACGATAAGCAAATCTGCAGAGCTGATTCTTGGTGCCTTCGAAAGAAAAACTCTACGTCGAATATATGGTCCCATCTGCGAGGAAGGTGAATGGATGAGAAGACATAACCGCGAACTCTACGAGCTGTACGAGGATGTGGATGTAGTCTGGAAGGCAAAAATCCGTCGACTACACTGGCTCGGCCACATCGAACGCATGGACAGCAACGCTCCAGCGAAGAGGGTCTTTGAATTTGAGCCTCCTGGTTCGAGAAGAAGAGGACGACAGAACCTCCGGTATAGAAACCAAGTCATCGCGGACGTAAGACAGCTTGGCCTTGATGACTGGAAGCAGCGTGCCCAGGACCGCTAACGATGGAAGGCAGCAATTCCTCAGGCTCTGAGCTTTCATGGGTCTCCGGCCTGATAAGTAAGTAAGTACCGCAAGATTTCTGTTGCCTAGTGGTACCCTCTGTCCGAGACGCTGATGTTGTGTGTCCTTCCTTGATGACAGGATATAACTTGTTTTGCCCTCTTTTGTCGCCAAACTCATTTAACCCGTTTCCGCTTTAATGCCAGCAAACGCCTCATAGACGGCTCGCTGTGTTCGTCCAATCACGTCAATGTCATCGACATAAGCAAGCTGTTGAACGGACTTTTGGAAGATCGTGCCTCTGGTGTTGACTTGTGAGTTACGCACGATCTTCTCAAGAATAAAGAGGAAGAAGTCACATGGAAGTGACAGGAAGGCAGGGCGTCGCTTTGTCTAAAACCTTTCAGCGGGTGTTAGTCATTCTTTTAAATTCAGTTGCTCCGCCGAACCAGGAATTTATGTTAGTTCGAGAACCACTCGGTAAATTGTATGGAAGTGATGGGGCTACATCTTAACTTCTATCACATAAGTACAAATTGACCTGAAGGTGTAGAGGATCTGAAGGTCTTGTTTTTTGGAATATTCAAAACTGAATGGATGATCTTTACATCTCATCAGAGAGGCGCATATCCTTTGAAGAACTTGCCTGTGCCATCCGTTGACTTAACTTAAATCATTCAAGAAGATCATATGTGTTCATCAGACTGTGACACCTCTATTTTGTCGACTTCATTATGTATTCCTCCTATTAAGCAGAGACACCCTCTGCGAACAATTTGTGACTGAATGACCGTCGGTATACAAACACTTATGGAGAAAAATTCTACAAGAATCGCCTTTCACGTACATATGACATCTAAGTTCTACCACCATTTAAACTGCACAGATTATGTTGTGCTTCCTTATTCAAAAAAATGTATAGAATGCTTCAGCTTCCTTTCTTTGAAATTGCTCATGTTTCGTCATCAAATCTTTTCACCAAACCGTATATTTCCCTGACTCCCTCGCATGATTTCGTATTTAAACGCACTTGAGAGCAATAACCCACACCCTGATTTCTTCCAACATCCGTCAACCCAGTTTCCTGAGCGCACGTAAATTTGTACAATCGCCCTCTCAGTCAGATGATCCATAGCAAACAGAAAGTTTTCTGTGTCAATCTCCGGCGAGAAGTTGACGCTGTTGTCTTCTTTTTTTTTGTACAAATTCCATCACACACGTCGCAGCAATACCCATTTGGCGCAAGCGAATCACTCCATAAAAGTGTGCTGCCCTTATTTCTTTATTACCTCCCGAACAAAGCACTCAGCTCCCAGTAGCTGCACACGACGAGTCAACCTGTCTCAGCTCCATCAGTCTCCTTAAAATGTAAAGCAGGTAAAATCACCATCATAACGTCTTAACCTTTTTCATTTTTCACTTTTTTATGCACAGAAAGCACGAGCCCTAAGCCATTTGCGGAGCAGCCGTATGCGTACGTGTGCTTTTGAAATGCTGCCCAAAAAGTGTCAAAAACAAAACCACTCCAGCCGACTTATGAATACATCCAGATAAATGACTGATATAATCGCCGTCTACATGCAGTTCGGGAATGTGTCATATCGCTGCCCGATAAATCTGGGACGGGGGTATAGCAAAGAAAAAATATCTCGTTTTGGTGTCTGGCGATGGAGAAAATCCTTTGAGGTGTAATATCATAATCGACTGCCAGAAATACTGCATTTCACCTGGTTCCACAATCATGTACCGCAGAACGGTGTGCGCAGCGATTACAAAAGGCCGACGATTATGGTAGGTCAATCTGTGTGCGCTTATGTACCGCAGAGTACATAGATTGACAGATGTGTTGTTGTGCAGACTGAAGTGGTTAACGCCTTCAATCTGCAAAGTCACGCACTCTCTTAAGCTGGCTGATCACTCTCTTTCGGGGTTCTCTCTGTAGAGAGCGAGAGAAAGAGTAGCTCTCATAGAAGCCAGCTCAGACGAAAGAGTTGGGTAGCGAACTTGGAAGGAGACATTTTAAAAATTAAAAAAAAAAATTATTTTCTTCCATATGTCGAAACAAACACTTCTAAAATAGAGGTCTAGATATATATAAAAGTATTCCATGCCACATATAATAGATCACAAACACAGGAAGCCCCTTCCCGCCCCAAGACACAACTCCATGCTGCTCATCCGCAGATGTAAACTCCTCCCAAAACATTAAACCACTCGTTCTGCCCTGGATTGGTTGATAAAATGAGACCACAATACATACCGTAGTACCCCCACTCAGGCGATTGAAGCACATATCATTCGATGAATATGTAACAGTCGCATGAACGGCAACCAGGCCAATGAGATCGCGTCGTTTACTCCGTTTCGGTTCAACTGCTAAATGGTACAAGTACATAATCCTCTACACACACCACTGCCAGGCACACCAATACTCACCTATCCATCGCACATTGGTCTGCAAAGTCAGTGCTCTCTTCGTCGAAGCAATCTCAGCGCTCTCTTACACTCTCGGTCGCTCACCACACTCAAGATCTGATCTCTGAGCTGAGCGTAAAACAATTTTTATTTACTCCGAGACCGAGAAGAGGAAGCACGAAGAAGGAAAACGACAAAAGGGAAAAACAAAATAAAGAATCGTCGTTGTTGTTGTTGTGGATTTTTGCGTCTGCATAAGTTTTTGTTATTGTTAAATACACCACCAGTTAGCCAGTACCGTTTCATAGAGACCATCTTCCTTCGGTTACCCTAGTGGTGGTGGTAATGGTATTGGTTGGGTATTTGCTGTGCTTTACGATTGATTGTTAAACTGGTTCCATAGGATTTGTTTGCATGGCAAACGTTTCAGTTGCTTGTGGTACGCGTTTCTTGTGGGCACGGTATATTTCTCTCTGTTCAAAAAAGCGTCACCGTTGCTTTTTGTTTTTTTTTTGTTTTCGATTCGTTGTGTGTTCTTTTCTTGAGAGGTTCTGCGGCAAGGTAAACGAGCGGCAAAAAATCTTAGAGACCGTCCATCGTAAATTTACTTTTGTTGTCGTCACATAGTCACTAGTGTTCGACGCTGTTTTTTTGTGGTTGTTGTATTTGGTGTCCCGTTTTATTAATTTGACTATCTCAGTGTCCGGCAGCAAGTGTCACTGGTAGCGTCGGATAAACATCAACACCACCATCAGCTGCTGTTGCCGCTGCCGACTGTGGGCATTTACAATCGGAGCTACTGCTACTGTGGTATGCACCGTCGTCTGCAGGCTGGTGGTAGCTCTTCGCAATCGACATCCAATCCAAGATTCGAAATTAGAACTGAAGGAAAACAGAAAATAAAACAAACTCTCAGTGAATGTGATATGTGTGAGCTTAGTTCGACATCGACGACAATGAGAGGAGCTTACAAGTATGAGTTGAGTACCCATCAGGCTAGTGCAGTACTCTTTTTCATCTCTCACCTGTAGCGCGCGACTGTTTGCGAATCGCCTGCCAACCACAATGATACTACTGTACCAATGAAGTGTAGTGTTCGCCCCATAAAGGTGTGGTCTACTAACTAATGTGCTGTGTGCCTGCTGTGCACTGTTGTGTTGTGTTGCGCGCTTACACGATGCTTACACTATATGCGATGTGATCTCCTCTGGTCAGATATATCGTTCAATCTGCGGTACTTTACTGGAATTAGTTTATGTACACCTGTTCTAAGCGATAGACGTTTGTTTGTGGTGTGTTTTGTCACTGCGTCGCTGTTTCTGTTGTTGTTTTGTTTCGGTTTTGTGTGTTCATCTGATTGTTTTAACATTTTCGCATCACTCACGTAAATTGCATAATCGGTGTGAGGATACTTACGTACTGCTTAAAAACGATTCTGTGTGTGAAATTAAGTGGCGCATAGGTGCTTGATGAATTTGGTGAATTTTCAATTTGAAAACGCAGACACAAGGGATGATGTTGTAAGCCGACACACGTTCCCCAGCGTCGACTCTCTGGCCGATGTGTATTGCAAACGGATTACGAAACTGAAGAAAAAAAGTAGCTGCCTGCGAGCGTTGGCGATCGTAAAAGTCGAAGAAAGTAACCAGTTACAGGTAAGTCGCTTAGTCTGTGCCGCCGCAGAAAAGAAAGGATTTAACTTTCGATTGGGGGTCGTAAAAGCAAAAGAGTTGACGTGAGAACTCGTTTAGTCCCCTTCGCAATTCGATTGGTCGCAATAAAACACTAAACCAACATGAATGAGGCTCTAAAACAATTTGCTAAGTAATTATGTAGTTTATTGTGTATAAATAAGAATTGACTGACATTTATGCGGGATTGTGTAAGGGGTTGCACCGTGGAATGTGACTTGTGTCACCTCCAGTTGACTGTGACCCAAAATGTAGTTTGTTTTTTCCAATCATTAAGCTGACTGTTTTCTTGGGAGATGATTCAGAATCTCCACTGTATTCCGAAGAAATCGATCAATAAATCAAACGCCTGATCGGTACTGCATCATTTGCCTACTCAACACATCACAATGGCTTCGAGGTACTGGAAGATGATGATTATCACTCGAAGTGTATGCATTGTTGCAAATCATTTCCGATAGGAAGTTGTTGATTAGGAAAATTTAATTGATATTTTCGAGTGTTAATTAAAGGGAATTTTTGCTTCTTCAAGTTGCTTGGGCTTGGCTGTGTTTTCAAGCACTGCCTAGGTTTATGAGTAATTGACAGAACCTTTGGGAGATTTCAGCTGTTTTAATTTTGTACTTCATTTCATTCATGGTTGATTACCATGATCACCTTTTCTGAACTCTAGTTCTGAGGACGGTTGTGTACTTTCGTATCAATGTTAACCATGTTGTAGACCTGAAAGCAGTGTTGCGATGTGGCCATAGGACCTGTCCCATCTGTGAAAGTCACTGTTCCGACGGCTTTCTACGCAACGAGTGACATTATTTGGACTTCCCCTTCTTTATTGAAGTCATTCACTCAACTTAAAGCTGAAAGGAGAGACAATTGTAGAAATTGCTTGAAGACAGTAAAACAACTCAACATCTTGACTGTGTTGTACCCTGCACCGGGTAGAATCTGGAGCAAAGCGCTTCGTATCATTTTTTGACTATCAAGTTTATTGAGCGACATTTGGGAGATGTCAGGAGGACCTCGGAGTCGGTATTAAACTAAAGTTACCTTTCACGCATTTCAGGGCAAGTGCTTAGCCCCAAGAGGAACAGATGCAGTCCTTTTAAGTCTGTCTTTACAATCGAATCTGTTTTTTTGAACCTAGCCTCAAACTTCAATACACTCTAATGCTTATTTTCCTGATTCAAAGTTCTGCAAAGGCAAGAACCAAGCCTCACCGTTAATCCACAGCTTCCTTTTAAACGGGAAGAGAGAGACCATCCGTCAGTTGTTTAGGATATAGCGTTATTAACTGATGCTCTTGCCAACAAGTGTAGTGTCTTCAAAAACGAATTATTGGAACAACTCCGTGGATAACCACTTTGGTTGGAATGGCGCACACAAGCGACAAAAGTGCGCAAAAAGGCTTTTAGTGTGAGATAGTAGAAAGACGATGAAAGACTTTCTGGTTAGAGATGTGCTGACCCTAGACTTGAGTTACAAGATAAAGATACAAAAGCAAATATCTTTCCACTTCTGAATGTAATTTTTTCCGCTGTGGCTTAGTGGGTAACTGCAGCGCCTCACCTAAACTTGACGCCTCGCTTGGACATCTCACATTTTTCACGACTTCGTTCGCAAGTTGCTCAAGTTCTTGAAGAGAAGACTTAACGACGAGCTCTATTGGTTTCACGGCAGCGTGTATCCGACCAAGCGGCTTCGTTTCGGCGACCCCATCTACAAGAAACCCATGGTTTGACGATGAGTGCAGCCAAGAAGGTGTAAGCAACGCTGCTTCGAAAGACTAGAACTGTTCGCGAGCTCTACGAACTCCAAAATTGCAAAGCGGATAAAAAAAGGCAGTTTGAGTCAAAAAACAGAGCCAGTATTTGAATGTGGAACCTTTCGCCAACGCAACAGATGATATTCTTATCAATGACGGGGCACATAATTTGGCGCCGAATATGCACCCTGAAGAAGCATGCTGATTAAGCCTACGTCCACCCCCGCCTGTAGTACCAACCTAAGAAAAAGCAAGCACATGTGAACTTGCAGAAGTGTTCAACAAAAATGATTCCCCTCTCGTGCTTATAGCTCTCCTTCGATTCAGCGTGATATCCTGCAGCAAATGTTTTCAATTGACGCTTTGTTTTGAGTGAAAGGGTGTCTATAAACTTTTGAGGTATTTTTCTCCCAAGAGATGGAAAAATAGTTCAATTTTGAGGCAAGGCTCCTTCAAATTGGTTATAAGTCGCGTTTGAATGGCAGTCCTAAACTGCTGCCATCCCCAAATCAAAATGACTTGTGCACAAATATTTTTATTCCTTGGGTGTCAGAACGGACTTTCTCAAGAATGAATTTTTAAAAAACTAAATACTGCACATGTCCTTACGTGAAGTGCTGATTTTCTTCCCAGCTATCAACAAATGCTTCATAGTGCTGTTCTCCAGTCTTCATTGGTTTCACAGTTCATTCTGATCTCCTATAAGTTGCCGTACTCAACCCGACCGTTTTCCATTCAGAAGGTTGCTTATGGCTGGGAAGTATTGTAAAGATTGTTCATTCAGACCACTCAATGAATTGAAAGAAGAACAGTGAAACGTTTAAGACCCTCTACGGCTGATTCTATTTTATTTTAACCCTCCCTCTAAGCCTATCAATTCCAGTAATGTGGTCATACATGTCTTTCCTTGAATGACCTAAGATGGCGCTCTAAATATTCCAAATCCCAACCAGGATACTAACCAGCAAAAAGATTAGTTCAAAGAAAACCCACACATCTCGCATTGCATTCACCTGCTGCAACCTTGAAAGCCCTTCGTCGTGACTGAAGTCAATCGGCACTGTCTCCATCACTGTCATCGAACTCCAAGATCCCCCCTCAGTCCACCGTCACTTCCCACCCACAAGTCCACCAATCTCCATTCATTTCTGAACAATTACTTATGTAAGTCCATCCGCATGGCGGCTTCCATTTGACAAATGTATGTTTGTCTTGGAAATCCCAGCCGCGGCTTGCAGGTTCTTCAAAATGCATTTGACAAAGCAAACACACACACACACACACGGCGACAAATCTATCCTCCGGCCGAATTGATTTGAATAAATTTCGTCTTGAGCAGAGGCAGACTGCTAAGCCTCAGACTTGTCAACATATTTCAGAGTTCTGTGCAAACAACATTCCGGCGAGCGATGCTTGTTTGCAAAGTTTTATGTTTTCTAAATTTGCACATGGATTAGAATGAGCGAATGTAATTCATTTGTCATCGGCGGCAATGGCGGACGCTGTGCTCGGTTCAGAAGTCCACGGATCATGTGCACACTTCCCCGTGGGTAAATAAGCGCCAAAGCGAAGAGCCGGGGAATTTTATCTGTATATTGATGAGCGGGCTCGAGTGATATTGAAGAGCACTTAGTGATATTAAACGGACTGGGGACAGATGCCCCTGTCGAGAGATGAATTGTTGCTACGGCTTGAAGGCTTACTGCCGCCGTCACCGCCGTGGTCTCCTGTGTGGCAGCTGTCCGACTGCAACCACTGGTTAGTTGAGCGCGGGTGCTCTCGGGAAGCCTCTTACCTTCTAATCCATAAATGTTTCTTGACGAATAAATTATACTTTGACACCTGATAAACTGCTGTGAGAAGTTTGAGTTGAGTTGCGACATGATGGCGGCGTTAACGTGGGCCTTGAAGGTGAAAGATGGCGACCAAGTGTCCGTGGTGAATGAGTGTTGCAGATTCTTTTATGGCTGCTCGTCAATTTGTTCCTACAGTTCTTTTAGTCATTTCTTGGGACTACACTCTGAAATGTCATTTGCGTCGACTGAGACTTACTAAACGGGTAGAACCTCTTAAATTTTGTGCTCTGCTTGGGTTTTGTGATGTTGATAGACAGGGATGGTTAGAAGGGCGCTCATGGGG